>VXBO01003072.1:0-28637 GCA_013400135.1 Rhinoptilus africanus
AAATTCCATGATTCCGTGATATTCTTGGAACCATACACCACAATTTCTTCTGTTTGTGTTTAATTATTATTATCAGGAATCAGGCAGTAGGTCCATGCATGTCATGTCAATAACATTACTAAAAAATTCAAATTAATAAATCAAAGCAAATCATTCCCTCTTCCTGTTCACAGCTTATAAACATGTTTTGAATTTGTTATTCAAAATAATCATGACTTTATCTATATAATTTCCCACACACACATAAGGCACTTAAAACAACTCAATGCAAATACTCACGTCTCATAATTCCTATGGAGGGAACATGCTGTCACACAAGGTGTCCTGGATGCCCAAAGGGTAGGGATTCAGAAAGCAATTGGATAATTTTGAGAAAGAACAATCCAGCAAGCTGCTATTAAACCCAAAGATCACCACTTTTGGATCAGAATGACTTTGAGCTGCAAATCACTGGAGGCTCCTGATAAGTGCTGGGAAAGTAATATTACAGGTATTCCCTCAGCTTATGATCTACCTGAATCACCAAGGCCATTGTTGGCAAGAGGAGACTGGATGAAACCACGACTGGCCGTACCTTTGATCTGACCCACCATTGCCTTTCTTGTCTTTCCGTGTCATATGACATAGATAAAAGTTATGGCGCTGATTTGCTGTTTGTGCAGCTATCTGCTACTGCAAAAAGTCAAAGTATTGACAGATGACTTTTATGGTAGAAATTACCTTTCATAAAACACTCAAAAAACTTCCTAATCTTGGCATAACCATAGTATTTTAAGATGAATTTTTCCCTTCTATACTCACCTTGGGAACTTGTGGAAATGGAGAGCATCATTAGGTTCAAAAAGCAGCTGCACACATTCACGGACAGCAGGTCCTAAAATGATTACAGAGAAACAGAAAGGAATGTTTCCTTGATATCCCTAATCCAAAAATGTTGACTCTGGGGCAGCAGAAAGGGAAAGGACTGCAGGATGTGGGCAGGCTCATGTGGTCTCCCCAAACAGCCATGCCGATTGCCCCAGCCACACACACATGTGGTTAGTTTGAGCCAGCTGGCAATTTCTAAACCCACCACACCAATTACAAGAAGGGGACCTGACTACCTAAGCTATTATTGCTTTCTCTAATATGCCTTGAATGCTGAGTAAAGTGAAGAAGATTAAAGAGATGAACATGGAAGCAAGCAAGCAATCTCAGCCACACACCTCATGCTGCGGGTACCCCTGTGCTGGTTCAGCCAAGGGGCTGTGGCTGCTGGTAACGGCAGGGAAGAGGTGAGCTTCTCCAGCACTTCAAAACCCTCACTGTTGCATTATTCCTTCATTCTCTTGAGGACAGAGCCACGAGCACTGGAGCTGCAAGGAGGAGGGTAGGTTGGTAGGCCAACATAGGCAGCAGAAAACTCATTAAACTAGCAGTGCTTCCAATTAAGGATAATCATGGAAGTCATTATCAGGACATCTAGTGCAGAAACAGCAGTTGAACCACAACCGAGTACCACAGTTCTATGATATGGGCAAGCAAAGATTTGTGACTGTAGAAATGAAAAAAGGATCTAAAGCTAAGTGTACAGAGTAGTTCCAGGGAAATACTTTCTGATGCACCCTTTTGACTCTTTCTGAAACTGATTTCTATATTGCCATTTTGGTTGGCTATAAGATCTCACAAAGCGTAAAATGGGCGCCCATATTGAATAATACAGTCTTAGCCACCACAGAGGAGTAAGAGTATATAAAAATTTATTACATCATATTTCACTAATCTTTGCACAATTTAAAAAAAAATGTTTAGCAAACTTTTATATTTCTAAAAAATTAATACCTGTGAACAGCTGCCAATGTATAATCACCTAATTAACTAAGACTTAAACTAGTGGTAATATAGACAGGAAATGATGCAAATAATTACAGGAAATGTATGACCATATGGATAATATTGTGCTTTCTACGGCAATGATAGGCACTTGGACCTGAGAATTCACCTACCTTGAGCAAAAAAGGTGGACTGCAGCTTGAGCAACTTTACTTAAACTGACTTAAATTAAAGTAGGTCAGGTGCTGGTAGTTGTGTAGCTACAGCAACATGGATCTCAGCAGAGACTGATGGGCTGGGTAGGTACTAAGTCTCTGTGGCAGCTGCATTATACTCTGTGCAGTTGAAGATATCTTCTTAGAGGGACCCAAGGTGCTAGTTTAAAGCTAATTTGGGAAAAGCTACGTAAGCAGCAGAGTCCCACTATGAATGCTGCTTGGTACTGCTCTACTCATTACTCTCCTGATGCTGTGTAAGAGGACACTTAGAACCAAATAAAAATGCCAGGCAAAAGACTTGGGGCCAACAAACACCAAAACTGCAATGCAATCATGGACAAGACCAGGAAGATGAATTAAAATTTAACTGCATAATTAAGAATGTTTATAGCTTCTAATAAAGTCCAAAAGTTTCTGCTTGGCCCAGCAGCTCATCTTTGCAACTCTACCACACCTGACTCTGATTTCACTTCTACCCATTTGAAGCAATGGAGTTATGCCGGCACAAAGTCAGAGCAAAGTCAGAATCAGGTGCTTCTTACTGAAGTACCTACATGCTGACAGAATGTTATGAAACCACAATACTATTCCAAAATGGTATACAGCACATTTCCCGGTATATGAAATACGTTCTACAATAGGCTAATCATTGATAAAAGCCTCTAAGATGTTGCTGTTTTTACCTGTAGAAAAGCTACTAAGAAGAATAACAACCCTGACAGCCAGATTCTTGGGTGATGTGAAGTATGTACAGGTTGCTGTGCTTTTATTACCTAAGCACTAATGGCAGTTTCAGAAAAGGAATTCAGGCAAAGTGGCACATAATAGATCAGTTATAAGAGTAATAAGTCACGTTAAAATTCAGGCAAGTGACTAACATCAACAGGAACATAATTAGTCAGGTCTCTGTGGTTTTAGATAAATCAGCTAATACATTTACTGAGTGAAAACAAAGAAGATATGAAAGGATTTGGGGGAACAAATAGCATTGAAATCCTCAAGATCAAAGTCTATCACATGTTATCACTCTCAGTTTTACAGATCCCAAGAAATGTGAAGAAGCTTCTGACAAAGTCAACTACAACATCAATTGTAGATTCAAGATTAACTCAGGAATCTTGCCCCACTGTGGTGTGTGTGAGTGCGCCTTATTTACCCAATGACAGTGGCATGGGTTTCCTGTTTGTGAGGAAGAGAGTACAAGAGTCTGCACCTTGCTTGGCTTACGTCATACAGCAAGCTGTATTTTGATACAACTAATCATAACCTAATCAATGATAACCTAATCATAAGAAAACATTCCTTTAAAGAAAGAAAGAGTTCCCCACAATGGGACTCTGAGGTCAGACAACAGAATTCCCCATCAAAATGCAACTCTGCTGCTAGTTACCTACAGCAGAAAAAAGTGCTGGATTCAGTCTATCTTTACTATACAAGCATGCTTCTATTTTTGGCTTTGGGAAATTCTACTAAATTTTTCTTAGGCAATTCACAGCTGATTTTTCCAATTCATAAGATCTCATCTGTCCTTTGGTAAAACAACACCACAGCTCCCTTTTTATATGGGAAGAAGTATAAAGTAACCAACACCTCTCGCGTACAGTCCTCTACGGACTGGCTTTTGCCAACACAGGGCCACTCAGGGCCTTAAGTGGCTTCTTTCATGAAATACGTCTGCACCTACCATGCATCCTGATTTACTGTGGAAATGCACAGTGCATGTAATACTTCCATGGGTGTGCTGGAACATGCCTGCCTTACGACTGAAGCAATGATTTGCTTCATGTGCACAGCAGTTCTGCTGCCAGCTCACTCCCTGCCTGTGTGAAGAGCACCTGAAAAGAAGCTGGGAAGCGGCAACGTTCACCAAACAGTCCTCCAGCCTGAGGCCTCCTGAAGCATAGGTGCCGCACATATTTGTGTGTCTAATGCTCTCCAGTGGTAACATGTTTAATGCTGCCCTGCATTAGCTGCTTGGTCAACAGCACGTTTCCAGTAACTGTACAGTTAACTGTAATTCAGGGCTTGTGACCACCCTCCTTATAGATTCCAGGATGGAATGACAAAATATTCATGCTCTGTCCACTATTCTCTACTCTCTGCTGTACTTGCTTAGCACCAGTTTTATTACCAAATTGAAATTATCCAAGCATAAAATCAAGATGAGGCACTTTAAACCATGTGTATCAGTTTCCTATTCCCTTTCACAAATCCAAGAATCATAATCACAGAATCATAGGGTTGGAAGGGACCTTAGTAGATCATCTAGTCCAACCCCCCTGCCAGAGCAGGGACACCTTAGAGCAGGTTGCACAGGAACGCGTCCAGGCGGGTTTTGAATGTCTCCAGAGANAGTGCATAATAGTCATCATTTATGCAGTTAAAACAAATTCCAACCAAAGCAACATATTTCAGTCAATCTAAAGACAGAATGTTTATCAATGAGGTTATAATTCACAGAGATTACCTGTCAGGATTTTTTTCCCCTCCCTTTTACCCCTGCCCGTGCCCAGGTTGGGAAGCGGGTAATTCCATTGCTGCCTAGATGATCTCCAGATTTCAAAGGGAAACCTGCAGGTAAAAGGCTCTGTGAGGAAATGGTGCAGGATAAAGAAGATGCAGGAGAATAACAAATGCAGATTTATAGAAACATGCTGGAAGCTGAGTTTTTTCCCTGAGTGTATTTTAAGACAAACAGTGAGATCCTCTAAGCAAACAGAAACCTTCTTCACTGAAGCTGAAGATGCCGTTTCTCACATAGACCACGTGCAAATAATGAAAGAAGTTTTGAGCCGTTCAAATCATTGTTTGTCACATTATTTTAAGCATTCATATATAATACCACTTATTTAGTGAGTCGTTCTTCATACTTTGCAAATAAAAAGCTTCTATTTAGCTCAAACAAAAATGGATGGGCAGGAATTACTTGACAAAGTTAAGAGAGCCAAAACGTGTATGGTGACCACTAAAAGGCAGTTTGCAGCGTATGACTGGTGATAGGAGCACTCAGCTGGGGGCACAAGGAATCGTGATGGAAGAGGCAGCTCTCAGAGCTCTGGGAAAGCATGGAGACCTGCAGGATGCCGGGCTGCGTTACAGGGGGCAAGATGATTTTAGCAAGTGTCATCTGGTGTGTAATATCTATTGTGATATTTGTAGAGGTGTTAATGAGAAAGTCTGTAAGTACTTAAAGGAAACTATAGTTATGAATATTAACGAGCTAATAAATCAGGCCAGAGACTCTGACTAGGTATTTGATCAAATCATAAAAACTTCTGAAATGGAAGTATAGCACATATTATATGTAGATTTCATTAAAGTACCTGGTACACAGATTCATGCCTTTTACATGTAACAATATATTTTTCATTTAATGACAAATATTAACACGGGGAAGCTTTATGGGTACAATTATTATCACTAGATTGATCGCTTTCAACAATAAATTGATTGCCCACAGCAAACAGGCCCTCTGGCTGAAAAACAAAAGGCAAAATGCTGAGTTCGAAGGTACAATTTCACTAGACAGGGACATATATCTCCATTTTGCCTGGACAAAACTGTAAAACATACATCTGGAAGAACCACTGGTAGCTCTGCTCTTTCATAACTGCTAAGATGTTGCCCTCTTGAAGAGCACAGCCTCATGAGGTGAGATAACAGTGAAATATCTGGTCCACCATTTTTTTTAAGATCACAGCACATTAATTGAGAGATGAGTAATTTGGTTATGATGTAGAAAGAAATGAAAATTAATGATCCTTTCAAGACCAGGCCATGCATGTAATGACTGAAAGCGATTTTCATCTGTAAACTCTTTATATGTTTACCCGAAATAAATTGTTCTCTTTCCAATGACGGGACATTGCAATTCCAGAAACCCTCGCAGCTGGAGTGCAAGAATTAATTGCATACAGACGCGCACCTTTATCTGCATAGAGATAAGTGTTTGGGGTCAGGTCCCATACACACCAGAAAGGTAGCATGTGGAAATGTCTTGCAATTGTGTATTCTGTACTTCTCTGCATATAGACAATGTCACGGTTCAAAGCTGGCGTTTATTAAAGCTTCTATAATTAGAAAATACAGATGTTTTCTTTATATGCATAATGTAAACTCCACATACTGTAAATGCAGCAACAGTGAAGTTAAAGTTTCCATTGCATAATATTTGTATGTGAATTTTAAGTGTCTGGATACCATTTTGAACATTTAACTATTGTTTTCAAAAATTATCTGTGACGATAGCTTAGGAAAGCATCTACAAGTAAAGCTGTTTCAACACAGTGCAATATATCTCATCCTTTTCATGCTGAAAAGATGGAAACTTGATTATCTCTGTAAAAGTAATGTATAAATGTTAAGAGGCAGCCTGTATAATTTGTTTTCATAACTCAGCATGTTGACAGAGAATTCTTGACCTCAAAGGAGATGGTTAACTGTGAGTTGGTGAAATGTTTCCTTGGTTTTATTGGTCCTACAGAACACACTAGAGCAGGTTTGGCCCCGTAATAACCACAGCTTCGTTGACTTCCCAAACAGAGACATACAGGCTTCAAGCTGCTTAAAGTGTCTGTGTCCATACAGGTGTGCTGTAAGGACTCGGCCATGGTGCCAGAGGGAGTCAGTAGTAGAACAGGACACTCAATTTAACACAGCTGAGTTTGAAACTGGTAACATAAACATCTGGATCGTGTTGTTCTATTCCTGCCTTGATATGATTGGCACTCAAAAAAGAAGGATCTTTGCTGCCCGTAGCCACTGAAGTGTAGCACAGAGATGCCCAAATTAGCTTTAACTGTAGCAGTTCAGGCACTGCACTGTAGCCATTACAATGCAGAGATTCCAGCTTCTCAGCAGGGTGATTTAACCTGCAAGGGCTCTGTGCTGCTGTCACTGTCAAGTAGTCATGCCCTAACTATTTCTCTCGAATTTATCCTCTTTCATATTAATGAATTTCACTGCCTGAGGTATTTTAATTGTATTCTATTGCCAAAGGCTTTCTAATACCTTGATGATGCTTTATGTAGAAACAGAAGTTTCTGGTTGCTTGAAGACTGAGATGACATTCTGAGTAATTGCACAGCTTAGGAAGATGATATCTGAGCATATGCCTGACAATTTCACATTTGCATTTGATAACTTCATAATTTATATGGATAATCTAAAAACATAACAGAAATACCCCAGTGGCGTCTGATGCATTTATTTTTAAAGGCAATTAACATACAGGCTTCCCAACATTCCCAGCTATCTAGCTAGCTTTTAATACAAGGGAATAATAAAAATGATAAAGAATAAAACTGCTTGGTGTGGCTGGTCTCACCTGAATTGTCCTTAGTAGGACTATTTTGCTAAGAGACATTCCCATATCTGTCAAAGCATAGTCAGTCTGTGGCGCTGGTAGTATTTGGCGAGATGAAAATTTCAAATCATACCTTTTGCATTATTTTAATGCAGATAACATCCCAATAGTTCACAGGATTGTCCCACAAACAGTTGTGCCAGCACAGCTTGGAAGACAGGGACAAAGTCTGTGCCACAGCAGTGGAAACAAGCTTGGGAAGCCAGCTGCCTAACATTGCGTAATGCTGCCTAACATTTTGTACTGAAAAATTACAGCTACATTAGCACATAATTAGCGCAATTCTTAAGGAAGTAGTACGTTAGAAAGAAAGATTTTGGGGATAATATTTTTTGCTGCTTTTTTTTTTTTTAGTTTTGATCTGCAACATTGCCACCTTAAAGTCTGAAATAGCTGATAAGCCATGAATAAAGTTATGTGGAAAATATTACTTGCAGAGGTGCTTTAATTCTCCCTTCCAGTCTTAGTAGCACCATTGAGAAAATGCACTTTCCCCTCACATATGATGTGGTCACAACTGTGTCACTAAGCAGCATTCCCCTTTAGATCAAGACTTCATCCATCCCTGATATAACTACTATTAATTAATGCAATACAGATATTGCTCTCGTTGAAACCTATCTCGTACACTCATTATATTTACATGATATGTACAAAGGCAACCACAAAAGCCAAAGGAATGCTGTAAGGCAGGCTGGAAATTTTATTATTTACAGAAGTTCTGCCACTACGTAATTTCAGTTTGCACCTCTCAATGGTTATTGAAGACATTTACTTCAGGATATATGCAGATAAGATCCTCAGAAAGTGGAAAACTGAAAGTCTGGCTCAAGTCAGAACTGTATCAGTTTGCACCACCTCAAGATTTGATCCAGGTTTTGTGTTACTCAAAAGCTCTCTTATTTCTCACTTGAAGTCAGTGTTCACTGTTTGCAACATTACCATGTGCTGCTTTAAAGATAATCTGGTTGCCAGAAACAGTGAAGTATGTCTGCTTGAAAGAAAGAAGCAGCAGGAGCAGAGGAACCCTTAACCCACAAAAGAGTGTATTTTGTGGGGAAATATCCTTGGTAATTAAAAACAAATGGAAAGATATGATGAAAACAACGTACTAACAGATCTGGCTGCTTAGAAATAAAATGTTTTCCTGTTCTGTATTTTTTTTTCCACTACTTACCAGCAATTTTAAACTAAAAGGATTTAATTTTAAAAATATTTAGATGACTACATGAGTTAATGCACATGAAAGTAGATAACATAGCTGAGATAAAAAAAAAAGTTGTTTTGCTTAGTGAAGAATATTATCAAAAGAAGGTACCAAGCCACAATACAAAAATTGACATGACAGTGCCAATGAACATGTGTAGAGTCTATTATTCTATATTCAGATAAAAAAATACTTAATTTTTCTGTTTCTTCCAACATTCAAATACCATATTACACTACTGTGCATTTCTCTTTTTTGGCACAAAAAAATTAACAAACACTGTTAAAATGCACACACAAATGAGTCACAGGTCCCCTAGAGATTTACGTCATCAATATATTTTAAAGAATTCTCCTTAGCCTTGCATTTTAAATTAAGTTGCTGCTTTTCTCTGCTTAAAGATTGAGATGACTTTTCACATTACAAAACTTCTTACTTCTGTCTGAACTATTCTACCAGTATTAAACCTTCCTCCATGGTTTTTAAATATTTCAGTATCACAGATTAAAAATTCTGATTATTTTTAAGCAGCTGCAAAGACTGTGGCATACATTTTCCTTTGACTTTTCTAATTTGATATAGAAGTTGTTATTTTGGAAAACAAAACAAAACAGCTATGATACCAGTAAATTATCCTGTACTCAATCACACAGGCATCTTGGAGAAGAGAGATTACTGATAAAAATCTGAAGCAGTAAAAAAACATGTGACAACTATTTTTAACATTATTTCAGTCTACTGAATTATTTTTATAACTAAATTCATAAATGGAAGTACTGACACTTAAAAATTAGAATTTCTGTAAATCATTGGCTAACTTATCTACTGATCTACTGAAGAAAACTTCACTGAAGCTTCTGTAGACATATTCAGCTGTACCTAAAGCCCTTTACTATTGTCAAACCTTGTCAATTTTTTGTCATCCGGTGGACTACATTCTGCTTAAAACTGGGAGTGTGATTAAGTGCAAAGCAGTAGAGGACTTTCCAGATTTGTCTTCTATAAAATGATCACCAAATGGTCAACTAGTAAAAAAACCCCTGTTATTTCATAAGTGACCCAACATTGACCCATATCTGCCCAGCTCTTCTGAAACAAAGTCAGCTTCTAAAGAGTTATTCCAGTTATTTAGTAAAAAGATTAATTTTTCTAAAGGAAAGCAGGGGTACAAAAGATAATCAGTAGATTAAAAAAAAATCTGAATTAGTAAATAAAAATTTAATTCTCCTTGATCTAAAGTATTCATAATCCAGGGCAGCTAATAATAAACTATAGGGTTTATAAAAAACAAGTATACTAACTGATTAGGTAATTAACCAAATTTTTAAGGTCTGTCTATAGCAAGAAAGTGGACTATGTTATAAAAGGCACATGCATCAGACATATATATCTTCATGCCAAATGTGTTACAGTACTATAGAACAAGAGAAGGGGGGAAAATAAAAGGTTCATTTGAAAGGAAACAGTTAATGCTGAATACAGGCAACAGACTGTACATACTACTTTTTAGTTACCATAAAAATATGAAATTAAGAACAACTTTCATAACACATTGAGGTCTTTAAATTTACATAATTTTCCTAATGAAAAAATATTTTTCCATATGTGATCAGCCCTTTGAATTTCAGTAGTCTACAAACTACTCCTTACCTTGCCAAAGTATTGAAAAAAGGAAAGAGAATTGTATCCTATCTGCTGTTTTGATTTCTTATTTTACATTTCTTGTCAGAGTAAGTGGCCTTCAGCAATACACATAACAGTTAAACAAACAGCCAAGTAAAATCAGATAACTTTTTCATAGGTCCTTAGCTTTGAGTTGTGTCCTTAGCTGAAAATTTCTTCCAGGTAACTTGGAAAGCAATTCTGTGGTTTTATTAGCCCCACTGAAAACTTGAAAATAATTTCCTCCCATTAACAAAGACTTTCTTTGTATTTAAATAGGTATCATTAATATAATAATCACAGAAAAGTCTGTTTTAGAGAATATACAAGGCCCAGTCCAGTGCTATTTGAAATCTGTGGACATAATGAAGTGCAAAACCAGAGAAATCAGCATTCCAAAGGTGTATAAAATATTTTTTAAAAACCCTATGTTCTTTTATATGTCTCATAAAAAAAGCCTATTTAAAATTAAAGCAAGACAATGTACATTAAGCTCAAAATTTACTTTGACTTATTAAAATCCTTAAAATGTAGTTAAACATTTAATATCTTAAGCAGTTAATGTTTGTGCTAAAGTTTTAAAGGCACAGGTCAATGGGAGAAGACATTAAGTAGACTGAAAGTTTATTGAAGCAGTATTTCAGTTTTGGCAGCAGTAGCTCCACTTACAGGTGTAAAGAACATTCCTTCAATTAAATGATTTCAATATCTAGCTCTCACAATGTTATTAAATAATTGGCAAAATAGTTCAGCAGAACTTACTTTTGTTTTTTACTCTAAAAACTGCAGTAAAATCTTGTAATTCTGAAAAATGGGCAAATATGGAAACCACAATGTGTCTGTTTACTAATCATACACAATGTTTCCTTTGGTTTAGAAGCATAGCAAAAAAGTTGCAATTCAAGAACACTTTTAAAAGTTCTATTGATTTGATACTATTTTTTAATGTTTTTGTAAATTTTAATTGAATCCTATTTTGCATCATGATCTAACTGGGTGGAAACCAAGTAAAGTTAATACTCTTTCCATGACACTCTTTTTGATGAATCTATAATTCATGATTGTCTAATAGAATAAAATGCAGGGGGAAAAAAAGGCCAAATGCATTTACTATACTACTTAATTTCTTAATTTCCTACATCATACTTCCATCTAGAAATATGAGCTTTGTTCTCGTTTGCAATTGACATCTTTAATGTCTGCCAAAGAGAGGGAATCAACTCCTCTTTAGAGAACTGGGTAAATCAGCACAAATGTAAGTTTGGAACTATTATTTGATTATTTGATTTTAATCTTCCTTAATGTTGATTAGAATCATAAATAATATTGATGACTTAATCACTTAAGTTTAATCTTTGCAGGTTTCATTGCAACGAAAGCATTGTTGATTGAGCCACAACTGAGCTACTGCCCTGTGGAGATTTCATATTTATAACTTATCGATCCCAAATATCAATGCTTGAGAAACTGAAAGGGTCATAACAAAGGGCAGAAAGGCATTCTTGTTTGGGAGCTACCCAGATGACACAAGCAACATCTGGGGATTTTAAAGATGCCCAGCATTTGATATGAGCTTCATTTTAATGAGAACCAAAACCAATCGCTTGCTTTTTCAAGGAAGGATCCACACAATGAAATGCCCAACAGGCCAAACTGCTGTCAGTTATAATAACGTATACCCACAAGGTCACCAGTTTTAATATACTAATGTATCAGAGGAAAATACTTTGGCCAGGAACTTGGTAAGGATAATCCCAGCAAGTGCAGAGCTGCACACTTTAAACCAAGGTTGCTGCTAGTCCTCTCCAACTTAGAGTCTGCATCAGTGACATTTCCATACCACAAACCATTTTAAAAATAAATGCAACTACATAATAACTTGCCTCTTCTATGCCCCCTCCCCAGCTCACCAGATCTGCTCTCTTCCTCATGGGCGGTCTGGTTCCCATGGCAATGAAAGCACCTTCATCTGCTGTTTTGTAGGCCCCCCTCGCCTTGTACCACCCCCTCCCTGGCATGCCCCAAACACGCTGAATGCGGAAACTCTGGCAAGCTTACTCATATTGTTAAAATTAACAGTCTGGGGGCTAGAGGGATGTAAACTCAAACCTCCTCTTTCAGATGTATCTCACCGATAGCCCTCCTGGAACTTGAACAAACAAACAAATGAAAGAAATGCCAACCATGTGTCATGAAGTTACTTCTTTGTGTAACCATGGCAAAGTGTAGGCAGCTAAGCAAAACTGTGATCATTTTGCATGGTTTAAAATATCCTTACTGTCATTAGAGAGGCCAACTGATGGCCAAATAGGGTTTAGACTAACCGTGTGATTCAGGATTGGAGACCAAACTGGGGTTGGTATTTCTATTTGCATTGGACCTTCTCAGAAAATGTTAATCTAATGAGGAAATTCAAAATTATATTTAATTTTTAGGCATGACTCCTTTCCCTTTATACCACAGAGTCTAAAAACCTAGGCAGGCAGGACCATGAAATCAAAGTAAAAGGGACCCAGTAGAGGTCCCCTTGCCCTCTCCTTAAATGCAGTGCAGGAGATAGCCCTCACTGTCCGCCTCTTGGCTTCCTGGGCATTTCTACACAACTAAGCAAATGATATGACACATTTGGGAAAATTTTCCTAGGAAGATTTTGCTGGTGAGCAGCTATTACTGTTATGAAGTGTAAAGGCAAACTAACAGTTAGTGTAATGCAAGTGTAAGTTTTTATGGCTGCTTGGAAACCACCTATTAGCTTGTCCGAGCCATGATTTTTCTGTAGCATTACTATTTTAATAACAGTGTCTTCACACTAGTAGACAACTCTCACATGTTTTTTCCTCTTTCTGTTGCAACCTGACCAAAGTTATTGCAAACTGCTATGCTCTTATTTAAAAAAAAAAAAAAAAACAAACTCCAAAAAAACTTTAAAAAGACACTTTAAAAAAAGCTGTGCAACTTTGCAGCCCAGCAGGCAGAACTTAAACTGAAGTACATAGGGTTGTTTGGTTTTTTTGACAGGGAGATGACTAAAGCAAAGACACAGGTGCCTGACACCACTTGAGAAAATTGTGGTCTTTCTCTTGTCTCTACTGAGTCATGCTGAATTGCAGAACGCATGGACATTTGGCTGTGTGGGCCCCATTCAACGGGATTCTGAGAAGCAAAAATGGCCGAATGACATCCATATGGCTGACAGATTGATATGTCAAGTAACAAGGTAAACGTTTTGGCATCAGATGAGGGCAAGAAACATATTTTGAATTATTTCAACTTACTCATTTAGCAGGAGTAGGTAGCTACCAGCATACCGTCTGTTCATCTGGGAGAGAATAACTACCAGTACAGCCCATTGGTTTTAGTAGGTGCAATACCTGAATACTTTGAGGCAGCTGTCATCGTGATAAGAGCTACATCTGGAAACTGGAAATAGTAATGTGACTCACAGTCTGTTAAGAAGTTAGCGAAGAAATCATTATATTTGACTTAGTAAATGATATCACTGGATCGAAGATACTAAGTACAAACAAGGATCCTGAAATTTTCACCTTTTATCTCTATCAAGAGAGTGTTTCCATAACATACAGTGAAGTCCTTGTATCCATAGCATGTTTATATAACTTAATATCAGTCTTGATGCCTCAAATGTCTTCATTCATGAAAATTCTTAGATACTCTAAGATCTTCCCTGCCCTGCCTTCTCACTCATAAACACAGATGCTCCATCTGAAAATTTTATCTGTCTTTATTTTTTCTCTCTCAATCATTCCCTCACCTCTTTTCCTCTCAATTATTTCTACGCAAACTGGATGTATACCAAATGCTTAAACAAAATTTATCCAACATTTTACTTCCAAGAGGCTATAAAGCATAAAGCATTGGAATACCATACCATGCTACAGTTTCCAGGTTACTTAAGTAAAAAAAAAAAAAAAAAAAGCATATGCAGAAAGTATATTCTTTACTCTCATTGCTTGGAGGATTTACAAACTGTTTATACTTCTCAATAGATGCAGCAAATCTTACTACAGAGTTCATGCCCCTTCATTCAACAGAGCATTCTGGAAAAAGGGCAAATAAGCGTGACTGGGAAATGAACCTTCAACCCAAAACTGAAGCCAGAATCTAACATTCTTTGCAAGTGCCCATAGTTCCTTCAATTACATCTAAAACATGTAAACAGGAAAGTGGTTTATAGACATACTAAATGGATAATTTTTAAGCCATTGGCCAACCTCCCCCTCCTCTATCTCTTTTCTCCCTCCTCTCCAAAATCCCTGTGACTTAACCATGATTTAAGAAAAAAAGAGGTGTAATTCTTGTGTGATGTCTGTGATGTAGAAATAGTAATACCACCCACAGGAACAGTATTATCTTTATTATTTCATCAACTAGGGGGTGATCAAAACTAACAATCACTCAAAAAAGATGACATGGAAACAAATTGAGAAGTTATAGAAGATGTAAAAGTGATACATTCACTCTTCCATTTTATTTGCTTCATGGAATGCTCTCTTTCCCTTTATCATTCCTATCCCTAAATTACAATAAAACAGGAACCTGCAAATTAGAACACTTGATGGATTGAGTTATATGTTCTCTGCCTCATACAACCAACACTCTATATTAAGGACCTCTCATTTCTAATGTAGTCAATCTAGTGTATCTTACAATTCACAGTATTTTTCACAAGGTCTGACATTCAGCATAGATATTTCCATGCACAAGTAATTGCAGACATAGTTCTGCTCTACTCAGCAAACATTTTGAAACCCATTTTAGAATAACCAGTTGTCTTATTTTTGTTGCATTTGCATTCAAATATTTAAAGCCAAGTGACCAAGTTTCAGAGATCTGTCCCCAAAACTGTTATTACCCAGCTTATTAGTTCCTTCAAGAATATACCACGTATGTCCAAGAGATGCTACAAGGAAAATCAGAAGTTTTTGTATCAATGTGCTTGTCACCATGCAGAAGGTCAAGAGAAATGCACAATTGGTACTGCTTAAATGTGAATTTATGCAGGATTATCTTTTAATTCAAAGCATAACTGGGGCATAAAGATACAGGTACAGAAAAAGTACAACAGAATGGTCATGACTGGAAGGGATCTCTGGACTTCATCTGGTCCAAATCCACTGATCAAGCAGGGCCACTTAGACATGGTTGCCCAGGACCATGCCCAGATGGCTTTTTGATCTTTCAAGAATGGAGACTCCACAACCTCTCTAGGCAACCTGTGCCGATGCTTGGTCACCCTCACAGTAAATAAATGTCTCCTGATGTTCAGAAGGAATCTGCTGTGTTTTAGTTTACATTTACTGTAGCAGAGGCCCTTTATAAATATCTCTTAAATAGTAATAGATAAGCATTGGAAGCAGTGGAAGAGTGATTTAGGCATATATTTGTAATTAATAATAATTATTTAACTTCTTGAGACATTTGTCATGTTCTTACTCTTAGACATCATTCTGTGTCTGCTCATTAAAGCTTATTAAAGACAAAAATCAATTATTTCTGAACCTTCAAAAACCAAAATCCAAATCCAGTAAAACACTTAAGCATATGTCTAGACGCAATAAAAAGACTCTCTAACTTTGCACACGCACACTGCCATGTTCCATAGAGAAGGAACTGCATGTGGCACTTGCTAACAGCAATCAATGTCCAAATGTTTAGAAATATTTGTCTGCAGTGGAGCAGTTTAGTGTGGATAGTTATCAGCATTGCATAACCAAAGAATTAAGCTTAAGATGAATTTAGCGATCTCAACTTTGACTACAACAAATCAATAGAATTGAAGGAACATTGGTCTTTGCGGCAGATGTCCTGTCTTTGCAGGAGATGTCCTGTCTTAGGCAGCTGCTCTCAGCAGGCTCAGATACGGTTAAAAAAAGCAAAACAAAGGTATCACGGGCAAGGCTAGTAGATATTTCTTGGGGACCTTCATGAAAATTCATATAATTTTCCTATAATAAGTATAAAACCATCGAATGTCTCAGATATCAATGACCTTCAGTTTTTGTTTTAAAAGAACAAAAAATTGGAGGAGTATAATGCTTTATAAAAAAGCCAACCTGCCCTTGACAAGGTACGTTCCTCTAGGCTGGAATTTTCCACAGTGGATCAGTTTGGACTTGTTTTTATCCTGAGAAGCATCTGGTAATGCTCCAAGATGAATTCTAGGTGCATAAACATAAGGAACAATTGTGTAATAGGATTTTTTTTTTCCCCTTAAGACTCCTTTCACAAGAGTTCACAGTCAGTGGAGGCACACATTCACCCCCCTATGTAGGATGCAGATACAGAAGTCTTTAGATTACAAGGAAATTTAAGTAACCAAAAATATCACTATATAAGGTGAATCATGACTACTTATGTTTTGTTATCAGTAAAAGGCTAATCCACTGCTATTGTTCCGCTGAAAAATTTATTGAAACGAAAGCAAACTTGAAGCATCTCTAAAATCTTTGAGACTACCAAGATGGCTCCATTTCCACAAGTGCTCTGAGAGTCTTATAGAAAAGTGAGCTAAAAGTTTAAACTGCCAAGTGCTAGTCCAAATTAATTTGTTAACCTGTTTAGTTAAATTTAGGCTGCTTTCATGCCTGTGGTTAAATATTGAGCAAAAGGGAAATGCTTCTCTTCTATTCTGCCTACGGCATGCTTAAATAAATTTTCAGATAAGGCAGAGGCATAAGTTTTTTTATAGCTTTCCCTTCCTCATCCCTCCTGTCCTTCCTTCTTGAAACAGTTCAAAGCAATTTATTCTTTTGGTACAGGAGCCTTACTGAGCTGGTCCCATGTCAGAATGTGAAGATAATGGAAAAAAGAACAATGAAAATGAATCTCCTCATTATAGTCCACTAGGGGGAAGTTTGCACTCGGAGATGCCTCCCTAGCCTTCTCTTAATCTGAAAAACAAGTAGATCTGTGCGTAAATCAGAACCAAAGAGGCTTGACTTTCTACAGATTTGTGGCTCAATCTAACAAGCAGCTGCTAATGAACTAGGTAATCCCAAACTCTCTGTCCTCCTCCCTGCCACTCTCCCCAACAACCTGCTATTACTTGCTTGCTATTGCCATTTGGCCAGTGACAGCAAGTTTGTGGCCACGTGGTCGGCTTGCTTATCCACCTGTAAGTTGGCCTGACCTACAAATGATTCATTTTTGACTCAGATCAGCAAGTGGCTCTAGTGACCACACAGCCACAGCACTGCTAGAGCAATGTAAGGGAGGAAGCAGCAACGCACAAGCTGTTATTTCCAGGGACAGCCCACCATTTTCTCGAGGTTAAGCTCAAAACTGTAAATACATCTGAAGCTTCTGACCTTTGTCAAATTCTCTGAACATCTGCCAATGGATTGAAAACAAGATGTGGAAGCTTCAGACATCACGGTGCATACAAACATTTGGACTGCAGAGGATGCAACAGGCTAACAATGTTTTGTGCAAAAGAGATATAAAAGTTTATTTCACTGTCCCAAGACGAGGAAACCTGACTACACACTGAAACTGCACATCACTGCTAGCTAGCATGACTGTTTAAATAAACCTAACAAGATTGCAATTAATTCCTAATCCTTAACTGTTTGAATCAGAAGGCAGCATAAGAACCTTGCGTTTCTTGCTGCCTTTTAGACAGGAAAAGATTTCTTTAGTTTCTCAGATCTTGATAGTGACCTGGCTGGACATCAGGTGCCCACCAAAGCTGCTCTATCATTCCTTGTCCTCAGCTGGACAGGGGAGAGAAAAATATAACAAAAGGCTCATGAGTTGAGATAAGGACAGGGAGATCACTCAGCAATTACCATCATGGGCAAAACAGACTTCACTCAGGGAAATTAGCTTAATTTATTACCAATCGAATAAGAGTAGGATAATGAGAAATAAAACCAAATCTTAAAACGCCTTCCCCTCACTCCTCCTTTCTTCATGAGCTTAACTTCACTCCTGATTTTCTCTACCTCCTCCCCCCGAGCGGCACAGGGGGACAGGGAACGGGGGTTGCAGTCAGTTCATTACAAGTTGTTTCTGCTGCTCCTTCCTCCTCAAGGAGTCCTCACAGTCTTCCCCTGCTCCAGCGTGGGGGTCCTCCCATGGGAGACAGTCCTCCAACTTGAGTCCTTCCCACTGGCCGCAGTTCTTTACGAATTGCTCCAGCATGGGTCCTTTCCATGATGCAGTCCTTCAGGAACAGACTGTTCCAGCGTGGGGCCCACACGGGGTCTGCCAACAGAAGCCACCCCTGTAGCCCCTCAGCTACCAAAAAGCATGACACACAAACCCAATACACCAAGCAACCGATTTCCCTCAGGAAAAAAGGCAGGAGCAAGATCTAACTTTTGAATGGCTCTAGTTAGCAATACCAAGCACATGAAAAGCCTGAATTTGGAATACTATCAATTGCTTGACAGGTAAAGGGAAAATATGCATTCATTAAGACTGAAATCAAAGGCATGGAATTTCATAGAAAACAGGAAATAAATCAATTCTTTGGTCAACAAGTGTTTCTGAACTAGATGAAGCAGCTTCTGGAGCAGTTCTTTTCTTGCTCACTATAATCATAAGACATTTTCATTTTCAGCAGATGTTGTTTAGTTGTTCCAAATCTCATTATTTTGAAATCGAAGGAAAAACAGCAACCTGGCTTCCAAAACTCTTAGACAAGTTTCAGTGTCATGAAATTTGTGATTATTTATCTTTGGCTTTTCACTTTTAAATCAACAGCCTACAATCAGTTCAATATTTAAAGAATTTCCCTGAAAAGGCCGACTGCAGACTTTCTTACGGTATTTACTTTTAATGAAAGCCAATGTTCTCAGTGCAATTTATTGATTCCAGCAGTTGAGCCTTTTGGGAAAACATCCAAATCACAAAACTTATGCAAGTTGTCATCAAAGCTGAAAAGAACATTTATAGCTGGTTGGTTTTTTTTGTTTTTTGGGGTGGTTTGTTTTGTTTTGTTTTTTTTTCTTTAAATACTTGGTTTTATAAATGCTTCCACGAAGAAAGAAAGAGTACAAGGTCACGCCATCGAAGTTTTAACAGCTTCACAATCAAATCACAAGTAGCAGACTGAACCAATTACAAAGGCTACCCCAAAAGATGGACAGCATTGGATATTGTGCTGATATCACTTATTAGAGAAAACCGATCCTTGAAACAGCTTCCAAAACACCTGCATTTGCATATGAAATTAACGCTTCTTTCCAAGTAACTCGAACATCCTTGAAAATATCCCTCCTACATGAGTTCTATATGCTGTCACACCTCATAAAGCTAGTATATTAATTACCTTGAATCCAGCTGTTTGGAATGGGGAAAGGAAAATGCTCTCAATGCTTTAAAAACAGAAGAACCTCCTTGCAAGCCCTATATATTGCTAAATGCCCAATCACTGTTATAGGCAACCAGTTGGTAAAAACCTGCATCTCTTGAAGGGACCCTCAGCTCCAAAGCTCTCTAATCCAGAGATAATGTTTAAAGTTCTCATTGATGAAATCTAGGTGGTTTTTTTTTCTATATTTTTTCCCCATCACAAGATATGATGAGAAAATACAGTCTAATTAAAAAGATATGCGACCTCTTCCCTCTCTCTTTCACAACATAACATAAACAGCACTTTCTTTCTGCCAAAAGGCCATAAAATGTACATAAATACACAATATTTAGGCTGAGCAAGATGCTCTTTGATTTTAGCATATCCTACAGCTTTCCTGAACTTCAGCAGTGTTAGCAACGTCTGTCAAGAGATGGCCAAACTAATTTTTCAGGGATCAAAAGTCACGTTTGAGATGCGCAGGTAAGTGCATGATCAACAAAAAACTCCTATTAGTAACCACTAATCATTCTTTGATGCACATAAATTGAAAAACATTGCTACATTTCCAACAGCATCTGAAGGAACACTTTGTTCTTGCCAATATTTTACCCACCAGACAACCAGCCTCTAAAAATGTAGACGATGCTAAGCGATCACTTAGCCACCAGAGGGAGCTTCTCCAGCTTCGTTAAAACAATCCAATCCCAACAGAGACTGACCAAGAGAAATACACTTGAATATTAACACATTTGAGTACAGACAGTTGCAGGCTTCAAAGTGCAATCCAGGTTTCACTCTGACCATTGTATATCAAACGTATGTGTGGGAAATCAGATTTAATTTCCTTTTTTCTTTCCTGTAAAAGCAGAATGATAGCACATTGCATCGTGTGTGTCTGTTAGTAACACATCTCCTAAAATTTTTAGAAGCAGTGCTACGATGAATGGCGCCTGTAGATCAGAAAGCTATAAAGTAAACAACTCAGATTGCCGTGGCAACATCTTAGCTTCTCAAATAACATAAAAACTGGGTAAAATTCTGACAAATCCCAAAAGGGGAGAAGAGTACAAGCATAGGTAGCGAAGAGCATCCTCTTTGCCAAGGGAGATCTTGGGACAGCTGTGCACAAGAAGCAACTGGAATGATTACTACACATGCCCATCCTGCTGGTGAAGTGAGGCAGTTTAATCTCCGCTGAAGGCACTGTTGGCTGATGTTTATGGCATTACAGCATAAACATTAAATGCTGCAATTACATTTTATGCTCTTTATAATTCTTGTGCCTTCCTTTAGTTTTCTGTTCTAATTCTCGTATCCGGAGCTTCTTTTTATTTTCACAGACAAGGCTATCAGTTGCATTTTCACAAATGTTTCAGCCATTCAAGCTCTTCTCAAGAAAAGCCCTGTACCAAATAGCAATTATGAGTCTATTGTTGTTCTCTCTGCCTTCCAAGAAAACCCCAAATGTATTAGACAGTAATTCCACAAGGGCTTCTGGGTCTGCTACTATAACTGAACACAATCTCGATCTTCTGCTTTCCAGAATGTTTGGTTTTGTTACTGTATAGGAGGTTACACAAAGTCCTTTAACAGCAGTTACGTGTGCTGCCTGAAGACAGCATGATAGATGTCTTAAAGAACAGAAACCAGTGAGGTTAAAAATTCTATAGGAAATTGGTATGTACCTCCACATAAGCTGAAGTGAACATAACAGAATGGGCCAATATGTAAAAAGCTTATTAATACCAGGTTTTTCCAGTCAACAAATAAATTAGAAGGCATAGACCAATATAAGTTAAGTTTCTGTCAAGACCGCCAGGAAGATAGTAAAAAATAATCCCTTGCCTGTAATAAAAAGGTGAGCAATAGAGATACAGAGCATGAAAGCTCTCAGATCAAAGATTTATCTCTGGCAACAGCAATAAAACTCGCTACTGCAATTTAATTAGGAAAGGCAAACATCTTGGACAACAAATTTACAGGGAGGTTCCAACACACAAATTAAGATACAGTACTTTGTATCTCATAGAATTATCCCTACTCATCATAAATCAACACAATATGAACTTCATGTACAGCCCAGCAAAGCTGAACAGCTACCGCTGCCGTCCTGAGGCTGCAAAGCAAACCCTTAACACTCAAACTTCCTTTTAGATTCAGAGGAAAAGGAACAGCTGCACTTTTTTCTCCCACCATATTCTCAAATAGTAAGGAAGGGCATATGATAGAAGCGTTGGCTTCTTCCCTTTCCAAAAATTCAGGTTAAGGAAAATAACTATGACATAAAAAGCAAGGACATCTCAAAAATCGACCAACTATGCTGGAAGCTGCATAGGGTGGGATGATTTTTCTTTTTAGAATTTAGAAAATGGTGTTTCTTTTTCTGAAGCTTTCACTCTAACCTTTAGGGTTTTATTCCATGAATAGCATAATTAAGAAGTATTGTATTTCAGAATTCTGCATAAAAATCTGGATTCACATCCACTCCTTTTGGATTTCTTCACAGGTGTTCTCAGGGTGTGTAAAATAGACAGATGTGTTCGCTAAAGGAAATATAAGGCTTTCCAGAAACCTTTTAAGAATGCAAAGGCCTGATGCTGCTCCCTGTTGACTTTAAGGAAAAATTCCATTAACTTTCATTGTCTTTGATATCAGACCTAAAACGAAGAATAATTTGTTCATATATCACTGATGATTTCCAGCAGCATAAAGTCAATCAAATAGAAAAAAAAAAATCTATACTTATAAATAAAACCCTACCTAGGCAAAGCATCGATGGAAAAAGGTTAACAAATCCCTGCTTAACAAAGTAGGTATTTATTAACAGGTTTTGATTTTGCAGCCTTTCCTTGCAGATAACACAGCCTGACTAGACCTTAAGTATTTCATGAAATCTGACTGGGCTTGAGCTTGTGCTTAAATGGCATGCTGACACAGACCTTGGGGATATCTAAACAGGATTTATTGGGGAACAACACATTTATTTAGTATCTGCTGAAGAAAGATAGCTGTGTGCTGTGGAACACACTGTATTATGACACAGGAGAGGCTCTGAATGCTGTGTTGGTTGCTTTCCCTCCTTTCAAGTCTAATTAAGTTTTCACATTAAACAATTCCCTAATCCAGTTTAAAGTGATGTAGTGCGAGTGGAAAGCAAGCCAGTGACTTAAGCTCTAAGTGAGGTGGGGTAAGAGAAGCAGAATGGCTGTGCAGGATTTAACTGCACCACAACAGACTCATTTTTAGCTACTCTTTATATTCTATAATTATCCCTTATGCTATCATTCTAATTACCCAGATAGATGTCCTCTGTTGACAAGCACCTATAATCATACAGCTTAATTAAAACATAACTGAAATACCTGCAGTGATAAAAATACCTCTAGGAAAAAAAAAAAAAAGCCTTGAGTATAAAGGAAGCTAACTTTATATTTGCTACTAGAACCTGTGTCTGCCTTCTTGCACCCTCACAGAAGAGTTTGCCTGGGTGGTCTGCAAGTTAAACATATATTTATACTCAGCCAGCACAAAGAATTCGGAATAATACTGGTATTCTCGTATTAGAAAATAAAACCTGGTTCCAAACCTTACTAACATTTTATTTACTCACACACATTCATGCAAACACAGTCAACAACTGATGAAACCAAGCAATTCAGAGCAGTAGTACTTCAGAGATGCTTTGCGCCAGGTACCTACTGGCTACCCAGGGAGGACAACTGTGGAGAAGCTGGCCTAGGGATGCACAAAGGACTGAGGCTGATAAACATCTTTATGCCACGGCTGCCCTTTCAGAAAACAGGCTATATACTAAGAGCAGGTAACATCTTTCAGGATGATATAATAAATACTAAGACTCAAAAGCAACCTTTATATCTTCCTAAAGTGACATCATCTTGTCAAGGTAGCTGAGACTAGTGAGAAAGAAAACCTGTGTGCTATCTGTGAACACAAGGAGGTGATGCTTCCCCTCAGCCCTGCTGAGAGCACATCAGCAGAGCTGTGTCCAGCTCTCTGCTACCCAGTACATGACAAGGACATGCTGGAGCAAGTCCAACAAAAGGCCACAAAGATGACTGAAGAACTGTAGCATCTTCTCATCTGAGGAGAGGCTGAGAGAGCTGGGACTGCTCAGCCTGGAGAAGGTTCAAGGGAGATCTTATCAACAGGTATAAAGGGGAGAGGTGTGCGGAGATGAGGCAGGCAGACGCTTCTCAGTGGTGTCCGCGGAAAGGACAAGGAAGAATTGGCAAAAATTGAAATAAAGGAAATTCCATTTAAATATAAGTATCCTATCTTTATGGCAAAGGTGGTAGCACACACAGTGTAGCCTCAGCAGTCTCTCTCTTCCATAACAGCTAATCAAGCTCGATGTCTACACTGAACAGCATTTATCCCTTCAAAACTGTATAATGGTTCCTTTAAACTCTGTGTTGCTCTCTTTTTCCTTGTGACTTTATCTTTCTTTTCTCTGTCTCCAGGCAGGTCTTATTCACAGCATTTTCTCAGTAATGTCTCATTCTGAAAATCTTACTAGCAATTCAGATAATATAGAAGAGTGTAGCTGCTATAAGTCATCACCTTTATCAGTTGATGGTGTTTTCTATGCATCCTGAAGAGGCATCTTAAAGTTACAGAATACAAGAAAAACTTACTATAAATTTGAGAAAAGAGAAAGGTAGAGTTTCCAGAAATTAGTGCAGTATATTTTTTTATGCAATTTACCTTGTTCCATCAATTTTCAAACTGCTGTTTATCTCTCCACTATTGTATGCATCTATTAAACTGAGAGGATCACATGTGGTGCCTTTTCTACTTAAATTATTCAAATTCAGGATTGAATTATAAACCCCTCGAAAATCAAGAGTCATTTAATACACTAGCAGGAACATTATAGGTTAAATTTATGAATATGTATCCTCATAATTGGTTTCAGTGCACATGTAGGCATGCACAGATTTTAAGAGCTATTATAAGATATTAGGAATTTAAATGAAATATTAATTAGAAAGAAATTACTGAATTTAGCAGCAGAGAGATGCAGACAACAATCTGCTTAAGTTTTTTTCCTAAACCACAAGAGAAAAGGAGACTGATAGTGCCATCTGTTGGTCAATTTAAAATGGACATAATTTAATGGAGGTTTGCGGTCTAAAGTATTACCTATTACACTTCTCGTAACATCAGCGAGGTATTAGTACTTGTTAGCCACCTGAATAGTCTAAATAGTGAACCACGCTGTACACAGTTCACAGTAGCACATTGAGGCACAGAACACCCCGATACAGACAGGGATTGACACTCTGCTCAAAAGCACACAGTTGACCTTAAGAAACTTTTAACAGTGGGTGTTTTTTTTGTTGATGCACCGTGTATAATACACACTGGAAGACAGTTGTTCAGAGTTGGGTGTCATTACTGTTTTAGTGTGGAGCAGAAGAGCACTTGAAGCAAATCCCCTGATGGTCCCTGCTAGTTGCACACAGATTCAGACAGTTGAACGGTGCACAAGAAGTAGGTTGCTGTTGGCGATGTGCTCCAGGTGCACACATAGCATACTCCAGTGGCTAATGGGCCGAAAAAAGTCTGAACTAATGAGCATGCCATACAACCATGAAGCCCTCCAGCATGTTCCCAGTTTGTGTGATGCAACAGACTGCTCTAAAAATGATGAGAGTTCATATGGCATCCCAAAGTACTTCTGCTATGCCAAAAGTCAGATGGCACCTAGGTCGCTACAGTTAGCTTCTCATGGGACATGGTAGCACATTTCAAATACATAAAGAGGTTCCTGAAAATGGCTCCAGCCCTGGTGTCAGCTCACAGGAGACAGCATTGACTGTCTTAAAGTTCTGCACACACTGCTGTTTTCCCCACATTCCCAGGTCTGAGCACATTGCCCAGGACCACAGCTTTCTGCCAGTTGAGAACATGGGAGTCCCTGGATAAGGACTTCCAGACTGTCAGTGTCCATCAGACAACAGGACATCCAGGATGAAGATAATAATTTCTCGGGGAGGAGGAACTTCCCAGAATAGCCATCAAAGCCTCAGAAGGAAGAAACATTTCCCCAGACAACACTTCTGTTTGCCCGGTGACAAGACTCAGCGTCAGAAGGTGTTTGTAAAGATGCAGGGACAGAAATATGGCAAGAACCAAGGAGAAACAGAAACAGAAGTTGTTTTGTATGGGCATACAACCCACATGCACTTATATACTTACAGGCAAACATCATTTCTCTATGAATCCTCACTTAGGAATTAAAAGATTAAATAGCTAATGAATATGCTGATAGCAAGTAATAGGCTTAGACAGGATGCTGGGCAACAGCATAATAAGAAGACAGAGTGAGGGTCTTTTAAAGATTTAACATCAAGGACATCACTTTTGAAACACATTTATGTATTTAGTTTTACCTTTGGTCTCTGCTCTCTTTTTCCATTCACAGCTAATTTTTGCAGCGAGCCATTGACTAAGGTGGGGGTAGGGTTGTGAGGGGTAGTAAGGGAATGAACCAGACATTGATTATGAATTTCGTGTCCACTCACAAAAACCAAAAAAGCAGACTGATGCTTGAGAACAATAATGTTTCAGTGACTATTAGCAGGCTTGTTGATTGCAGTGGGAGGAAACTACTCTATTAAACTTCCTCTTCACTGCGTATATTTTGGGCTGAGAACTAAAGAGACTGTCATATCTCAGGATTATTTACTCCATATACATATGATCTCTTGCACATGAAACTGTCAATGTAATCTGTTGTGACAAAGTGTTTATTCCAGGCAGTACAAGAGAGTACAGCAGCATGTTACCCTCCATAACAGCTTTTGGTTAGATTGTCAAAGGACATAAATGACTATAAAAGTATTTACACAGTTTCACTTAATTCAATTTGCTCTCAGTAAGGATCTGACCTTTTACATTTGCCATAGCAAAGACGTGGTCTGTTACTAAGTATTTATTTTATTGTTTAATGTATTTAAATAAGGAGTAGCATAACTAGGGGGAGGGTAGAAGTAAGAAAAAAAAAAAAAAGCAGTTTTGAGCAATGGCTTTTCCAAAGTGTTTGCAGAGATAATTGGGAAATGTATTGAAATGCTGCCAATCACCTTAATAGATACAAAAATCTCATACACTTCCAGAGAAACAGAGATACTCCTGAGGGACAGCAGGAGACAGCTTCACTGTATTTGATAAGAAGTTTCCTTTGGAAAGGAATTTGAGAGTACACCATAATTTTTTTGATACTCCATGTCTTCTCCCAATCATTCTACTGTATCTGCTAATTGCTACAGAACAAAACATTTGTCTTCTATTACACAGGAAAACATTAAACCCAAATACCCTCTGAGTGAAAGACATTTAAGAATTTTACAGTGTGAAAACTTCCCCGAGGAGAAGACAAACAAGCCCAGCAATCAAAAAATGAGTAGTAAAAAAGATGTCTGTATAACATATTTCACCATTTCTTTACAAATTTTCTCTCAGATCTATGGTGTAAGACTGTTTCAAATCTATGTCTGATATTCACTTCTCCAGTGCCTACAGGACACTTTGTCGCCAACTATAGAAACATCCTATCTTTTCTTGCACCTCATACTGAAACCTGGGGTATGATAGTCAAATGATGTTATAGGTATTGCTGCAGTATGTCTTATTGACTAAGGATCCTGAAAATTTTAAGTGCTTTTTTCCTTTTTAATTTTACAGAAGCAAAAAAGCTTGAATTAAAAAGTCTATAATGCATCTACATAAAATGATTCAGCAATCAATCTTTTACCGATTCAGGGCTTTTGCCACACAGCTTGCCTGCACTTACCATTTGGAATTCACCAGCTGATACATTTGGAATAGTTTTCTCTGGCTAAGTACCAAAAAGAAAGAATAAACAGCACAAAGAAACAGACCTTCCACCATTACTGGTATGTTTTCCAAAACAAATACTACAGAAAACAGGAAAGGAAATAGTTAATTTGCTGATTGCATCCAGCTCAGACAGTAGGAGCTGAATCCAGTAAAACGGCAATGTAGAGCTTTGCATAGAATAACTGCTAATTTTTTTCAGAAGGGCCAGGGGCTCACTAGGTATGTAGCACAGTCCCGACTTAAAAGATAGTTTTCTCTAAGCCCTACTGACAGCTAGCCCAAGCTGCATTCATCAGTAAATGCAAGCCATGGCACATACTGCTTTATTTTCAGCTTCTGTAATCCTGTCTCAAGCCTTTGGTGCACATCAAGAAGAGGAACGCATTTATATGCCAGACTGACACGTCGTACAGTAAAACATTGTACTGAGCTGCCATTCTTTGCACAAAAATTGAAACACAAGAACTACTACTGCCTTCCTCAGTGAACTAGCAAAGCAATCACAACAGCGGGTGGTTAAATATTTTGACTTATTTGTTATCTAATAAACTCACATAAGAAACATTTTGCATATCTAAATCTTCATTACAATGGCATTGAGTAAAATTGCCCACCAAAACAGGGCTCCAGCGTTCGATAGCTCAAAACGCCTTGCTGGAGAAACTATCAAGGATCACATAAAACTGGCAAGTAACAGGCCATCTATTTGCTTTCTCACAACAGCACACAAAACAACCGCAGACTAACACTTTTTTTGAGCTCCAACAGAAGATACTCGGCTACAAATTAACAAAATGGCAAATGCACACATTTGAAAAAAAAAAAAAAAAAGAGACCCACAGGATGTGATCTTCCCTCTCCAATGGCAGTTTGAATGCCACAAGCTTAGTTTAAATTTTAATTAGATTTTAGTGTAACAAATAACATAGATTGTGCTACAGCATGCATACTGAGTACTGCTGCCAAGACTGCTAATAAAATATAATGTCTCTTCACAATTTAGATAATCACAAATCTGCCCTTTTCTTTCAGCCAAAAACCACTCTTAAAACTCAGAACGGTAGGCTGTTTTAAATTGACGAAATAGTCAAGATAATGGCAGAAACAGGTCATTTCTCCCACAGATTAAAAAAAAAAAAAAAAAAAAAAATAACCATCGCTCAACCACAAAGGCCTATTTATTAT
>VXBO01003072.1:28698-44671 GCA_013400135.1 Rhinoptilus africanus
TTTATGATGCTATTTATTTTGACCATACCATTATATTATCTTTCACACAATGTTTTGAAACGTGTGCATGTTAGACACTTTTGTGCTCTACACAGAATATTTATGGAAGATATTCACTGCAAGCCATAAATTAATTAATAACATTAGACTGTAACACCAAGAGCCAAACCCAAGCCCCCACAAAATAAAATCTTCTTAAGGAAGTTAATGACACTCCATTATACAAGACAGCAGCCTCTCGGAGATGATATTTTTATCTTGAAAAAGATTCCTTAGAATACCTAGCTACCCTTTAGCTTCCTCGATGTGATGATACACTCTGTACAGGATATCTGAACAAAAAAAAAAAAAAGAATTAATTTGAATGCGTTATCCAAACATAAAACTGGACCTCTCATCTGTCTTCATAGCAAGGAGAAACTTTGTTTCAGATCCATATAGTGGCATTGAAATAGTTTATTTCACAAATGTTCTGAAGTTCTCATTCTTCAAATGCCACATAGATCCTTTATATAAGGGCAATACTTTCTAGGTAATATTGGCAACTTTTATGTCTCTACTTAAAAGTACACATTTTTTATTGTCTGCTAAATGCTGAAGTGATATACTATTCTTTCAGATAATTGTTTAAGAAAAGTTGCATCTAGTTTCAAGCTGTCATATAAAACTGCTTGATGCAACTTATATCAACAATAAGGATATTTTATATGCTAATGAAAAATATTTTTTTTGTAATATAATCAGTTGTAAATGGAAGATGACATCACAATACAAGCCACCGATTAACTGGTTAAATTTAGAATTATTTAAGTTTAAAGACTAATATTTGTTTCAATATAAAATGTTTGGGTTATTTTACTGAATGAATATAGCAAAAGAGGAGTTGGGTTTTGTTGTTTAGGGGTTTTTTATTCATCATATTAAAACTTTTCTGGAGCTGAAATAATGTCTCAGGCGAGGTAAAACTTTAAAGACGTTCTTGCATGTTCCTGACCAAAAGACAACAGCAAAGGAACTAGAAAATTGAAGAGTTGTGACCTTCCTACATGTTCTTGAGCTGCAGCCATCAGTCAAACCATCCTATGTCACCTTTGAGACAAAGACAAGATGACAGTGGTATTTGAACAGAAGCAGCACTGAAAGAAATGGTCTTCTACCTCCTAAACGATCTTGAATCACAAGAATAGACATTTGTCTCAACATGGACATTTCTGCAATATGAATAATAATTCAGGGACAATTGTGAGATAGAGTTTCTAAAGGGACAAGGGGTTTATTTAACTGCAATTTTTATTTATTTTAAGCAAATTGAAGTTCAGCTAAAACTTAATACGCTAGCAGGTTGTCATGGCACAGACCAGATTGTTCAGGCTATGCTTCCTGAGAAAGAGATGTGAATTGACCTTGTTAAAAGGCAAAAAATAGTGGAATTTAATTTGAATGCAACTGCTTTAATACCAGTTGGTTGGTTGCTTCTATATGAGACTCTGAGGAGCTGTTTTTAAACAACAAACTTTAAATACTTTTAAATACTTTTGTAGGCTGTAATTAAGACTGTTATTTTTTCCCATTGATGCACTGTATTACTGATATAAGTGGATTCACTAATGCTTAAACAGAAATTCCTTTGCCAACACATAAGCTGATTTAGTTGCCCTTAATATACTCCTACAGAGTATAGTACAGCTTATTTTACTGTAGTGAGACTATTCCTTCAAACACATGCTTTTCGCACTAATATGAACAGGGACATTTTAGCATGTCAGCTATGCTTTGCTGAGATGATTAGCAACTTTATAACCACACTTGGGGCTGACAGATGTCTACACGGATCTGCTTTTCTTTGGTAGGATAGAAAACACTAAGAATTACCCAGGAAAAAGCTTTGAAGAATTGACTGGATAAAGCAAGTAGGAATAAGCAGACAAGAATACAATAAAACTAAAATATCATACAGGTAGTTTGTGTGACTATATTTAGCAGAGTGCCAAGAATCCTCCATTTTTCCCTGCAATAGTTCCTATTATTCCTGCCTCACTGTTAATGTCCTTTTAGGGGTACTGATATCTTTGATATGAAGAAGATCGATATATTTGTAGAGATACAAAAAGCCAAGTTCAAAAATTTGTGAGATACACTGTTTATCAATTAGCTGTGGAACAATGAAAATGAATGACAAATGAAGATAAATTAAATTTGGAATTTTTTTATTTACAGAATTAAAAAAAAAAATATTCACAGAACAAACCCTCACAATTTTCCAGATGTACTCATTTATAGAGGATTCACCAAGTAACCAGAGGGCCAAGACTCTCTTCCCATTTCCACCAATCTAAATTAGGACAACTGAAATTAAACTGAATGACAGCATTGTAACAATGGCATAAATGACAAAAGGGTGTTAATTTTATAGCCTACAGCGTTCAGAAAACTGCAGAGAACACAAGAAAAACAGAATGTGTGAAAGGCCTTGCGCAATACTTCATCTTCCCACCAGCCGAGGGTGCAATCTCAGCAGTGCTCTGAGGAACGAGCTGTGCATCATCTTTTACTCCAGCACTGTGGAAAACCCATACATCTTGAAACATGCAATGTCTCAGACGCTAGTGATTAAAGCAGATAACTGTTTTGTCCATATCTCTGTGGGCACTAAAATGTGCATTTTTCTAGGAAGGCTAACTCTAGGCAAATAACTCTTCCAAGCTAGGTGAAGGTACCACAAGGGTTAAGAAAAAGTTTAACAGCTATGTTATATTGGAGCAATCATTGTAATGCCAGTGCTCTGGGCTATGACAATCTGTTAGCTCTTTTCTAAACCCACTACAAGCATTTGTAATGCAAATGTTAGCGCACTGAATATATGGCACTGTTTCTACGGTCATTCATACCAGGGAGGGGAAGAATCATGTGTCTCCCACCTCCCACAGCAGATTGCTTGCTTTAGCTCTTGTTTACTTCCCTGTGTTTTCTCAAATCTAGTTTTAAATGTCCTTAAGCAGAGGGATTGTTGTTCAGGACTGGTTATAGTATTTGTTAGCCTTGTCTCTTCTTCCCAGAATATAGTGGATTGATGTATACAGTGAATAGGCTCAATTCCAATCTCATGTGATTTTTTTATGCATTTCTGTTGAGCTCCGTTGGTGGCACCCTCAGTTTAGTGCTCTATAAACAATCTACCTTTTTAGAAAATGGTAACAGGAATAATGACCAAGTGTTTTGAGAAATTTATGGCTCGATTTCCTTAAAATGTGTACACTTAGTAAAGTACTCACAATCTGGTCATCTGAGTCTCCAGCTGAGAAAGGTTCAAGATGAAAGAAGAATGGTATGAAGGAAAATGATTCCTGTTTGATGTTGCTATTCAGTTAGCTGCAGAAAATATACAGATAAATAATATCCTTTTTGTATGCATGTGTGCAACACCACCCTATAGCACTGGTTTGCAACTGTTTTTTGTTTGGAAGCCATCATACGAATTTTACCATGGAAGTGTGAATACCTGCAAAATCAATTCAAGCCCACCGCAGAGCTTTCTGACTGACTTTTCATGGACCTGTTAGAAACAGACCTTAAGTTTGTTGAGGGCTCTGTAGAACAACGCGGAAATTGTTAATTTGGGATGTCTAGTCTTTTCTTACAAAAATCACTCCAGTTACAGCTCACCATGCAGGTGAACAGAAAGATTTATCTTCCAGCTTGCCATTGCCCTTGAATAAAATAAACAAACAAACAAACCTGCCAGGAATAAAAGAAGCAAAGTTGGCTACTTATCTCAGAAGAAGTTAGCAGAGAGAAATATATGACAGGGTACATTAGCCACATTCAACAGTTTAAACAAGATCTAATGGCCCAAAACGCAAATGAAAAACTGAATTTTCGATTTCTTTTCCCTTCCATTCAAATGCATATGAACATTTGGTGGAGAAACCCAGCAAATGTTCAAGGAGCCAGCTAAGTTCTGCCGTGGTATATGCCTCTGTCAGATCAGTCGGTATGAAATAGAATTATAAGGATTTTTTGGCACAAGTGTTGAAATACAGTAGAGTTCATGGCTTCTCACCTCTAGATCTACAGAGAAAAGCAAATACTGATACTGATGTGACTTAAAAATTACACCGGAGCACCCGCCATGCCACACATGCGAGCCTAAGGACACATGAGAAGAAGGTGCTAAATGATCTGCACAGAGGCTGAACTTCTGTATAGTCAAGATGCCTGCAAAAGATGTGCAGGGAGGGTTAGAGAATACCGTACAGGCAAGAAAGGTGGAGAACCACTCACGCCCAGTCCCAGTGTTCAGTAGCAGAAGAAATTCCCATGCCAGTTAGTGTATTTCTTTATTTGTAAAGCAGTAGGACCTTGTAGTCCCATTGAATTAGTATGGATTCATTGGACTGAGTGCTGTATAAACCAAAAGCAAAACAGTAATGAAATACAGAGAGTTTTAGCTCCCATTTTTAGTTCCCATTTTCTCTCCAAATCAGGAATAAGCAAATATCAACCACCACAGCATAGGACTGAACCACTACCTGTGTTGATACAGTAAATTAACAACTTGAATATAGAAAAGCCTTGTGTGACTGAACATCAACTGTCCCATTACACTCACACACCTAAATCACAGAGATTATTTTGAAAATCCAACACTTCATGTAAAGGGCTTCAATGATTAAATGAAGCACTATTTCTCAAATTCTCTTATTTACAATCAATGACCCACAGAAACCATCTTGGTTTTCTTCAAACTAATCCCCAAGCATGCAAGAATAAGTATCCTTCACCGACCTGGCTATAAAAGAGAGATCCTGAAAACAAACCAAAATGGTGAACTGCCATTCTAGAACATGGGTCAGAGCAAGACATTTAACTTCATACTTTATAGAGTAAAATAGCTGAACTACCAAAAACTACCTCAGAGGAAAAGACATTTTAGGATTGTTGTCATGTGGCAACTTCCCCTATTGTATTCCTAAATGTATAAAACAATTCCATTTTGAATGGAAACAAATAAAAATATTAATATTCAAAAATTACAAGGTTCATATTTGTTCCCCACGTTTAATTATTTAAAGACATCATCATGATTTTTCAGGGTGGTGGTGGTGATATTATAGAAGATACTATTGCATTTAACGTATCAGTGAAATCCAAAGGGAAGTCCTATTGAAGGACTAACTCTCCTTAATGCCCTTATTCTCCCTTCATTATGCCATCGATGTCCCATGACAGCAACATTAATTTGACGTGGATGAGTTATGACTCGCTGTTTCTTGCACAAGTCTCAAGAAGCCCACGGCAGGGTTTTCTGCTTTGGGCATTGGGGCCAGACAGACCATGCATAAAACCAGTGCAGTCGAAGGAGCAATTAAGCTACAGGTTGTTTTGCTGTAAGCACTTAACCAGCTGTGCCTAATAAATTATTTGATTATACAACATCCTATAATTCTGACATCCATTATAACCATGCATAAAACTAACGTTCAGTTAGTTCTCAGCGCTCATTAGCGCACCCTGGCAATCCAGCACTATTGGGTTTTCCATACAAAAGGTCAGCATGCTCACAGCACCTCAGAACCATGGCCTAATAAAATACAACAATCCTGAGAAGGAAGTGGGAAATGATTGCTATTCCTATCTGCTGGCGAGAAACAGACCTGTGCAGGGCCACTTGCACAGAGTGCAGAAATGAATAAAAGAGTGAAACTGAGGCACATATACATCATATGTGTGTACATATACAATGGGCATACACACACATAAGTACACATACAAAACAATTCAGTAGAGATATCCAAGGAATTCCTAAACTGGAAGTCTGATATATATATATTTTTAATAAACAGAACACCGTGCTAATGCATGTGCTCTGTTCCTGGCACCTGCACTGCTTTGCTCTCCATCACTCCACATACACTGCCTCACGCTCGGGAGCTGTAGCTACAGACATCATATTTCCCAGTCCGAAACTAATTCTGTATTAACTTGCCTTCTCACAGAAAAAAAGGTAACTTGCTCTCATAAGAAAGGTAAGGTTTTGCACAAACATGAATTCAAAAACCACTGTGAAGCAGAATTCATAACCACTGCCAGCTCCCCTTGACCATGTCCATTTCCTCATGCTGGCACATGACTCCTCGTCACAGAGGAGAGCCATCTTCTCATGCGACTACAAAGAACCGCAGATGGCTGTAACTGTTGTCTGGTTAAAAGTTTCAGTCCCCCAGTGAGGAGCCAGAACGACATGTCAAAGGTAACTCGGAGGACCATCACACATCACGTGTAACGACACAGTGAACTAAGCAATTCTCAAAAAAAAAAATTCAGACAGCAATTCATAAACTATTAAATGGGAGATTATGAATAACAAACAGATGAATGTAAATTCAGTAGTCCATGGATAATACATGTACAAAAATGCTAATTTTTCAGCCTAAATTATTCACAATGAATGAGTCAATCAGTGCTATTCCCTCACAGACCACTATTTCTGGAAGCTATTTATAAGTGAGACAAAATTGGTGTGCTTGTATCATCTATTTCTGTACAAGAGGAAAGCATGTGTTAATCTTCTTTCTATTCCCTTTATTAAGGCATACCATGAGCATGAATGACAACAACGAACACAAAAGACAGCTGTAATTAATACTGCAGTGAAAGCTAAATTGCAAATTGGTGGATTTGGCTAATGTTAACAATTTCAGTGGTTCTGATCAGGCACTAAATATGAGGCCTTTTGTTATTAAGTGATGTAGTCAGCAGAACTCTGAACAAAACAGCCCATTTCATAATTCTGCCACCATGACGTAAAATACCATTGTACTGAAACTATTCCTGAAACAAAATTATCTGTAATTCCTGAGAACAGTTACAGTCGGAAACCTCTATTGCAGAAAAGGCACATCGCACAGAGCTGCTGTTCCCTGGCTTCTCAGCCAGCTGTATTTCCCACAACCACAGGATCCCCTCCTGCTTGGAGGGACTGACCTCTCCTGAGCAGCAGAGGGAAAAATGCAGTTGACTTTGTCCCCGCTGCACCACAGAGCAAGATTTCAGCATGCTACAGTTTGCTGTGCACTATACAAAACAGCAAAACCAGAGGCAGTCATCAATTTTTCCTTCCCAGCAGAAGAGACACATCTCTGACCCATTTCCAAAACTGGAGCAAGTGCTGAAAGAAGGACTTTTCTGCGGAAAGAAGGATTAATCACTTGCATACAGGTTTCCATACAGATTCAGAAGAACCTTACTAAACTGGGACACCAAAGCCATCCGTGCTTCATGCTCTCCCTCTAACATTGGACCAAGATCCATAATTGTCATGCGTGCATTTTTGGCAACTATAGCTATGTCAGAATCAGGGAGTAAGTGAACTTAGTGATACTACATTACAAGCAAACAGTTGCTAAATCAGTAACTTGATAGAAGTTGAGAAAAAAGAGAGCCACCACAGAGACATTTTTTCAGGTACAATTTAAAGGTTAAAACAGACAAGTACCCTGAATAGGGATCTAATTAGATCCAAAGGCTCAGCTCAGGAGTCGTGATGCTGTATGAGCAAAAGAGAGGCCGTTCAACATCATTTCCATCAGCGATAGCTGAGTCTTCCCAGAAGGCTACAGATACTTGCATGTGGATCCTGGATACCTCATTTACCAATGAAACCTCCCAATTAACTTATAAAGGGATTATCCATATGAATTCTCACTGAAATTAAAGTGGCCAAATGTCTTTCCTGGCTTTGTAGAATTGAATCCTCATTTACACGTGACTGAGCTCTCCCTCCCGCCCCATCCCTGGAAATGGCACATGTTTTACCCTAGCCATATAAAGTGACAATGGCATTAAAGGGTTAAGAAAGAAATTATTAAGCATGATGTAAAAATAAACTTTGAACTAATCTAAAATAAAGAAAATGCCTTTTTAAACAGATGAAACAACATTGGTCTAATCTTTTCAATACTGATTCACACTCAGACAACAAAGAGAACACAGATCCAACTAAAATCAAATGAGATTCAAAATCGCTTCCAGAGTTGGTGCTGAAAACAAAGCATGCACAAGGGTCTACTACGCTGTACTCTTGCAAGGCATAAACAGGGTCTGCAATAAACTGCTTGATGCTGTCTTGCTGGTCATAAAGCTATGGAAAAAAAAAGGGATATGCCATTTTTTATAACACTTTAGGGCCCAATGCGATATAAAATATATCTGGCTCTCTGGCAGTCTATGCTTTGGGAACAGATTCTAGTGGCTTTGGGTTTTATATACACTTTTGCAATACAGGAACTGAACATATTTTTTGTTGGATTGGACCATTAGGTAGCTATAGCTATTCTCAAAGGACAGCGTAAGCTACAAGCACTCAGAGGCCCAGTGAAAATATAAATCATTAACAAAAAGATCAAGATGAGAAATCCTTGATTTGACATTTCAGGTCTTAAGAGATATTTTTGTATCCCTTTCATACTTAAAAGAAACATTAACTTTTCTAAAAATATTGAAATTATATTGTCTTCATACGGTTCTATCATTGTGTCCACTAAATAACATTTGCTTCTCACAGCTATCAAAGACTGAATAATACATGTTTTAAAGTATTGCAAAATCATCATCAGTAAAAAAAATTCTTGCCATCTTAAGAGATAAAGAATACCATGCACTTTATTTAGAATAAAGTGCATATTAAAGTACTTTCACTTTATCAAACTTCTAAAAATTATCCCCTCCACAAATATAATTACAAAAATGCTAAAAAAAAAAAAGGAAGGAAAAAAAGAGAATTGCATATATAAAGGATGCACCCTTTCATTTTCATAAGGCCCTGCCATTGGTTTCCTTTATCTCTATTCTGTTTCTAAAGAATCTCATTCATTAGTACAAAACCTCCCTTATCCCACTTATTCTGATAACTTATAGCCCTGCTTCTCACTCCAAACTTCTTTCTATTTGAATTGAAACACCAGTCTCTTTGTCCACCATTAGCCTACAGATATTCAGCTCCACAGGGTAAAGTTTACAGTCTTTCACCTACCCAGTGCTTCCAAGCTTCTTCCTTTCCTAATCAATGGGATGACCACCACCTTCACCTCCAGTATTGAGGGTGGTCTGATGAGCGTCATCTCCAGGTGCTCACCATTTTAGTTGTATAAAAATTTACCACTCCCTCTTGCAGAGCAGCTCTGTTAGACCAGCCTTTCCCCACTGAGTCGAAAAGACGAAGCTTTAGACCAGATGCTTATTACTGTGGTGCAAGATGGGTGCAACATCATTCTTCATGTCCCTGGTGAATCCAACCTGGCTCCTTCAAAATGTTTTGCAAAAGGCCATCTTATCAGTTCATTACTTTCATCACATTGCCATTTTCATTGCCTCCTTCAAAGTGCTTCCTTCGGTTATTTACCACAAAGTGGGCGTCTCTATCCGAGGCCTCCCCTGGCCTATCCCAATCTCTGTACCACCTCACGTCCGCAGTCCACATTGACTCCTTCCTTCAGTTCTCATTAACTCTAGCTTTTAACAAGGGGTTATTAATTTCACTTCTGACAATCTTTGTCTGTATTCTCCTTGCCTGCTCATTGCTGTTGGAAGGACTTCTTCACGAGCTGCTGCAAAGATTCTTTTTCAAATGCCTTTTAAAAATCTTTTTACCGTAATGCATTTGCACAAAGAGTATGTGGCACTACATAAGCAGACTTCTGGTTTCTTTACACTGTCCAGTCTGTCGATGTTCACATGTTCTCTGGGGAGTGGAGTGGTTTTATTTCACCTTTATAGCATTCCAAGCTCAAACGAGTCATATTTCTATGTAACACAAATAATGAACAGTAATAACCTTAAACTGAATTTCTTAAGTTTGTAATGCATTATTTCAGAACAACTACTCATAGTGTGTTTTACTTGAAAAAAAATGTACATGCATTCTCAAATCTGAACCTATTTAACACAGGTCTTGATGTGTTAAATCTTGATGTGTAGTGAATTCCAGCTAACTTAAATATAACAGGTTTACAATTAATGCAGCGTTTTGCCTGGGTAACATGCACTAAATTTTATCTAAAATACATATAAGGAAGTACAAACAATAAGAACATTACCGAAAAGGTCTTCTCTTTAGGATCAAATCAAAAGATTTGGGTTTAAGGCAAATTATTTGAAAACAAGTTACTGAGGCAATATTCAATCAAAATGACTACTATCAGCCATAAACATACGGGACCCTCTAACTACCCAGGGTAATAAGTCTTGTATATTATTGCTGGGAATTCCTTCAAAGCCCAAATCATTTTTAGTTTGCAAAGCTCTCTAATTTATTTTCCATGGTTGGGAGGAATCTGCTGCTAAACTAAAAATACAGTTTTACCCCCCATTATCTCTGCACATAAAGAGTCACAGAGCTTCGGGCTAGAATTAACATGAGATAGGCTATTATGGCTGTAAGAACATTTAGCAGTCCCTGTTGACTTTGCAGTTTGTAATAATAAATATCCTCCCCATAATCTCTCGCTCTTATTCCTAAACTTGATGCCTTGAGGAGTTCTTGAAGCTTGTGATAAAATACGAACAGTATTTACCTATTTTGTTGCTAGCCTGGATTTTCCTTTCTCCTTGGGCAAAGTCATTTAAAGATACTATATTTGCAAGTAAATGCTTTTAAAAGTATAACCCTTGATTTCATGAATGCCCTACAGAAATATGATGTCCTACTGTACTTGATTACTGAAGCAAAACTGAATCTGCTTGTACAAAGTAATGGCACTGTTTTATAATGAAGAGTTCGCTCTTTCACCAAGGAAGAACCTTGCAATCAGATGTGAAGGTTAGAGAAGATGTAGTCTGCAACTCAAAAGTATCTTATTATCACCAATCAAGGTGATAATTAAAACCAGATTTCCGTAAGGAGGGGTTAGGCATTTAGAGGGTTTCACAAAGTACTGATCTTCATGCACGTACTAAACAGTGCGAAGTACTCATACTTCATTAAGAAGATGCTGAAAGTGACTGAAAAGAAGTTGTAATCTTGCATACATAAGTATCTTTCTTTGGTCCATGCAACAGAAAAAACGTACTTGCCTAGTCTTTCTCATATATTAAGGATGGTTTGGTTTGGGTTTTTTTTTTTCTTTGTTTTTTTTTTTTTGTCTCACAGAATTGTTTGCAAATACATCCAGGAGTAAAAAATTAAGATGAAGACAACATCTTTTAAATGTTCAGAGTTCCAGTTCACTAAAAGCTCTTCAGCCAAACTCTACAGTAACAACTCACGTTTGAGATACTATAGGGTTTTTTTAACTCATTCTTGCCATTTTTTTTTACTTACTTAAAAGTCTGTCAAGTGAATTCAGTGGATTATTAGGCAAAACATACACATTACAAAGCTCCTCTCACATAAAAAGACAATTTCGGTCTTCGTAGAGTTCACACAGTCCTCATAAGAACAAATAAAAATCACACCATGCTTCCACACCTACATATGTATTTCCCTCTAACCTGTACAACTTGCATGCTGTAAGGCATAGATGAGTAGCAGTCCATTGGCAAATGAACATTTTTAGATAGAGAAAGCAAGAAACACTTAAGTTTCACCTAAGACCAACAATACACTCACTCTGCTTCACATACATGCCCAATTCAACTTAAATTGTGAACAGATGGGAAGCGAGACATTCACTCATATTTCAGACTCACTACACTCCTCAATGTTTTCTTAAATTAATGAAAAATATCCTTTTTTTGGAAAATTAAAATGTTTAGAATTATAAACTATTTCCAAATAGGTAATTGTTCTGTAGCTCACTGACTTGATTCCCATTGCAACCTCATTTATTTTCCATTATTCTCACTTGATAGCAGTTCACTACTGCTATTATTTGTAGACAGTTACATAGTTTTCCCTTATGAAATCTATATCATAATTTTACTTTCAGTGTTTCTAAGGGTTATTTCATACCTGTTGCATTTGCTAGATGCAACTCCCTTTTTTCCTTCTATGAATGGCATATTTTTCAGTTCTTGCGAGCTTTCCACAAAAGTTCTTGAAAAGTTGCCTAATCTGCAAGGTAAGGGAGAGATGCATTGTGTAAACCACTTTTTTTATACTTGTACACATAAATAAGTGATTTCATTTTGAACAAAGCAGAGCAAAATTATTTCAAAACCACAGTACCAGAGGAAACCATCCATACCTTACAGGTGCATCATTTCCACTGCTCTTCTCCACCCTCTTTACCCCCCTTGTTTCTAACTCTTTATTCTCCTTCACAAATTTCCACATGGACCTTTTGTGGTGACCACCGATCCTCCCCTGCCCCATTCTGCTTTACCATCACACCTCCATCCTGGAGAGGCAACTGCAATTTCCAAGTACCATTACGAACGAATGCAATTAGAGCTAACATCATGAAATACGCAGGCTTCAGCAGAGCTGTACATTTAAATGCAATCATAATGTTCACAGCAGATTCTTACTCAGGAAAGAAATTCAGGTGTTGAATTGAACTGCAACCTGAGCTTTCACAGGGTCTGCAATTGCCATTTCCTTTCTGCCTCCCTCCTACCTCAGCCTACCTTCATACAGCAAGGTATGAGGTCACGTAGCCTGTACGGCATGATCTCACGAACTCTTACACGTGCAACTGCCGTGCCATTTGATTTCAGTGGAGCTCCTCCAGGATAAAGCAAAGCATTAGCGAGGCCCTGCAGGATTTGGAAGATGACCAGTTTCTGAGGTTCCAAAGATACTTCTCCTCATAACCTTGTTTTGCATGTTAAGTGCTATGTATTTCATATAACAACACCTTTATATCAGTCTTTGATCATTTATCTCATTCAGGTTCCTGTAATTTTCAGCTTCCCCACTTCATTCTTTACTACACGTGGCCTCATTTCATTTCCTTATGTCTGCAGATGAGAAATTAGACAGGCCCAGAATAGATCAAACAGAGTACTGAATTTGGGTCATTATCCACAAAGCATCCCAAGACAGTCTGCCTTAGCTTGCCAGCTAAAGTTCACTTGCAATGTTTCCCTCACCCTAGAAAGGGAGATAAGGAAGACTAATAACTTTCATTAGACCAGCTGATATAGCCAGAATCCTTAAAAAGATTTAAAGCATAACCTTGAGAGTTTCGTCAAAACTCATGTGCCTGAAAGCTCACCTCTCCTTTTTCTCCTAGGAGTGCATCAGCAAAGTATTTTTTGCATATCAGCTACTATCTCTACTATTCAAAAGAACAGTACCTGAAACAGCTGTTTGGCAATGGTCTCTTCATAGCAGCCATTTCATTTGAGCACCTGAACACATTTAGCTTTAAGCAGACCGAACCTAGTCAACTGGTTTAAATTAACAATATGCTGAGAACATTTCAATGGATCAATGTTAGAGTAGCTCATACATGCATTCAAAAACAGACACACACCACCTTTTTCTAAGTACAACCCCGGAATGCAGATTAGCTTTCCTGCAATGAATCTCTTTACCTTACTGAAATTCATTTTTCATATTTTGATTTGAAGACATTAAATTTCAAATTAATACAGGATATTGTATCATCCCTCTGAACCAGTTTTGTGTCCTGCTTTATCCAACAAACAGAAAATAAACAGTCACTGCTTTTTTTTTTGCTACTGATATTTGCATACAGTCACTAGGGAAATGTTATTTATTCCATGCAGTTGATTTTTAAATTTTGTCTATAGCATAAAGGGCTAAGATAATCTTTTTACATTTTGATTTGCAACTAGATCCTGAAACAAGAGACTGAAAATCTAAAAGAAACTCTGAAGCTTAAGCATTATTCTTTTAAAAGATAAATTCCAAGTCGTCTTTTATCCTATCACTACTACCAAAAAGGTTCAAATCAAGTATACGATAGCATCCCAACATTCAGGTTTATAGCAGAAAAAGTAAGTCCTGGCAAGCTCAGACATACTTTATTTATTGCAGTTATGAAATCTATTACAAATATCTTTGTTTACCTCAAAATATCTTTGTTTACCGCATTGCAGCTCTGAGGAAAGGGACCTGGGAGTCCTGGTGGACAACAGGATGGCCATGAGCCAGCAATGTGCCCTTGTGGCCAAGAAGGCCAATGGCATCCTGGGGTGCATCAAGAAGAGTGTGGCCAGCAGGTGGAGGGAGGTCATCCTCCCCCTCTGCTCTGCCCTGGGGAGGGCACATCTGGAGTGCTGTGTCCAGTTCTGGGCTCCCCAGCTCAAGAAGGACAAGGAATTGCTGGAGAGGATGCAGCATAGGGCTACAAAGATGATTAGGGGACTGGAACACCTCTCCTATGAAGATAGATTAAGGGAATTAGGTCTCTTTAGCCTGGAAAAGAGGCATCTGAGGGGGGATCTAATCAACACTTATAAATACTTGAAGGGTGGGTGTCAGGAGGATGGGGCCAGGCTCTTTTCGATGGTGCCCAGTGACAGGACAACGGGTAATGGGCACAAACTTGAGCATAGGAAGTTCCATCTCAACATGAGGAGGAACTTCTTTACCTTGAGGGTGGCAGAGCACTGGCACAGGCTGCCCAGGGAGGTTGTGGAGTCTCCATCTCTGGAGACATTCCAAACCCACCTGGATGGGTTCCTGTGCAACCTGCTCTAAGGTGGCCCTGCTCTGGCAGGGGGGTTGGACTAGATGATCTACTAGGGTCCCTTCCAACCCTGTGATTCTATGATTCTATCACAAGTAAACATTCATGAAGAAATATTGTGGGAAAATGCTTTTCTGGTCTCATGGCTAATTATCACAATTTAAGAGTACCCCATAGTTAAGCTGCTCAGCCTCTCTCTCCAGGAAAGTGGGGAACTGAATCTAAATTACAAGTGACCTCCTCCCCTTCATCTGTGCATTTTCAAACCCAGGATTTCAGTTTTGCTTACTAACTCATCTCTGACTTATCTCACCTAACAGGCAGTACAGACATACAGGAACTTGTAAATGGTATTTTCTTTAAATTATAGAAAAGTGCTAAACTTCTATGATCTGGATTTTAGTCTAGCACAAACGGTGGAGAATAAGTGACATGAAAAGGCCATGTGAAGAACACTGAAAACTTGCTCTTTACAATAAAATCAGCATTTCCAGAAAATCAAGAAATACTGACACCAAATACAGTTTACACCTACCTATGTCCACATAAATCTTTACACTGCTATTAGAATATTCTAATAGATTGGTTTTCCATGCAAGGTTATAAAAGCATGGTTTATTAGGGTCCTGTTGCCATAAACTTACAATTCTTCCTCAAGTTAAATTTACATCTAGCTATCAAAATACATTACTATATTACAATCACTTGTTCTTCCTTAAAAATTAACATAACACCCGCCCACCCCCAACACAATAATGTAAGTAAAGGTGTATCTAGCTAGTATTCAAACCAATAGCTCTGGGTTTTCTACTATAGCTCCATTCATTTTTTCTAAAGCTGCAATATCTACATAGGCAATTGCCAATGATGCGGCCTTGGCTACATTATAAAATACCTCATTAAAAATTAAGGATTGTAATTAAACCCTGAAAACCAAGAAAATTATTATTCCTTTTTCCACACCCTTGAATTTTGGGCACCGCAGCAGCTGTGAGCCTCGGACAAAGGCTTATTTTAGAAGATGAATGTGATTAGCTCCTCGGGCACCGCAATGGCTCAGGACCAGGGTCCAAAGCTGGGATGCTCCTTAACCAAAAAAAAAACCCCAAAAAACCAACCCACTCAGCCCGCGCTGTACTTGCAGGGGCCGCTGGGGCGCTGGGCTACAAGCACGGGGTGTGTGGCGAACCCAGGGCTCCAGGCAACACGGGTGGCAACCAACCCCACGCGTGTCTCCTTGCGACCCCAGCGCCTGCCCACGCGCGGTGTCGCAGGGGGAGAGGCGGCGAACACGCCGAGCGCCGCACCGCTGAATTTAATTCTTTTTTTTTTTTTTAAGAATTGGGTATACGCGAAGGAAACCTAAACCATTCAGG
>VXBO01003072.1:44997-94874 GCA_013400135.1 Rhinoptilus africanus
GAGGAGCCCATAGCCCGCCCGGGGGGACTCGCCGGCGTCGGCCGGGCCGGGCGGGGAGAGTCCCCGGGCCGGGCCGGCCCCCTGGGACAGCCAGGCGGGGGATTCCCGGCGCATCGGGCCCTGGGGGGTGGCCAGGCCGTGGCGGGATGTGGTGGGAGCGGGGCTTTGGTGATGCCGGTGAGGGAGGGGGAGGAACGTCCCTTGCTGACAGCGAAGGGAACAGAANCCCGCCCCCAGCCCGCCCCTCGCCGGGCGGGGAGTTGGGAGCGGGGCGGGGCTGCGCTTCCCGGCCGCTTCCTGGTCACCTGCGGAGGAGGCAGGAGCCCGCTGAGGCGGCGGGGGGAGGTCCGGCGGCTCCGGGTCTGGCTGCCACCATGGCCTCGCTCTTCAANCCCACGCTTGGCTTAAGGCCCACGGTACGAAGCCCTGTTGGTCTTGGCGCGTTTGCAGCCAGCCTGTGGCTTTAAACACTTAAACTTGTGGAGAAATCACCATCTCCAAAGTAAAGCCAAAAATAAAAAAGGTCGCTTACCTGTCAGCGGTGCTGTGGGCCAGGGTCAGCCCTCCCCGTCATCGGTGTGCCCCAGCGTGGCGGTGGGGCCGGGGCTGGCGAGAGCCCTGGAGCTGGCTGGCTGGCACGGTAGGTGCCCCTCGTCAAATCAGGCAGGTCCTCGTTCAAAAATGGCTCGCCAAAAATGATGCTGTGCATCAACCAATTGTGTGTCACCAAGGGGGAATACGTATGTTTCCCGCTTGTCACTTCCCATTTTTGGTGCGACACCTGAGAGAGGAGGAAGAGATGACACCAAGCTTCCCATGACCAAGGAGGGTTGTAGGGGCCAGGTCAAGCCCTGCTGCGTGTCTCTTGTCCAACCTGTTTTCAGGAATGGAGGTGCTTCCTCCTCACCCTGGTGTGCGAGGCGCTGGCGTGACACACGGGAGTGGTTATCAGCAAAAGGCTGTCTCAGGAATACACTGTCATCTTCCGTCTGCTGGAGTAAAGCTAGGAATTTGCGTCAGTTATCACAGAGAAACAAGAACCAAGTTCTCATCTTGGCCTTCAGTTGCAAAAGCAAGTGAAAGGGCCTGTAACTGCAGGTAGTCATTGTTTTCAGTTTATTGCTATCCTTAGTTTGAACCTCTATGTGAGATCAGAAACAACAGCAATAAGCATCGTGCTCACCCTTATTGTCTCCTGACTAAAGTACAGTTCTTGTTTCTTACCGTCTTGAAGCTCCTACTTCTTAAGCCTTCTATGCTAAGTGATTTCTTTAATAGTTATTGTAGTTAGAAAAGACAGTCTTGTATGTAACTATTAAGCTTTTTCTTTCATTTTCTCAAGTGCAGCTGTGCAAGTAATATACGTTTGCCTTCAAAATTACTTGCCTGTAGCATTATTTTTCAGAATAATTTTCACTGCTGCTTTGCCAGCGTGAAGAATGCAGTGTTATATTCAGTGTCATATTTCAACTCGTCATTATTGTCCATTTAAAAGTCTACATCTCCTGAAGATGCTTTTTATGTAGCTCTCAGCAGTAGGAGCATTGTAAAATCAGGTCTGTCTTTCGCAGTTTATTTGGAATGTGTATTTATTTGGCTGAAAACAATTGGTGGGAGGGGCTAATCTATATACCCTCTTTAAAAGGCCACTGAAGGCTTGGGGATTTTCTGATTCAAACCTATTAAGGCTGAAATAATTTCAGCAATAGATGTTTTACAGTATTTCTGATTGTGGGAATGAAGAACGCGAATGCTTCTTTTTGTTTCTAGAACAATTGTCACAAGCGTTAAAAAATGAAAAGAGTGGCTGCGGTGTCTAGGATTTATCATTCGTGCCTTTATTTCTGGTAGTAACTCTGCCTGTTTGTATTGATTTTTCACATCCTTCAAACTTTGTAAGTACAATAGCAGTGCCCTGCCATGATGTTACTTCTGTGGAGTGGAAGAGGGAGCTCTAAACAAAGTTTATGTGATGGTCTGCTCCTTTTATATTCCCACACAAAGTTTGTCTAATGTCATGTAGACACATACATTAGAAGCTGATGAATCTCTTCCTAAAAGTATCAACTTCTTTCCTCTATAAAGGTCAGAGGATGCTGAGTCAGATGCAGACCTCTCTCTACCTTGCCCAGGTGAATCACACCTAAGCGTGTGCTGTAAATTCTCCCAAAAGTTAATTGCAGCTAGCATGATTGATGCCTAGATTGTAAATAATACTTGCTTAAATAAGTGGATGTTACTGGTACATGATTTTTAAATAGTACAGTGGACAAAACTCCTATGAAGAATGGTACGTTTCACCTCACAGACAGCATTCAAGCTTCTGCTGGCTACTTCAGTTGTTTGCTGTAAAGGCCTCCCCTTTCATATCTTACTATTCCTAAACATTTGCTAATTGAAAATGTTTGAACACTATTGCTTTATAGTCTGACTTGAAGTTGGGCTGCACAGATGTGGTACATCTGTAAAGGAAGTAATCTCTGTCAAACCAGAATAAGGACAGAAAAGAGCAGGATCCAGGACTTGCATCTAGGAGTATCTTTGCTGTTTTAGTGGACTTGGAAACTCCTTAACTACTCTGAGATCTCCTATATAAGGTTTCTTCAGCTGATCTACCTGTTGCAATTAGGCCTGACTGATTGAAAAGCAGTGGGTTTACAACGACTATGTTATCGCTGAGATAGGACTGAACTTGCAGAAAAGTGTGTGCACCTCACCCTTACGGTGTGTTTAAGGCTCTCGCTATGGTTACAGTGCAAAGAAATGTACTAGGTAAAATAGCCTTTTTGTTATGGGATATGGCCTATATGCTGCTGAAACATAACCATATATGTTGTATACATAAAATTGTGTTGTGCTAATGTTTCATATATTTGAAATGCTGAGAGCTCTTTGATAACCGACTGTTCATTTTGAACAAAGGCAGGCTGTCAAACATACTGCATGTCTGCAGAGTGCTTAGCAGATAAGATGCTTATGTAGTATTGAAAACTTTTCCCAGCTATAAATATTTTCTTTCCAGATATAATAAAGGAGCAAAATCGAGAGTTACGAGGTACACAGAGGGCTATAACCAGAGACAGAGCAGCGCTTGAGAAACAGGAAAAGCAACTGGTAAGTAGAGCTGGCAACTTCACTTTACTCTTTAAAAACAAACACACACCCCCAATATAACAGAAGACTTGTAAAGTGTAAAAGATACAACACAACGTGTAATAATTGAACACTAAAAAAGCTGTCTTCCTCTTTTTGATTTTTAAGTTATTACAATTGTTTCAGGAAAAATTTACTAAGTTATTCTCAGCCTTTAACATAGGAAAAGCCTGAAACAATGTGTTTAGATTAAATAACTACATTTCCCCCTTCCCTTTTTAGCATTCTGTATCCTTCAGAAGGATTTCTTTCTAACAGGCTTGTAAATCAGTGGTCTTGTGGTGGAAAAACTAAAGGAAGCGTGTGTTATCATATGTTACTATGACTATGAGTCTTGGAAAGTACTAAGAGTACTTGGAAAAAACACAGGATATCAGTAATACCCCATAGGGTTGTTATTTTCATTCATATAGAACTTCCCTAAAACTAGCTAATAATAGTAAAACTACCGGCCTAAATTAACATCTATTTCGAACTTAGTGTGTGTGAGCTATCAAGTATTCAGTGACTGGATGCTGCACCTGTGTGGCAGTATAATTGGATAAATGGATGTGACAGATGGTGGGGTTTGATGCATGAAGACATGCTCAGACTGTGGGAAAAGCTATGCAAATCCAGCCACTGTTCCAGCAGCTATTGAGGTGTTGTTTCATGGCAGCAGGTCACATGAATACTGAGAGCTGGGAATAATACACTAAAAGAGGCCAGAGAAATTATATCTGAAAGCCTTGAACATGTAGGATATTATAGGTTGTTCGTAGATAAGGCATTTTCAGTATGAAATATTCTGAGTGGAAATAACCTTAATTTTCATGGGTACTGAGGTTGAAGTTTTGATTACTGACTACAATAGATTGTTTCAGAAATGTTGGATTTCTGAGGAGAGAAAGAAAGAAGTAGTGAAATATGTCTTTGAAAAAGTTAAAATTTGCTGTTAGGATAGAGAATCAATGGACAATAAATACTAATTTTCAGAGTCAGATCAGGTAAAAAAGAACCAAGGGCTTGTCAGTCAACTTCAGAACACTTTGTTACATACTTTCTTCAGAAAGACTTGTTTTCCCCCCTTGTCTTTGAGGTACTCCTCTGAGAAGACGCAGTTAAATTAATTCTATGTATAAAATTACCTTAAAGTATGCAAACAGTTCTGTTTCAGTTCAGTAACCTCATATGACTATATGAATTTTGATTATTTATTTTTCCAAAGGAACATGACTGACTTTAATAAGCTTGCCCCAAACATCTCAAAAGCAATCAATGTATTTCAGCTTTTTACCCAAATTCTTCTTAATTAAGAATAAAATCATCTATATATAGGGTTTGGTTTCTGCAGCTGGATTATCTGCAGTGATTTAGCAATGGTTGATGTAGGTTTGTATTTTTCCTTTGAAAATCAAGCCATAAATGCTACGTAGGTATTTCATCTCAGTGAGAAAATCCCTATTTCCAAGTGTTTGCTGTTAAAACCAGGGTGCAAACTGGTGTTTGCTAGTGGGCAAACTAATCCCTCCTATCCTTCACAATACTGGAGGAGATGAGAAAAGTAGGTAGTATTCTGGATATAGTAGAGAAATTTGGTTTTGTGGTCTCTGGGAGCTACTTATAAAGAGGGCAGCTTTATATATATTTCAGGCCTCTAATGTTTGAGCAGCTTCATGCTTATTTGCTGATCTATACCTTCTTAGATTAAAAATAGTATGTATGACACAGCTTTTCAGAAATTACGGATTTACAGAGAAGATCCTGTTCCAGTCCATCTCTATAGTAAACTTAACCATGATCTTTCCTAGTAGTAAAGCTAATGCAGTAGGTCATTTTACACTTGCCTTTAAATATGACTGTTTTGCATATGCTTGTGACCAGTATTTACCTTTTCAGAGCAATATATCTTCTTCTAAGTGCAGTTTTCTGGACTACCAGTGCACATAGAGTGAAGCAACTGTATTCCTGTAGCAGGTATATTCTCTTGAAGAATCACAGGCAAAAGCTGGTCTTTAAAGGCTACTTTTACTTAATGGTAAAAAAAAAAGTACAAATGGACTTACACAATAAACTGAGATACTATGCCAAGCCCTCCTTAAAAAGGCTGAAAAATTAGTTTAAAAGTTGACGTTACCAAGTCACAAATCAGAAGGCATACTTTGAAAAATCCCAGCTGACAAGATTATTTGTGCCAGACTTTTTCCTGGTACCTCTGGGCTAAAGAGTGTGCTATTTCTCCTTGAATTTATAGATTGGGGTTTAGGGTTATTTTCTAAGCCAGAAATGTCTTTCTTAAGGTTTAAGCACATGTTGTTGTAGACAAATTATATCACCTTTATTACGCGCTAGCTTAAGTCCAGCTAAATTACATGGGCAAACAGACTATAATTATTGCTCATCTAACTTTATCTACTTCTTCCTTAAAAAGGTTATGAGATTCTCTTGAGGCTGAAAAAGTGCTAAAAAGAATCTATGAACTCCCCATCTCTTCCATGGGCAATATGGCTTGATTGCCTGTGAACGCAAGAAATCAAAGATGATTAGAATCACGGATTAATAGCTGGCTGGTCATAATAATTTCTTTGCTTTTTGGTTTTGTGTGGTTTTTTTTTTTAAGTATTCCTATCCAGATGTGGAATTGAATGTGCACATATAAGTGAAATTAACATTATGCAGAAGTTGAAGTCTTTTGGGAGGCTGTGTGCTGCCATACTATAAATCAGTTTTGTTATGTTTTTTTTCTTCTGGTCAAATCATAACAGCATTGCATTTATTCTACTAAATAACCTTGGTAGAAAGGCAAGGAAGACTATTAATATAACTTTAAATGTCTTAAAACCAACAAAGAAACCAAAAACAAAGAGGAGAGTTAACTTTGGAATTTAATTGTTAGTGTTAAGGCTTAATTATGGTCTTTGAATGAAAATTCTGTAGAATTGATCTTGTACCTTTTTTTAACAGGAACTGGAAATAAAAAAAATGGCTAAGACTGGTAATAAAGAAGCCTGTAAAGTGCTAGCAAAACAGCTGGTACAACTGCGGAAGCAGAAAAATCGAACATATGCTGTTAGTTCTAAAGTCACTTCTATGTCGACGCAAACAAAGGTCATGAACTCTCAGATGAAGATGGCAGGAGCTATGTCAACTACAGCAAAAGTAAGGCGTTACAAGACATTCTTTTACATTAAAACGCAGCACATTGTTGCAAAGGCTAATTTATGTTATTTTGTATAAGAGAATTGAAGCAATAAAACTTACTGCTTAATACCCTAAATGATGTTGAGGTTGTGGTAGGGAAGTGTAATTTGATTCATATTTTGGAATTTTTGTCTAGTCAATCCAACCAGTTAGCACCTAACTAAGCATATTTTCTTGGGCTAGACATCTATCAAACGTTTGCATCATAAAAATAAACTCTAAAGCCAGTGGAAGAACTCTTTTAGTACATCAAAAAAAACCCAAACCATGCCGCTGCAGTGTGTTGCCTGTATATCTTGTCACAAGCAGTTTTTATTGGGAAAAAGTAGGGCATGCTTCATCTAGAAATCAAGGCAGTGTGTCACAGTAGCTTTATGTCTTCTGCAAAAAGTAGGTTATTGCTTTGGATCTTAACTTCCTCAGGAAATCAAATCTGCAGTTCCCTGTCATTCTCACTCTCTGTGCTCCAAGGAAACAGTATTGCATTGAGTTTTCTCACAAATCTCATCTCGTAGAACAGTCTAAAAAAATCTGTTATCTGAGTTAGTTGTGAACTTCCCCTATTTCCCGGAATTGATAAATAGGGAGTTTGCTTTCAGCAAGCAGGATTGCTCACTTTGAGGTGTAGGAAACAGAATTAGTGCACATCATGGTAGACAAGTTGTGCTTTTATCACAGGCCAAGTTAAGTCCAGTTACATGCCAGTTAAATGCAGTAATGCAACGCAACTTAGTGCAGAAAGTAATTACTGCTAAGGCTTTGCTGTCAGATATCTCTTGGAAGCACTATGTTGGCAGATATCAGCTGTTCAGTTTTGGCTCTGTAGCAAACTTTCCATCTTCCATGACTAACCCACAAAGGGTGGGCTTGTCTGACTGAACACAACTGATGACGTTTAAACAGCTTACTCAGCATTCCTACAACAACGTTGCGTGTGAAGTTGTTCTTGCTTTTTCGTTATTATGAGCTTGACTTGTTTTTATCTACGAGACGTCTTGGGTTGAATTTCTGAAAGCCAAAGTGTCACTGAACTAATTATGAACATTAAATCAGTAGAAAACCAAAAATATTTTTAAAAAAAAATTAACTAGCATCCAGAAAAGTGGTGGTTTTTGAAACACAGCAGGTATGCTTCTATGGGCTAGTTCGTGTAACATTATTGAAGAGGAAGGTGTTAAATACTTTTGGTCACTTTTAAAGTGAGTATTTTGCCTTATCAACATGGGACGCTTCAAGAAAAGTATTCAGTCATTCATCTTGAAGCTTTTAGGCTATTCATAATCTCATACAACCATCAGTGAATAAAATATGGAATCAGCTGCCTCAACAAGCAAGACGAATACGTGTATGAAGCTTTCAAAGTATTTTCTGTACACTTTAGCATGTATGGCACTAATTTTGGACACAGTGAAGTCCAGTTAATAGTTACTTGTTTCTTTTAATCATGCAACTCACCCTTATTTTCCGAAGATATATAAACTCTGTATCAGTTTAGTGCAAATATTTTTTATGTCCATCTATAACTCTTGTAAAAGAACTCTAGAGAACCAACATCCCCTAAATCCGGAACAACTTTTTAAATTCAAATAATATGGCTATGAACAGTCTTTGAAATTCAAGTAATATGAGAAGCATCATACATTATCACTTAAAACAAACTCAGACATGAAGGCAGAAGAGCTGCTACGAAGCCAGTAGCAGCTGTAGTAGCTAGATAGCATCCGTTTTAATTAACCAACTCTTTTATCTTAAAGATGGTTAGACTTTGTGTTTGAATTGCTTGTGTCTATGTTTAGGTTTTGACGTCCCATGAGAGAGAGTAGCTTGCTTCTTAGGAAAGAAGAAAGTATTAAATACTGGTGCCTGCAAAGGCAGTGCTTCATACTTGTAGTAAACCAGGTGAAGTTTATTACACTGCCACAGAAAGATCTCTACCCGTAACAAAGGGCTACCCTAAGCTAATGTGTACTTCTTGAACACTTCGATATTTGCTTTTCAGAGAAAAGCAATTTTTTCCATTAAATTGTATCATAAACAATTGCAATTTAATGCCTGTTCTCTAGTGTTATTTCAAATAAGTGTTCCTTACTGAATTAAAAAACCTGCAGCAGTTTACCTCTTTAAAGACTATAGCCTGAAATTTAGGAAATATTGTCCCATTGTTTTCATTTAGATCAGGCAGCTTTTTCCTAAAAGAAGGCCAGGAGAAGGGTCATGATGCAAGAAAGACGCATACATTTAAAACCAGGTTTATTCGGCTAGTAGATAGCAGTATTTCTTACTAGGTGAAGACTGTACTATTGATCTGTTTTGTATCTATAGGTCTCACGGGATGTAAAGAGACAAGGAAAGTGAAATTTGGACTGAAATGTTTTTTATTAAGAAAATCTTATTCCTTCTTAATGTATATATTGGTATTTACTAATGTATCATTGTACAATTAAGGATTTTTTCAATATTAATAGACAATGCAAGCAGTTAATAAGAAAATGGATCCACAGAAGACACTACAAACTATGCAGAATTTCCAGAAGGAAAACATGAAGATGGAAATGACTGAAGAAATGAGTAAGTTCTGCACTGCAGGGATCAGCTAGCTGCAGGCCACAGTGCTCTTGGAAGGGGAGAACCAGTCTGGAAATACTGATGCTTGAAGTTTTATTTCTACAATTAATGAGATTGACAGCACAAATTAAGAGCAAACAAAACAATGCATGTCTGAGCAGGGAGGCTGAGCCTTAGCTGAGCTTTTTAGTAGCTCTAGCTGCTAAATCTAGAATCCATTCCTTCCCCTCTTCGTGCAAAACACGCATCGTGCTTCTAGAAAGGGCATACTGGAAAGGAAGAGGGTTTGAGACCAGTTCAAAACCTTGTTGGCATAACTAGTAGGGGACTTGAAAAATTGCCTTTTCTGTAGCTGATAGTTCTGCATGAGCTTTTTAATTTAGATATTATTGATAATCTCAGCTTTAGGTACATGGTGATATGGGATGGTTTTGTCTCCCTTTTTTTTTTTTTATTTTAAGGCACAAACAACTTTTTGGCGTGTGGCAAGTTCCTTGTTCACAATTGCATCTGTTCATTGTCAGCCAAATGACACCAAACTTCTGGTGTTGCTAACACAGTCTCTTCTTCCTATCCTAATCCCTGCCGCTGTGTTGACCGTAGTAACTAGCATGGACTCAAAACAATATCGTTGGGCAAGATGTGAACACCTCAGCTGCGCAGAACTGTATTGTTGCGATTCAGAAATTAGCTGAGTAGCTAACATTTGCACAACTTACTTGGAGGAGGAAGAGGAAAGGGATTTTCATGGGATTGTAGAAGATGTTTTTTAAGAAATGTTGACATGTAGTGAGGTGGGAGATAGAGGAACTGAACTATTTTGGTGAAATTAAGCATTTTTATAAAAGCAGTCATGCTTTTATAAAACGCTGTTGTTGCTCTGGCTGTGGTGACAAGCTTCGCAAGGCAGAGGTAAGAAAGCCTCTCCAATATACAGGTGGTTTCTGCTGTTATCTTATACAGTGGTATCACTACTACATTCTAGAAAGGGTAGAAAGATGGTATTAGGTTATTTTAGTAACCTTTTTGCTTAATGCAGTGTGGATTTATTTTTTCTTCTTTCTTCTAAGTTAATGATACTCTGGATGATATTTTTGATGCTTCTGATGAAGAGGAAGAGAGCCAAGATATTGTTAACCAAGTGCTTGATGAGATAGGAATTGAAATCTCTGGAAAGGTATGGCTATTTTTACACAGTTCATGTGCTGCTTCCCCTTCATTCCCTTTTTTGAATAGTTTATTCTAGCAGCCTTTATTTTACAGTCTTATTGTAGAAGTCAAATTGGCATAACGTGTTATTTTGACTGAAGAAAACTTCTGTCTTCTTCTAGATGGCCAAAGCTCCGTCAGCTGCCAGAGGCTTACCATCTGCATCAACATCAAAAGCTGCTACCATATCAGATGAAGAGATTGAACGACAGCTCAAAGCCTTGGGAGTTGATTAGCTTGATGGCAATACACAGTCTGCCTTCTAATTATTCAGCTGCAGACGGATACAAAAAGTGCAAATACTCTTTCAATGCAACTGATGTCTAGGAAAACTCTGAAGCTTCAGAAACGACAACTTGAAGTTGGTACCGGGGGAAGGAGAGGGGGAGAATATTTTGAATCGATTTACAGGGAGAAGTACGCTTGGTGTGTCCATTGCAAGTGCACTGGACCAAGCAGGGATGTAGTTCTAAGGATAAATTCATTTATACCTGATGTGACTCTGTCCTCTGAATTCAAAGTTTTCTTCTATCTCAGTCCCTGATCTGTCTTTAGAATTGGCTGTTCTCTGGCTGGTGGTGATGCCTCCTAGGACAGCACCTATATAGCATATATCATTTTTATAAAACTATCACTATAGGAAAATTCTTGGTCTATTATCTTAGCACAAATGAAACTTCACCTTTGCTCTCAGTTGGAAGCTGTTTACTTTTGATGATAAATAGCCTTGAAAGTCTAGCAAATTTAGGGAGAAAGAAAAAGCATTTAATGTATTTCTTTCCAGTTCCTGTAGTAACTTTGAGTTGCTTAAATAATAGTTGGTTATTCTTTTTACAGAGAGGGAAGGATACAATCCTTGTGCAGTTAATTTTACTGGAAGAGGATTTAAATTTGTTAGTGAACTTCATTGCATGAAAGGCACCGATTGAACTCTATTGTACTGTAACATAGCTGGTTCCAACAGAATTGCTGTGCCTTTATGTATATAAATCTTGTACCTTTGTGATTTTTTTTTTTTCAGAATGAGTCTTTGAAAGGTGAGTAAACTTGTAATTAAGATGGTTTCACAAAACACTATGGCGAGACCTCTGTGTACACTCGATGGGACTCAGTGCTGAAATTCAGAAATGCACTTGTTCAGAAATGCAACTTGCGCACTTGCAAAAAGGACGTTTGCCTGAAACAACATTTGTATATATTTTACAGTATTTCTTAATGGAAAATAACTGTGCATAATTGTATTGTTTACTAAGATGCAATTGATCACATTGATAAGCTAAATGTAAACTTTAGTTTTAAGAGCAATTTTGGATGATACCTGATAATTACTTGCCTAAACACTGTAATAAAAGTGTTCTGGTTCTGTGAAGGTTTTTCTGTGGTCTCTGAGCTGCATCAGCATGATTCTAGTTTTACGTGGAATGCATTCAGCTAGTGAACAAGAACAGTTGATACTTTAAATAGATGACAAAGTCTGAGAATGCGGTTCCCAGTTATGACTGCCCAGATGGTGTGAAGTTCCTCAGCCCTTACTCTGCTGGAGACTATTTGCCCCTCAGTTGTGCTGATTTAGTGGGGCTGTTCATTGAACAGAAACAACAAAATCATCCTGTCTTTAAAATGAGAAAATCAAAATACCTTCCAAGAATGTAACTTGGAAGTTTTCCTTCCAGGATAACTTGCGAGGTGAGGGGTGGGGGGATCCTTGACAAACTTCATAAGGAGTCTTTGCTGCTAGAGGAAGTGTATCAGGAAACCGTGACCGCTATGAATCTACCGCAGTTACACCATCTGCTTTTTAGGCTTGAAGTCAGCAGAGAAATAAAAAACATAGGTGAGCCTTCATATGGATTTTGGCATAGAAAGGCAGGTGTTCTTTCTCTTTGAAGGAAGTAACGGACAAACTATCAATCTGTGAAGTAGTGGGTAGGAATGTGTAAGTTTTTTATATTGCATATATCTGATATGAGGTGAATTTTCTTTTTTTTTTTAGAGTTATTTTGTAAAAATCTAATAAAAGGCTTTCTATTCCACAACGACTTTTGTCCTTTTTAGGGTTAGTCTTACACATCTGTCTCTTAGAGGGCTTTGGACTCCTGTTAGCTATAATGAATTTTCCTTTGATCCGAGGTATAGTATTTGCTGTAGTTAATTGTGGGCTTTTGATTTAAACTCAACATTAGGTAAAGACTTGGTCAAGTTTGCATTCCCTTTTTCTGTAACTGAGTGCCCAGGTATTAATTAGGTATAAAATATTATTCATACATTGTATTTTGGTTGAACACCAAGGCTTGTATCCTTTCTGAATGAAACATGCACTTTAGTCCCGCCGCTCTAATCTGCATAAAAATCTTTCAGTAGCAGAGTAAGAAGTGTTGTAGGTTTGCAGGCTTGCTTATATTTATTTCAATTACAGTTAATATGTTGTAGCTGTCTATAGCAAAATTGCATCCCCTACTTAGAAATAAATTGCTTTTAAATCACTCTAGCGGGCTAAAAAAACCCCCACTCAATCCTTTAGCTCCTTAATCCTCACTGACACCTTAATAGCAACTGGATGCAGAAGTTCTCCATCCAAGAACCACAGTGTGGTTATGCACACACCTACGAATGCCTCTGTTGGGGCAGACTGAGGGCCATCTCGCCCAGAATCCTCCCCAGCAAGTGCCCATAAGCAATGCCCAGGAAAATAGAACAATACAAATGTAGATGGCACTTCCTCCACTAATACTCTTCCAACCTCTATTTTTAATTTAGAGCACTTCCAGAGCCGTATGTAAGTTCCTCTGTATACAACAGATTTGAGTGGCTTTCTCACCTGTGAACTTATCCATATAAATTAACTTCTGGCACCACCTTTTTTAGTAGAAGAGTTCCACAGATTTTTTTCCCCACTGCATTAAGAACCGCCACTTTTGTTTTTTTCTTAAGCTTCTTTCCAGCTTCGCATATCTGCCCCTGGTTCTTATACACCAACCAAAAACCCACAAACACTAGGCAGCCTGTCTTCATGTAGCCTTTCAATACAGCTCATCGTTCAGTACATGTCTGTAGCATTCAACATACACGCATTACATCTAGAAGAGAGACAGTAGCTTAAACAGTTACTCATCTTACCTTTGATCAACCGCTTTGCCTGGTCTAGGTCTGTTGTATCCTTCAGGTGAGGGAAACAGGATTCCACATGGTACTTCAGAGACAGGTGAATCAGACTTATATATTGTCGTAACATCTTATTTTCTCCTGTGTTCTAGTTTTAACACCCTGCCTAAATTTACCATGGGAAAAGTAAGAGCGAGAGGAAAAAAAAAAACCAACCAAAAACCCACAAACATCTCAAAGAAAAATAGTGCAGCCCATGTTAGTCAAATACCCAACTGAACTCTTACTTGCAGGTTTATAAAGCTACCCCCGCCCCGCCCCCCACAAGGTTTATCTAGGGGATTTTCCCCAGTCAAGAGCAATTGATGGCAATTACCCAGTAAGTTGTTGCTGCAGAAAAAAAAAGGAATTGCCACTTTCTGTAGGTCTAATGGCTGCAGCTGCAGCACATTAAATTGATTTCATCCAGCTTTTTTTCTTTAAACAATTCTGCTCTAATTTGTTTGTATATCCGTGGCAAGAGCTAGTTGTCTTTAAAGGGTAGCCGCTTCCTCCACTTAGACTTTTATCATCCTTTTGCAAGGAAATGGCGTTACGTGCCACATTTCATTTTATTTTGCTATGCTTCTGCAATTAGCCTTCACTTGTGAGACTTCTTGTAAGACTAGAAATCACACTGTTACGGTAAGTCTGCTCTTGAATTAACTATTACAGCACACTAAAATGAATAAGCACGTCAGCGTGATACACAAATTAAAAAAGCAAAGTGTTACCACAGCAGAACCACAAACCATTCCCTGCAATACCAAATGTATAAGAATATTTTATTTGGGGGGGGGGGGGGGGTAGGGAAGTGCAGGTTTATAGCGTTTCTAGGAAGCCTTTTATAATCAAGACAATAATTTAGAATATAAATAAAATTTATATATATCAGATAGTAGTTTCTACATACATAACATTAGGTCACGTAACGTGAAAGGTACACAAATGCATGCCAGCACCTTCACTGCTCGTCTTCTCAACTGTATTTATCTGTCATTCTTTTGGAAAGTTTGTGATCTGTGGATGCGTATGTGGTGGGTAAAGGCTACAGGATGCAGGTCTTTCTCTGCTGTAGTGGGTGAGCTATGCTAGTGATGAGAACAGCCTGCAGAGAGTATGTGCCACGATTTCTCCCCTTTGGGTTAATTAATTGAAGTTTTCTTGTAACTTAAGGTGTTATAGCAATGCATTCATCCATAAAAATGTATTTTTTAAAAAAAATCCAAGAGCCTGATTTCCATGGCTGAATGTGCCTATGGTCACTGTAATAGGTATCAGAGATAATTTAATGTACTCTAGAGAGAGAGCACTTAACTTGTACACGCTGCTCCTAAGTAGTCTTGAACATTAAACTCCTTTTGCTTTCTGAGGGCCTATTATCTAGACGTTTTCTAAATCATCAGGTCTGCTTTATGGAAAATTAAAATGTATCTGACCATTACTAGTTGCGTGTACTCACTAAATTTTAGTCCTGGGAAAACAGTCAAAAATCCATGCATGGTAGCGGGCTATTCTAATAACAATGAGCAGAGCTGATGAGATGGCCGTATCATCTGTCCCCGGTGAGCACTACAGTCATTAGTTCAGTTTCTCAGTGCCTACCTTTCTGATAGTTGGAGCTCTGGCGCTGTTGTTGGGGTTTTTTTTTCCCCTTATATCTCTCTAGGCTAAAGGATGACAAACACGGGATTATTTTCTATTAGTGGGGTGTAAGAGAGTGGGAATGTGCGGTGCAATAAATGCTTTGCGTGGATGCTTATGTCAGAGTGCAAGGGCCGCCTTCGTTTAACTTAACACACTATCTCTGGTATAAATATGTCCACACATGAGTTTAATCAGAAAAATACAATGCAGAGAGAGCCCAAACGAATAAACTCCCTGATAATTCTCTATTTTTTTCTCCTCAGGTCACAAAGCCTTAAGGTAAGGTAAACTGTATCCCAATTTTTACATCTAAGGCTATTCAAATCAAACTTTAAGGCCTAAAATAAATTAGCAAGAGTTACCTTTGATAACAAGCATAAGAAAAACTCACTTCTACTTGACACCCATTTAGGGCAGTCAAATGGTACGCTGAGACAGAGTGAAGAGTGTTGGCAGGAAGAGTGTTGATCACTGTTTGTAAGCTTACTCTACCGTAAATAATGACAGCAATTATGACATGTTTCTAATGGCTTTGTCCTGAACTTACACAAGGAATTTACCTGAAATGATTGAGCCAGCGGTNAAAGGCTACAGGATGCAGGTCTTTCTCTGCTGTAGTGGGTGAGCTATGCTAGTGATGAGAACAGCCTGCAGAGAGTATGTGCCACGATTTCTCCCCTTTGGGTTAATTAATTGAAGTTTTCTTGTAACTTAAGGTGTTATAGCAATGCATTCATCCATAAAAATGTATTTTTTAAAAAAAATCCAAGAGCCTGATTTCCATGGCTGAATGTGCCTATGGTCACTGTAATAGGTATCAGAGATAATTTAATGTACTCTAGAGAGAGAGCACTTAACTTGTACACGCTGCTCCTAAGTAGTCTTGAACATTAAACTCCTTTTGCTTTCTGAGGGCCTATTATCTAGACGTTTTCTAAATCATCAGGTCTGCTTTATGGAAAATTAAAATGTATCTGACCATTACTAGTTGCGTGTACTCACTAAATTTTAGTCCTGGGAAAACAGTCAAAAATCCATGCATGGTAGCGGGCTATTCTAATAACAATGAGCAGAGCTGATGAGATGGCTGTATCATCTGTCCCCGGTGAGCACTACAGTCATTAGTTCAGTTTCTCAGTGCCTACCTTTCTGATAGTTGGAGCTCTGGCGCTGTTGTTGGGGTTTTTTTTTCCCCTTATATCTCTCTAGGCTAAAGGATGACAAACACGGGATTATTTTCTATTAGTGGGGTGTAAGAGAGTGGGAATGTGCGGTGCAATAAATGCTTTGCGTGGATGCTTATGTCAGAGTGCAAGGGCCGCCTTCGTTTAACTTAACACACTATCTCTGGTATAAATATGTCCACACATGAGTTTAATCAGAAAAATACAATGCAGAGAGAGCCCAAACGAATAAACTCCCTGATAATTCTCTATTTTTTTCTCCTCAGGTCACAAAGCCTTAAGGTAAGGTAAACTGTATCCCAATTTTTACATCTAAGGCTATTCAAATCAAACTTTAAGGCCTAAAATAAATTAGCAAGAGTTACCTTTGATAACAAGCATAAGAAAAACTCACTCCTACTTGACACCCATTTAGGGCAGTCAAATGGTACGCTGAGACAGAGTGAAGAGTGTTGGCAGGAAGAGTGTTGATCACTGTTTGTAAGCTTACTCTACCGTAAATAATGACAGCAATTATGACATGTTTCTAATGGCTTTGTCCTGAACTTACACAAGGAATTTACCTGAAATGATTGAGCCAGCGGTGTACGGCTGTAGTGAGCAGGTAGCTGAGTCTGAGCCCTTCTTTGGAAAGGCAGCTCTTTAGCATTCCTCTACCTGCCCCTCAGATCTAGTGTCAGTCCCACAAGATCCCACGAGTATAGCCCGTCCTTGGACATAACTAGATACTCAGCAGTGCCACCACTGCTTATTTAAAGTCCCTTAGTCGCCTTCTCTTAGTCCTCATTTCTCACTGAATCTCAGCGTTCGCCCCTGCAGATGGGTCCTTGCCATGTGCTTAATGGCTTACAACCTTGCAAAGGTCAGCGCAGTTAGCACGGGGCAAGGGGTAAAGCATGTGCATGGGCACACAGAGGCAAGGCGCTTTCAATCCTACAGCTGCTAAGATTGGGATTTATAGCCTTTCTTCACATACAACACAAATGCTTTGTTTCCCGATACGTAGGGTGCCTACATAGGGCTCTCCATTCATCATGTACCACAGGTGGAAGAAAGGCACAGCAAGTGCAACCACTTGTGCAGCTTGGAAAGCATTTCTAGTTGAATAATGCATTATAAGTTCCTTGCAGTTAAGCAGGGACCTCCAACTCTTTAAGTATATGCAATAGCATTTAATTTCTTTCCAACCTTTTGCATTAAAATTGGGTCTTCCGCAACACACTACATCTGCAGCTGGCTAGCTTGTGAGAGAAACAAGTGCTTTATTGATTTTTCTTTTCTTTTTTTTTTTTTTTTCTAAAACAACATAGTAGTTACAATATTTACAAAAAACCAAAACTGAAATCCACATCTATACATGGAAAAGCTTTACCGGCATTCATGATGCTCCTTGATAATAGAACTAAAGGCATTCTGGTGTAAACTTGTCTTCACTCTTTTTTCCCTTTGTCTTCTGTTGCAAAACCAAACTCTCACAACTTCTTTCTCAAGATTGAGCCCCTCAGCCATCCTCATAATCTCCTGAGAAGAAGGTTTACTTTGTTCTCCAAAGTGCCTCTCCAGGGCTTCTTTGGCAGCGATACTGGATAAAGGGATAAAAAGTCACCTTTAAAAACTTTTCTGACACATTCAGGCTTTCACCACCAGTTCAGAAGAAGGGTCAAGTAAGAGCACTGAAGGTAGTGACTTGGTTTGTTTCCTCTTTTTCTACATAAAGGAAACCTACAGAGCTTAAAGTACCCCGTGATTCCTTGCTGACACACACAGCATCACATCATGCAGAATTTCAGCACAGAGTAATTTAAAGGCAAAATGAGCATGAAATTTAGTGCAATTTCAGTGGCGATGTGAAATGTGTGTGCTCCTTGATGTTCTCTAGGAGGTATAACTGCAAGCTAGACATGAATGGGCTCAGAGGAACTGGAACAAGCCTGACCACCCATTCTGCCCCAGTCACAGCAGTGTCATAGAGGTTCAGTAAATGCACGTTACTGGGGTTACCTGGTTGAAACAAATCATTTGGGTTTACAAAGGGAAAAAGCTCCATCACTTACAATTTGGGAAATGTTGTATGTTGTATCAAGTTATGCATCTTATTTTGATATAGAGAGGGCACTAAAGTATTTCTAGAAATCACAGAGATTACGGCAAGCTGTTTAAGCAATTGTTGCATTTTCTAGAAGTCTGCCTTAGTCTGTTCCTCACAGCTGGCAGTGACCAAAGTTGAGTGCCTCAATAAACAAAGTAAGCTAAGACTGCTGTCTTTCCTTACTGCCAGACAGAATCTGCTTCCTGTTCGTGTTACAGGTTCTCAGAAAACTAAGAGTATTTGCAACACGCTTGTGTGCCACCAGGATGCATCCAAAACTGGCTTCATCAGTAGCTGTCATTTCTTTGGACACAAGAGGGCACTTCATGCATTATTCTGGAAATGAGGTGCAGGTATTTCTGTTACAGAAATATACAAAGTACCTGCTGGAATTCCAGTTATTTCATTACTTTATCTGTAATATATTGCTGGTTTTTCATTCATAGGTCTATTTCACAATATTTAGTAACATTACCAAAACTACTTAATTAGTAGCATGGTGCACTGCATACTCAGAAGTATAGAAACATAATTGGCTTTGACTAGCAGTTTCTTAGGATTTCTGATCAAAGTAGAAAAGCAAATAGCTTCCACAAATTCAAATTAAGCAGTTTTTGCTCAGGGTATGGCTAACCTAATTTAGTTAGTGAGACTTTTGTTTTATGTCTATTTTGCCTTCAAACACCCATTAAGAATTGCTCAGAGTGCAGCCACAGTTCACATAAAGTCCATCTCCCTGATTAGTTTGAGGTCTTCAAACTGAGGTCCTTGATACCTTCCAAAGGACCAATTAATATTTTCTTACTCTACGGGATTTGGTACTGAACCTCCCCTCAATTATCTGTGCCCTTGACAACCTACCATATTTGATACTCACAGTGCAGTGGAGACAAGTCAGGTGTAAAAGCAGGAATAATTTAAAAATGCTTAATATGAGGACGGATTTCCTCAATAGCCGTTAAAGAAAACACCACCAAAGCACACACTATTAGATGAATAGTCTTCAGTGGGCTCCTCTAGCCAGAGGAAAATGTCTAGGACAGAGATGCTCTCAACTCATGGCTCTCACACAGGCCATACCGTGTAAACTGGAAAGGTCTTGGCACTGCTGCTCAAGTCCTTACTGGCTTGCAGAGAAGCTGAGAAAAGAAACTGGCCCCCCAAGAACAAAACTTCTACAGCTACAGCTCCCTGGAGACCCCGGAGTGAATTCTTCTTCACCAAAGATTACAAGAGTCTGGGACAGATAAAGGAGAAGGAATTATCCCATGTTCTCATTTTGCTTGGCAACTAGTTTTGTAATAGGATTTACCAGCCTACTTGATTTCCATACGGAGTTTAGATAGACGGTAGTTGTTGGCCACCAGAGATGTGAGAAGCAAGAGAAGGAGATTCGCAGTGCAACTCCCTTTTTTCCATTTGGGTCATTAAAGTGCTTCTTTGGAAACCCCAAATAATGCAATGACAGAAGGTAGGGATGGGAATCCAATATCATACATAAAAGCTTATTTTTAAACTTCACAGAGCTCAGTTCTCTGGCAAAATAATGCAACTTATTTTGGCATAATGTAAAAGCTCCCAAAATGTAAACAAGGTTGCTCTGATACCTTATTCACTATATAGATGTCATCAAATTTGGGCAGAATTGGAATAAAATATTTTTTTCACATTAAATTATGTTGTCATATGTTGGGAAAAAGAGTCTTTAATGGGGAAGTGTAGTATATTTGCAACAAATTGGCGGTTTGGAGGGTTATGCTGTTATTTTCATTGGAATGTTACAAAATAGTGAAACATTTTGAAACATTAGCTATAGAGATTCATTAATAGAAAATAATGCTTTGATTTCAATCCCAAGGAAAAGAAGCATCTTAGCCAAAGGGGTGACATGTAACATCCTAAATATTTATTACCTTATGGTGGTTCTGCGCTTCCTCTTCCGCTCATTCACTCCAACCTTTTCATTGTATAAAGCTGCATTAAAAACAAAACCAAACCAAACCCAGCAGTTACCTTCACAGGGGATGTAAAACAAGCACAATTATCTCCAGGAAAGAGGTCTCTTTCTTTGAAGACAGAAGAAAGTTATCAGATAATGCTGCTGAATAAGAGCAGCACCACACATAGGAACACTTTTTTCTTTAAGATGGTTGGCTATTGTTTTATCTCCAGCTAGAAATGGTTATTAGCAAAAATGATGTGTCACTGGTAAAGCGGCAAACAGTGCTGGCTCTGTGCCCATGTACTTGAGGAGCGGTACTTCAGCCCCTTCCTTTTTAGTTCCTCCTACCCTGCAGGTAGGGAGGAAGAGGCTGGGGAGATGGAATCCATTTCCATACCCCTTGGCTCGCCCTCTTTCTTCAGAAATACAGCCTTGGCTCACAACCCCATTTATTTGTCTGCCTCTTCGACTCCACTTTCTGATGGACAAGTCCCCCCTGACTTCCCAGAGGCTGCTGCCTGCATGCGTGACCTTACCCTGCAGCTCCAAGCCTGTAATGCTGCTCAGGCAGCCAGCAGCTGCTACCCACCCCAAACCCCTTACCAGTGATTCTTGCGGTGTGCCAGCCACATGAGGAGAGGCCCTGGTTTCTAGTGCAGTTACAGAGGAAGGAAGCTTTCTACACTTGGTTCAAAGGAAACTGAAGTGTGTGGCAGAAGCAGCCGTTTAACAGTGTTTCCTGCTGTTGAATACAATGGCAAATCCAAAAAGTAGCATTTAGATCATCTTCTCTTTCTTCCCGTGCTAGGTGAGTACTGCACAGTGGTAGGCCTGGCTTTTGCTGTCACCTCCAGGCACACTGCTTCCCAGCACCACAATTCATCCAGCTGAAAAAGCTGTTCTTTAAAACAACCCATTTCCTTCAAATCAGCTAACCTCTTCTAAAGTATGCTTTGCTCAGTGAAACTCATGACTCTTCCTGCAACTGGAAAGTAACTGGGCAAAAGAAATGGAATCCCCCTAGCAGCAAAAAGGTTGCATCAAAAACCTCTATGCCATGCAATTCTTCTCCAGGATGTAAAGACCAGTGCCTCAGCTGAACTCAAATCCTTTCCCTCATGGACACAAAGGAAAAGTCCTTTGCTAATGAAGAATCCCTGTACGCTGCTAAATGGGCTGTCCTGCAGATCCTGATAACAGCTCTGACCTATGCTATGGCAGTGGAGCTAGTTTGCCGGGATAGAACTGAAAGAAATTGCTCCCAGTAAGCCAAGTGATGTTTCTCCTATTCTGTACCCTCCATGCACTTCAGTTTGCCCCTTCTTGCTCATCCAAAAAAGATAACAAAAAAAATAAAGAATTTACATAAGCATACCTTAGTATTTAAATCTGGTAAAACAAAACGTTCAGTCTACTAGTCCTTCAACATATATACAGGATTCTGGTTTAAATGCAAATCAATATTTAGAGGATTTCAATTCTCTACCTCCTACTTGTTCGGCTTCCTCCAGCCACTTGGACAGTATTGATTTCAGTTTGCATGCGTTCTTGAAACTCAGCTGCAGGTTTTCAAACCGGCAAATAGTAGTTTGGCTGAATTCAGAGCCATGCACAGCAGCCAGCGCCTCTCCAACGTTGGTTTGTGTATAACCTGTCAAAAACAAAGAGAAAAAAAATCACTTTGGAGCTTTCCAGAAAGGGTTACTTTCACTGAGATGCTTAGTCTTTCACTGCTGACTCTTATGAACAGCGTGTGCCTGCAGTGTCTTCAGGATGGGCTTTCTGCAGACGTCTCTGTGGCTGACTGAGCTCTCCAGAGATGTGCTCAGTCTCCTATTGGAGACTGTGTTTTTTTGTTGTAGGATGCCTGATTTTGTAATGATACAAGTAATGTGATAAGCAGTAATGTAAAAATTGTAACTCTTCATTGGAGTCCTCAGTGTTCATAAGCGGGATGAATCTGCAGCACCAGGTGGTTTTTTTTCCCAGTACAGTTCAAACACGGATGAGACCGGTTTTTACTTTGCAATGTACCTCAATCTTTCTGTAGAAAGGAAAAATTCCCTACAGATGAGGAAGACAGGGCTCAGTCCACCTTTGGCCTCAGCTAGGATTTTCCTGGGAAGGAAAAGCAGCTGAACAGAGACCCTCAAATGCAATCCACCTCGCAGCAGCCCCAGTAGCTGTCAGATAGCAACAAAGATACCAGTCGCTGCTGTACCAGTGCCTTGGCATAAGAAAATAAAACAGGAAGAGAAGTTCCACTGAAAGACTTGCCATAGATGTCATGCTTGTATGCTAAAATGCCATTGAGATGGAGTACTTCATGAGGAAAAGAATGGGCATAAGAGGTGAGAGCATACGTTGCTTTAAGCTGCAGAAATTTTGGGGCTGTGCAAAATAATGTACCTCCTACTGAATGTAATTTAATGAGCAATAATTTTCTTAGCACTTTAGACAAACAGTGTAAGGGCAGGAAATTTTAAAGTCCCTTTCTGCATACTAAGTTGCAAAAAGCTGAAGTTCATTAATTCTGTGCAAGTCTTCCAGGAATGGAGAAAGTTTGGCAGCGCAAGATAGGATTAGAGTTATGATTAGACAACTGCAGAGGCCAGACCGTAAAACATTCAGAAATAATTGGGCTTCCATTGGAATTTTTCAGCCTTTTGTTCATGGACATAGAGCGCATACCCAGCTTAATTCTCCGCAGCTTGAATTCATTAGCAAATTTCTCCAGTTCCCTGATTTCGGGGGAGTCCATGTCAACGGGCTCTTCGACAGACTTGCTTTTTCTGCGGAACTCCTGCTTGAAGTCTGCGGCGGTGGGATCGTCTGCGAGGAGGGACTGGTGCATGGACGTGAAGCTGTGTCCCAGGGCACAGGAGCTGGCGCTCAGAGCGTGCTCCGGGAATTTATAAAGGCAAGGGGTCAGGCTACCTGTGCAACACCACAAAGAAGACACAGAGCTGTTATTCTTCACTGCTACACAATAAAAAGATTCCTTCATCATCTCATACCCCATGTCTGTAATGTTTATTGTATAACATATGCAAAAGTATCCAAGAATGAGGATTTCGTAGGAGATAAGGTGTTCTCTCTTGTCCCCATACATGAAAAAAAACCAACATCCACTTTCACAGGCCATAGCTATCCTATTTCATAGCAAACTGATCCACTTAAGTAAGAGGGTAAATGGTCCAAACTTAAAAAAGAAACAACCCAAGGCCTCAGCTGGAATTAAGTGGCACTACTGGATTGATGGATCTATGTCTTTTTGAGCCATTTAAAACACTGCAGCCTCTTTTTTCTGGTACAAGGAGTATTTCCATGTAAATACCATTTGATGCTCAGAGATACTATGTTGGTTTGGCTTTAGCATAAAATTTGTTTGACGAAAGTACACAGGTAAGAGCTCAAAGAAAAAAAGCCCGTTAAGGCTAAACCAGAACACATTCAGAGAGACAATTCTATCTTAAAAAGAAATTGGTCAAGGAGAAAACAAAACTATGTCATGCTACCTTTTGCTCACAAATATCAAGCTTGACGCAAAGATTCAGTTACAAGTGAAGGCTGGTTTTTTTCACTAGATAGTCTACATAGAGCTAAAGAATCTCTGACCTGAAGGGGGGAAAAACCCCAAACACTGGAGAAATATTAAATCTTTAATGTATTTGTAGCAGCCAGTAAAATCCAGGTTCTCAAGACATCCTTCTCGATTTTCTAAATTAAACAAAACTTTGTAGCAGAGCTCAGAAATTCATTAGTCTCTCACCCCTTCCTCCATTTACTTTTTTTTGTCTTCAATTCCCCAGTTGCTGTCACCGGTGTTGGAGGTTCTAACCCCACAGGAATATTTTATATGCTTCCCACAAGATAACCACCAAAAAAAAAATATATAAATTCATTCTCAAAGAATAAAGGAAAAGACTGAAAAAGAGAAGGACTTGCTTTGCAAGGTGCTGACACCGTTTACCACATTGGGATGCGGCATACTGCATGTCTGTAAGATGCGACTCTGGGAGAGACTTGCTGAAAGCAGCTCTGGAGTTGCAGGCTTGATGCCTAAAAATGTAAAGGTGAAAAAGAAAGGAGAAAAATTAAGATGTATTTATTTTGGAATGAAACAAAATGAACTTCTGAGCAATACCTTTTGTTTAACACCTGTTAACTTTTCCCAGGGAACAATGCCAGGAATGTTTGTAACAGACACATACATGCACAATGAATTAGGAGCATTTGGATATTCGCTCACTGTGAAGGAAGTCTACTGTCTGTCCTTAAAAAGTCCCTGGTCAAATATATTCATCTATGCTGATTTATATTTCCTTCATTATTAAGTGAAATATAATGCAGAGTTTGATTTTTGGATTAGCTCAGAGTCGCAATTATTTCCTGTGAGTTGTGTTAATTTGGTTCATGGCATTATCTCATCATCTCCTACTTGAACTTGCATGGAATAAAAGTTCCTTTTTCTCACTCAGCCTGGGACATGGAAAACTAATCAGGATGCTAGCATACCTCCATGAGTGTAAAAATCCATGATTATCTGCATGATCTGCCTGCTGAATTCAGCTATCCTTCCATTACTCTGTCATCTTATTTTATAGCTCCAACCAGGGCTCCATCACCTCAGGTACTGGTAATACAGAGGCACATTGGGGACATTACTCCTGATCCGTCAAAAAGTGATGATCACGAAGGGAAGTAGACATAGGTGAGAAACAAGAACAGCACTGTCCCAGTCTTGCAGAGAGAAATAAGAGACAGAGTGATTTCCCAAGACACGCAGAAGTTTGGGGGAACTCAGAGCACTGACCCCTAATTTCCTAACCACTTTTCTAACGCCTTAACCCCAGTCCTGTCTTCTTTAAGCACTTGCCTTGAATCAGTCCCTCTAGAGGAAAAATCACTGAAGTCAACATGCTAATAGCTCACCCAGTTGAAAATATGTCTCTTACCTGCCATCACCCCGTAGGTAGACGGTTGATTTCCATAATGACAGGAAGGCACAGAGTAATGAATGCCTGCTGAAGCATTTCCCAAAGTCATCATGGCAAAGCGGATATGGGAGCATATAGGAGTTTGGATCAAAGACAAAACAGATGGGACTTGTAAGAAAATGCATGAGGATTCAAGACATAGCCTTTACATTTAGAGGCAGACACTATCCTTGTACGTAGTTTTTGAGTGCACTCAGTAAAGATTTAACTTTGGGCCATAACCATCAGGTTAACACTGCTGGAAGTCCAGACACTTGGCCAGGTGGCACCAGACAAGACTGCCAGTATAAATAGTGAGATATCCTCTGAGCTGAGACCAGAAACAGTCATACTGTGATCTTGACACATTATTTTTAGCATAATCTGTGTGCACAACCTGGGTTACATATACCACTGAGCAAGGGAAGCATTGAAGTCTCCAGGAGGAGACCAATTCCTCTCCGCACCCAACTTCCACATGCCATTTCATATAACCTTACATAAAAACTCTATGTTTCCAGAAAATTCATTTGCTTCACTGTCATACAACCCCCCTCCCACATCAGGCAATATAGGCATCAAGACAGGCAATATTTTATGCATTTCTAAGACCTGGGTTTCCAAAAGCAGCAGTGTGGGACATTTGCTTTGAGGCATCCAGACGCCACATTTTCTTAAGTGCCAAGCCACCAAAAACATTTCAGAGTGCTTTGGCAGGGAAACAGAAAGATAGACTCTGGGATCTTCTAGAAAGTTAAGTCTAAATCAATATTTTCCATCATCAGCACCATCAACAACCACAAAATTAATTTCTCTCTAGTGTTTTCACAGGGTGTTTCAGATCTGTGCTCAGCAATCGCCAGTGCCTGAAGAATCAGACAATTTTTTACTCAATGCAAAATGAGAGATATGGCTGTTTCTCATGCATAAATAGGCACAGAAATGCATTTACTGTCCCCTCTAATAACTGCTGTAAGGTATAATATTAAAAATTCATGTTTGTGGACATTCAGATATGTAAAACTGTACTTTAGAGCACACATTCCAATTGCTCAAAACAATATAATGAATCAGGGATTGCAATCTCTGTTTTTTGTAACTGTAATCATAACAGTAAAATTTCCTGTTTAGACACACTTATACAGATATAAAATCTACTAAAATAGGCATGCTTATGGTAGCATAAATTCACCCAAAAATAAAGAATACGTTAATAACACTAATGCATTTAGAGCAATGCAACTTTTCTTTCGGGATAAGATCTAAGTGTTTACTGGTGGAGTTTTTTTTCCTATTATTTCATAATCCATGGACTATTTTTTATGCATAAAAATAGCATTTTTGACTCACTAATAAGGGTTTAAAAAAATTGACATTTAATAAAAGTCATTATTCAAAATTCTTTCATGTTGAAATTTGTGCACAAATTCTCCTTAGAGTCTCTTACCAGAATAGGATTGTTTATTGCAGTTTCTGAATCTATGCATGAAATTTGTAAACCTTTACTCATTATAGTTAGCACCCTCTGTAACTGCTTCCATTCTCACACGGTCACCTGCTAGATGCGATCCTGCAAACAAAATTTCCACTGACTGCAGCGGTATTTGTCCTCAGGTGGGAAGCGCAAATTATCTAAACCCAAACTGAAGCAGAAGAGCAAATGCTTTTGACTGGCTGGCTGTCACCATATACTTTTTATTAGGAATCAGATGAATCTAGAAAATACTACTGTGGTATCAGATACATAAATTCAGCCTCATACAAAATTTAAATGCTCCTATTCTCTACTGCCACTGCTAACCAACAGCCACATTAGGATATTTTGAACCTCCTGCTTAATGTGTAAGATCCTGTTACCTATCACCAATGCTCTGTTCTCATTACTTACATGCTTTTTTTTATTATTAAAATGTTTTATTACTAATGCATTTCAGGAGAATGCTAGTTTTGTTAAGACTCCAAATAAAATTCTTACCTTAATACAATTTCAAATAAATCAAACCTATTTGTTCTTCTGTTCCTGAAAGCTTTCCATCAACAATTCCTGTATTCTAGAATCCCGCTTCTGCAGGTTTAAGTCTTCAAGAAAACTGTCTTTCTTTCAGACAGTTCAATGATTACATATTCCTAGTATTTAAATGCAATTAATTGGATTATATACAAAAATACACAAAGTTCAAAAATAATGATGAGACGACTGCCACCAATTTTGAAAATCTCGCTTAAATATTAGTCTTGACTTACTATGCAAAGTGTTCTGTAAAGCAATTCCCCAAATGATATTTAGACTTATTTTAAATACATTTCTCATTTAAAGTAATTTAAAGTATTTAAACTTTCAATTAATTTACATGACACTTGTCACTGGAGACTATATAGTCCTAACAAGAGTGGCAGAGTTTGAGCCCATTCTAAGTTTATACACTGGTAGCATCCTTGAGCTTAATCATGTAACAAACTTAGACAAAGCTACAAATTTAGCCAAAATACAAACATCTGGGGGGTTCCTGATTTATTCATTGTGCAGAGTATTGTGAAAATTCTTCTACTTTAATGCAGTCCCAATCACACATAGCACTGATACTAAATACTTTAAATATTGCAGAACTCAATGAACACGTATCATCCAAAAGCATTACAAAAGAGAGTTACTGAGAACAAGATTACTTTTAAAAAGTACCTGTAGACACAACATTGGTGGCATGGTTAGAAACCGGCAGGCACTCTGCGGCGCTGTGATGCATTATCAGAGGCAGAGAGGGAGAAGAGTCAGAATTCAAGGGTACAAAGGTGTCAGATGAAGCAAATGCTTGGCAAGTCATACCCTCCAACAGGCAAAAGAACCACTTGCCCGTGATTTCTAACAGAACAGATTCTGCACGATTACCAGCAGCCCAAACTCTATTCCAGGCTTTTTACCTGCATATACATATACAGGAGGGCTCCAGAGCACGGGGAGGTCGTGTGCAGGTATTTATACCACTAGGAAATCCCTTTATCCATTTTAATGTTCTTTTCCCAGCAATACTGCTATGCTACCATAGAGCCTCCTTCCTTCCCACACAAACACAATACGTATCCAATTAATGGTGAGGGGGGTGAAGAAGAGGGAAACCAGAGACATGATTTGACAGATATTTTCAATTAGGTCTTTTGTGAAGAACAATAGCCAGAAAAAAAAAGAAATAAAAGTATCGTCTCCAAAGTTGGTAGCAATGAGACAGGTACGTTTAATACTAAGTAGGTTTCCACAGTTAACACCTGCCCCCAAAATCTCATCCGGGTGATTATCTGGAAGGCAACCTGGCTGAAAGCTCAATCAAAAGTGTGCAGAAGTCAAGAACCTATAGCAAAATAATCTAAATTAACCTAATTCCCAGCAGTTGCACAGTGATCTTTTGTCCTAACATATACTAGAATAAATCAGAGATGTGTAATACGGAGCAGCTGTATCCACGAGGAAGTTTCTGTACAGATCACTTTACATAAGCATGAAGTGCTGAATGTTTATCTAAAACAAACTCTTGAAAGAGCCCATAGTGTCACATAAAACTCATTTACAGTTTCTATTCTTAATTTACACTACCACAGCATCTACAGTCTCATCCAGAAGGTCCTTGGTCTTTATTGTGCTATCTGCTAAGTAAAAGCAGGATCTTTTCTCAAAGAATTTACTAAGTGATTTGTTGGCATGAGATTGGAACTACTTTGGAGCAGTAAAGAACATACAGGTTACCCTAAAAATTATGAAAATTACTGCAGTACACAGTCACATATCCTATATATATATATTTTATATATTTTTACTTTTTAGGGGGTGAAACTTATTATGTGGAGGATTTTTTTTGTGTGTGTGGTCTGTTTTATTTGGTTTTGAAGGGTTTTGGGGTGGTTTTTTGTGGGGGGTCTTTTTGATTTTTTTTTTTTTGTTGTTTTGGGTTTTTTTTTTTTTGTTGTTTTGGGTTTTTTTTTTTTGGCCATAGATGACGTGGTTAGAACTTTTATTATTATTTTATGTAATGCTGATGATACTTTGTGTCTGTGTTTGGTATTCCAAACTGGTCAAATTAGGAATTTGAATTAGGAGTTTGACGGCGTAGATTTCAGATACAGGACATAGGAACAATCATACATGTTATTGTGTTATTTTTTATGGATTATTGCAGAAAAGTGGCATTGCTTTAGGTCATTCTGCAGAATCCTTGATATTATCTGTAAATGTGTTCTAGGGAAGGCTGTTTCTGAGGTTGTTGAGAAATTTTGGAAGAATTACTGCATATGGCAAATTGCACGTGTCCTTTAACAGTGGTGAGGCTCTATGCTCATAACTACTATCTATACATGCACCTTCATATTCAAAAATATATAAAAAAAAATAAATAATCCCTGCAATATTATGGAAGATACTGGCATCAAACAAACTACCATCTGTATTACTCTGGGCTTTGCCTAACATATATCAATGTCTGTGGATCCATGAGTGCACAGACTTACGAGCAAGAACCAAGTCTTAAACTCCAGCATTTAATTCAGCAAAGGATATATTTGGAAGCCATAAAGTTCTCAGATCAGAGCATGGCACTGAAGGAAACTAGGACAGAAGTCATCAATGATATCATTTAACATCCTACAGACAATAAACAATTCTCAAATGGTATATCCTTCTTATGACACAAATAATTTTGTTAGCTCCAATGGTAGATGTGTATCACTCAGCCAGAGTGCTCTGCATAAACTGTTACTCAAGTGAGTGGAAATTCAACAATTATTTTAAGCATTTTCATCTCTGGTGGTCTTTTCTTCCTCAGCCAGGAGCATAGTATATCCACAGAGGTCTTCAGTCCACCTAGTTACTGGGGTTTTGAAGACATGGGAGGAAAAAAAACACTAAGAAAAACTCAATAGCCCTATCCTTGACAATTATTTTGTTCTCAAATCCTAACAGGTAATATTTCTACTGCAAACTCATAGCTAGACCCAAAGAAGTTGTAGCCTGTCCCCAGGTACAAGATGGAGTCTCATTTCAAGATTTCCATTTCTTCCTGAGGTCAGGAGACTTACCTAACTTTGACCAGGTTCTCAAGCTTTCTCATACAGTTCATTAAGGGAGTTCGTAGTAGGCTCATGAGGGGTGGTCACCCACAGAAGCTGGGACCAAGAGATACTGGGATCATGAGGCGATCATGAGGAATTGAACTTTTCCTCAGTTTTGGGTTCTGTGACACCATTCCAGACATCACCTCAAATGAGTTTTTCATGCCAATGTTATTTACTGTTGTGTTTCATACTACTGAATGACTTGGATTTTTATTTTTATGTGTTTGTGCCACAAAGGCCACTCTCTGGATACCCTTCTAAGTCTGTTACTACTTTTCTGTTCTGTCAAGAAGAATCCCTTGGTGATGACCCCTGTCAAACCAGCCACACTCACTTGTTTGGCTGAGTTTCAGATTGTCTTACCCAAAGATACCCTATGCTTCTGTATATTGCAATTTCATGACCAGTTTTAAAACTCTCCCTCACAGAAGAAGGATTTTGCTGATATTTGCTCTTCTTATCTCCACTCCTAATTAGATCTGCAATAATAGGTACTATTCTGCTTGTTTAGGGAGGTCCTGAGGCCACATGGACTTGAGCAATGCCCCAGTACTGCGATGCTGACATCTCATGAACCTGTGCCAGGTCTTTGTCAAAGGACATTCCAGAACGGAGTGTCCATGAGAATGTGGTAATCATAAGAAAAAAAGGTGGTGCAGTGCTCCTCCTCTGTGTCAAGAAGTAATCAGACTTTGGGACTGGAGAAGTCAGGTGTAATTAACAGCAGTTTCTCTCCTCTGGCTGTGCTCACAGAAGACCTAAGTTTTTCCAGACTGGTAGATCACAAATGGGAGGCCTGGGGTATTTTTTGTTTGTTTGCTGAGGGGTTTTTTTGTTTGTTTTGTTTTTTAAATCTTAATTTTACAGCACTGTAAAGGCTACCCAAGGTACGTTTTTTACCTCCTCAGAAGTCAACAGAATGTGCCAGCTTACCTACAGCCTTTGAACAGAAATAGCCTCCCCTTACTTTGTTATATCACTTTTATCTGTCCTCCCTCCAAACCACATTATTTGGACAGACCTTAAAAAGAAAGACAGGACTGCCCTAATTATGTATTAATAAACCCCAACCACCTTCTCAGCACTTAGGATCCCAAGTTTGGATAGCTTATGGAAAAAGAACAGATGTGTCTTTTTTTGATGACAGATTGCCTCATGAATGAGAGTCTTCACTGGACATATTCAAGTGGACCAAGTAATTTACATGGAAGTCATTATCACCCAGAGACCCCTCTCTTCCATCATTTCTGAATTGTCTTCTACTACTTAAAAATGAAAGAGTAGCAGTTTATCTAAGGGTTTCTGCCATGAATTTCAGACCTGCGCCCACCAACTAAAAGAGATCATCCCTTCTCCACACTTACAAGTGCCCTTAAAAATTCAGTCGTCATTTTCTGCTCTGAGACACAGACTGCCCTATCTCCATTTAGATGGTGATGCGATATTGGTAAACATCACAGTAAAGTCCATCTGCCCACTCCTGAATTCTCCATTGAAAATGGCCTTTTGAGTGGCTATTAATTCTATAAGGAGGAATATAGAAAATGAAGATTTTAATGACTGAGTCTCTTTTTAGACTGTCCATTATAGGATAATGCTGAGCTCACTTTAATTTCTTCCCTTAAGTTATCTTCAGTTGTTACTTAATGTTAGGTGACTGCTTATTTTCCCTCTAAATCTGTTCTGATTGAATCCCAAAATACTGAAGAGATCCTTCAAAAGCCCACTGAATTTTTGCTTAGACAGAATTATGTTATCTGTTTTCATGGCAGAAAGATCCATTCACATGGTTTTCTCAGCTCAGAAATAGCCTCTCATTGTAAATCTCAGGACTGGCTGTGAGAGCGACAGGGAAAGCACCATTATTTGGTTCCCAGGAGCATCTCTGTTCCCAAAAGTTGATCCCATGCTGATCAACAATATGGATTTTCATCCTCTCCTTTGCCAAGCACTACATAATTGCAAGGGAAATCAGGGACAATCTGGATCTTGGTAGCATCATTCATTCATTCCTTTTCCCAGGTGTCCAAACCCTTTTCTAGAGAAGTTGCAAATATAAGGCTTGTTCACATAAAGAGCTGGTAGAGATGGAACTCTCTGGAAACATAATCAGTATGATACTCCTAAGGCTTGAAATTTCCCACTTGGAACAATCACTCACAGGTACTTTTACAGTCTGGATGGCGGATGTGTGTATGGACATATATATACACATCTCTCCCTCTCTCTCCCCCAGTAATGCACCTCAGAGAACTTCTGGTTCCTTAGGAAGTAAGCTCCATTTTTGCCTTGACTGCACATGGGGTGGGGGATCTTTAACTCCTTCTATTTCTGATACTACTAAAATTTGCATCCGGTCACCCTTGTACATTTTTGCACAATGTACTTGTATGTAAAAATTCCTGTCACACGTTTCATTTTTATGCAGAATACTTAACTTCCTAATTTTTAATTACATAATTTCATGGTTAATTTTCACTAAGGTTGGGTAAAAGATATAAAATAAATAGAAAGGCAAAAGAAAAATACTTTCTGACTTGTTTCTATTGTGCCAGTAACAGTCTTTTGCAGACACGCAATAAAGCAATAGATTGAGCATGATCCATCTGCATTCCAGATTTCCAGAGTCCCAGCTCTACTGGGATTTTCAGCTGTATCATTCCTCTGTGTAGGGTATTTTCTTAATTCATTTTACTATTGACACACTCCTCACTGCTCAGTAATCATGCAAAGCTGAGGAGTCTGTCGTAACTGTTCCGCGTGAAGAATCCAAGCTCTGCCTGTTCAATGCTGTATAACAAGAGCATCTGCAAAACACAGCGGAAGCCATTTCACATGCACACAGGGTATACAAGATCCTTACTGGCACAGCAAGTGCATAGTTCCTTCTCTCTCCATGTCAACACAGTAGCACGCTTGGGCCTTAGCTCCCTGGCACGAGTGCTCCATTCGTGGTTACATTGGAAAACTGGTCTGTGAAGCCCACAGTAATCATAGAATCGGTGAGGTTGGAAGGGACCTTTAAGATCATCAAGTCCAACCATTAACCTGCCCTGACAAAAACCCCTTCTAAACCATGTCCCTCAGTACCACATCTACCCTTTTCTTAAACACCTCCAGGGATGGTGAATCCACCCCCTCCCTGGGCAGCCTATTCCAATGCTTAATAACCCTTTCAGTGTAAAAATGTTTCCTGATATCTAATCTAAACCTGCCCTGACATAACTTGAACCCGTTTCCTCTTGTCCTATCACTTGTCACCAGGGAGAAGAGGTCAGCCCCGATCTCTCTAAAATGGTGAAGGCAGCCCCTTAAACCCAGATGCTTGGGCTGCTCCTCAGTATATCACAAGTGCACTTTATTTTTCAAGGACTTGTCTTCACAGAGTGAGCAGCCCCAACGGTGTTTGGTATCAATAGGAGCTGGAAGTACTGAGCATCCTGAAAGGGCAAAGCTGAGGGAGATTTCAAGACATCTTGGAATGTGAGCATTAAATATGCCAGTATTATTACACAAAACCAGCGACCTGGATGGAAATAAGCATCAGTGATATAATCACAGATGTTATGTCATTTTTGCAAGATTTTAATGTTTTCAATAGTTCACAACTACTGTAAAGATCTGCTTGTTTACATGATTCTTCCCCTTATTTTTACTATCCTGAAAGATCTTTCACTGAAATTACTATGCTCATATTGTTATTGAAATGCTAAAAATACAGAGGGATATCATAGATTTACGGTTTACTTCCTACACTATAGATGAAAAAGACATCTCTAAGTACTTTACACTGTGTGCAGGAAAAAAATATTAAAATCTTCTTTCTTAGATAAGACATACATTGACTAAATTATTGTCAGTGTATGCCATGGATAGTTTCATCCATGAAAGATGGGGAGGGAGGATTAAACATTTTCAAGGAAGACACTTTCCCAGGGACCAGCACAATGCGCTTCACTTTTAAAAACCTATGGAAGGCTTATCTGGTCTTTCTGCCAAAGTCTGGTTTGCCAGAATCTGAGTAAAAAACAAGTGTAATTGCATTAGAGCAAACAATAGCCTTAAAGCCTGATTTAGAACAAGTGGGACTACTTGATAAAGACCAAAATGAATGTAAGATTATTTGTTTCTCTGAACCACCTGTCCTTAACGTTAGATCATCTCCACAGAAAAGAGCCCCTGAACGCACAGTGCAGACATGATCTGTTATCTACAGGGAAAGGTGCTGTTCCCACGGCTCTCAAAGAACAACCTGAGCCTTGTCAGCAGCTCCCCATACAGGGAACAGCATTAAAAGATGTTTAAACTTCTAGATAAGATCTACAAACTTAAATAACACAGATATACAAGCTCCACTGGTTTGCTTCATGCTCCCAGTCAGACTGGTGCTGCTCGAAACGTCACACGTTGCACATACACTGCTCAAGAGAGACTCTCACACTTCATGGCGGTGGTCCAAGCTCGTTCGGGGGTACTCTAGTGAAAAGCAGCGTAGGATCAGGCTTGAAATAGCTATGACTGGGCCCAACCAGTGGATCTACCTCAGGCATGAGTTTAGCCAACTACGTGGGAAAAAAAATGTTATAGATAACATATTTAAAACTTTTACAAAATAGTAACAATTATAACAATTCAATTTCATAACTGTTAAAGGCCAGGTTTGAAACTCAGATGTGTTATGGTTGACTCATTTTCAGCTAATTCAGGACCACATAACATCCAAAAGATTTTAATATACCTGGTTATGAATTTAAATCCACACAGTGCTATTTCTAACAACCTAACTTTTCAGTAAGCACTTTTATGCCTGTTCCATTCAAGTGACTTCTTTCAATTTTTCTTATGTCATTTCGGAAAGGGTGTCTGTCTGTAACACCAGGAAGCTTTTATCATGGAAACAGGAGTTTTGTCACAGTAGCCAGACCGTTAATTCTTTCCTAGTTTTCCTTTTTATGTTACAAGAGAAAATTGCTTCCACAAACCTTTTGTAAATATTTATGTACACTTAATACAGTGTATGTGGTACTATGAATCTTGCAAATTCAACACTGACTCACAGCTTCAAAGTAGCAACTTTTTTTTTTTACTTCTTTAAAAAGAAGTGAGTAAAATACCCTCAGGTTGGACAGAGTGGTAAAAACATTGATATTAATATTTGACTTCATTATCTAGCTGCATCTAAGCTGAGTTGTCAATTATGAATCAAACATATGCAGTCAGAAGTCATATTTCTTAATATTTTCAGATTCAAAAATATGTGTTGAACTATAAAAAACTACTTTCCAAAGATCAGATAATTCAACCATATGATATACTATATGTTTACTAAAACTTAGTTAAGACAAACTACAAGAAAATCAAAGTAGTTCCTTAAGGATCAAACACTGTAAGATGGCATCAACTGCTAATACTTTGATTTTACAGTAGCTCCTTAAAAAGAGAAGAGCTCTAAACATGGTAACTGGGCAAACATATGATGGTTTGCTATTTTGCCTGCTGAATAGTAACATGAAGCCCTAATGTTTAAAAGTTACTATAGCATAGAAAAGAGTTACATTCACTTGTACTTTAAAAATCTCTTCACAGTCCTCAAAATGGTGCAAACTTGCTTTAGTATAAATGAAACGTATACACCCCCTGCTTCTCATTTTATACTTCTGTTAGGAAAAGTTTTACCCCAAATACACAATTAATCACAGTCATACTTAATTTTAAAACTCCATCAACTCACAAACAAACGCACACAAACACCCAAAAAATACCCCCCAGCTCCAGATGTGAAATGTTACAGAAATGCCTCTTTAAACTCTGAAGTGAGACAAAGATGGAAAGAAACAAAATGTAAAGGAATGAGTGTAAGGGCAACAGGGCGAAGAAACTAGAGCAAACTAATCAGAATTAAGAGAAACATCTTGACTGGGTAAAGCCGCTAACCCAGATCCCTGAATTTGTAAAACTCTCCCCAGAAAACGCCTTGGAATCATCCAGATCAGCAATCCAAATACCTACCAACCTAATACTGAAATTAATCAACGTCGCATACAGCCTAAGACCTTATCTTTTAATCTCGGCAGCTTTGCTATGAGTTAGTCCATTTATTATTGAAGCTGACAACATATGTCAGAAAAGCTAGAATCTAACTGGCGGTTCAAGCTTTCCCTTATTTGAAGTGCAAACATCTACCAAACATAACTTTTTCTCAGAAACTGTGTTTATATAATTAAACAATTGTATTAAACTATGACAATTAACAACTTTCCAAATTTTTCTCTTGAAATATTTTTCACTTCACTTATCTCCAAAAGCCAAAATTTTTTTTAATTCCTAGAGAGGGCACTGAAGACTAGCCTCGCTATCTTTTGAAAGGGTTTCAGAAATTTCCTTCTAGATGGCAAAAATCCTGAAAGGATCAGTGTGCATTTAAAGGCTCAAAAACATTCTTCCATGGCTGTTTATCACAGCAAGATGCCTTCGGTGTTACAGTCTGTGCCTTCTTGGAACAACATACACCTTCCGTACATTCCTGGGAATATAAATTTCATGATCTGGGTTTAGGCCCATCTCCAGCTCTTGGAGGATCACAGCAAAGTTTCTGCTATAGCAACATGATCCTCATGAGCGTCTTCACACCACAGTGTGAAAGAACTTACTATATATTCTTTAGGTGACCTCATCTCCAACTCCTTACAACTAACTTAATTAGAAAGAATACCAAACAAACTTAGGTAGTCTAGACACTTATTATAAGCTGATTACACATGATTCACAGCCAGCGGCAAACGGATGCCTCATCTGCCCCAGCCTCTCTAGGGAAATGTGAGAGGCGTGTAATAAAAAACATCTGAAATCACATTCTGGGGGACTGATTAATACTTTTGCCCATTGCTCAACTTTATTGGAAACTTGGGACAAGGATAAGTTAAAACTCATGGGAAATGTACCGAATAATGAGGATTCTCTTTTTTTTCTTCTTTCCCCTCTTCTCCCTCTGGCATAACTATCGCCTTCTGATGTGCTCATCTGCTTCCCTCCTCTGCTCCGTGCCTCTGCCCCTACTCCTCACCACTCCTCCCCCATTACGTGTCACAGGAAAAGAGGAACAGGTTGATATGTTCCCAATTATATTTGGATATCTGACCGGCAGAACTGATGAACACTTTTCAGCTATAAATTTGTTCCAAAACTAAACCCAAAATGTTCAGTTTCAACAATTTTGGCATAAAATAAATGCAATCAACGTATTTAAATGGAAGCTTTCACCTTTAATGAAAAGTCGTTCAGAGCTTCAGAAACTATACCAAAGGTCTCACCTAGTGGTCTGGGCATCTTTGATGAGCTTTCATAAATCAAATCATATTCCTTTTTTTAAAATTGTCTGAGGTTGCTTTAGGTAAAATATTCAAAGATTTTTCATATGTACTTTTACTAGTGCTATCTAATGCAGATAGTACAGATAGCGTACATAGAATAAATCGTGTAAACAAACCTTTCCAGACAAACTGCAATTTAAGACATTCACTTGTTTGTGATTAATCCAAATTTGTGACAGTTTATAAGATCACAATGTTACTTAATATTATTTACAGTAGTATAGGCACAAGATAACAGAGAAATCTGTGGATTTTTCGGATTTAATTTGAATATTCTGAGGTTATTGCCTTTTATTTTTTTAAACAACTCTAATACTTCAGATCACAGTTTATAGAGATAGATTTTGCTCTTTCTTACCAAGATTACTGTAATGTTCATACTTCATCCTGAAAGTTTACCTATATTCACCTAGGTTCAGTCTAATCAAAATGACAGCAACAACCCAGTAAAATAAACCAGACCCAAAATCAGACTCTGAAATACATTCAAAATGTTAGGGTCAGACTTTGATAGCCTCGCGGAGCAGTATGTTAAGCAGTCAACAGTCTCAAAACACCTCAGAAACACTACTCAGTACAAGTACAGATGGCAAAAGGTGAGCTAAATGTGACTTTCTAATTTGCTAAAATGATTAGTGATGAGAACTAGTATTTCTGTATTCATGGAGCTAAGTGATAAAATAATGCCGCTTTCTTTCATTATCAGTGTAAAATAAAGGTCATCATCTGGCTACAAAGATCAAGACTTGAAAGAGACTATTATATGAGCTCCCAGAAAATCCTAGTTATCTATATTCATATCTGAACTTTACCTGCACACACTGCATTGATGAATATTAGTGTATTAGACAGACAAACATCATCAGCTCAACACGGTCAGTAGTTTTGAGTTTCATTACCAAACAAAACATCTTGCCAGTAAAGAGATTTCATTAGCATATTCAAACCACTGACTGGCTCGGTCTGAAGGTCATTTAAAATTCTTTGAAATACGAGACAAAATTTTAATTCCTAAATCTCCCATAACATTTAAAATGCATTATTCTTTAGGAAAGTATTTCATAACTCTCACTAAAAATTTAATCCACACAACTCGATTAATCATTACCAAGCGGTGTTGAACCTGAAAAGTGCACCTTCTCCGTAAAAGAATAATCATCATGGTATAGCACAATTTTGCCCTTCAATATTTTATTTCATCTAAAGACCCTGTCATTGTTCCTAAAGGTATTGCTTCCATTTTGTGGCAAGGAAACTACTGTGTTAAGTAGCTCACCCAAAAGAATATAAAATCAGTGGCCAAGCTAGGGACGGCAGCCAGATCTTTCAATGACATTTTGATCAGTGCTTCACTTACAAAACCACACACCTTTAGATGCATTCCTGTGCCATGGGGGAAAGCCTGAAATGTCTCATTAGGTGGACATAAGGACTCAAAAATCCCACTTACACCTTCTAGGATCCACCCAAGGGCAAAGGACTGTACTTGTCCAGTCTCCAAATTCAGAAGCTGCTGTCCAAGATCTAAACTGATTCAACTTCCATACAAGTTGGCAGTGGAGACATCATCCTCTCTTTTCAAATATAGGTGAGAAGGGAAGTTAGGGGGAGGGAGGTTTCTGATTTTTTTAGAGGTGAGAAGTGAAATGATCACATTCATATATGCACCACTCTTAAAATATTGCTCAGGTAAAAGCTGGAATATAGGAACCTTCCGAAAGCAAAGCACAACTAAACTAGTGATGGAATGATTATCATAAACAATTGCCATGGGACTATGATAATTACTTACTCTTTGAAAGCATACGGACATATTTCTTTCTCCTCAAGGCAAGTATTTTAATGCTTCTCATTGGAACTGCGTCTACAGCCCTTTCACAATATCACTGCTCTGCTAACGAGGGCCTCGCTCTCCTTTTATAGCACCCTACTGCACAGGTACTGCGCTTATGGAAACCATGCTGGGGAGGCAGGCACAACAGGGCTTTGACATTTCCTTTTAAACCACAGCACTGCATTTTAATCTGACAGCATACACATGTAACACATGGCAAGAAGCTTCTCACCGTACCAGCAGGTGTGCTGGCCTGAAGGAATAGATATTTAAATAAAATACTGTGCTCTTTTCCAAGTGTTTAAGCAAACAAGCACAACTCAAACGTACATGAGAGGAGGGGGAAGCAGAAGTACAGAGAATCACCCCAAACAAATGAAATCATTAAATTTAGCTCAACAGCATTTAGACCTTTGAAGTCCCCTCTTTCTTCCTATGGAAGGAAGCCCTACAAGGAGAACAGCAGTAGGCTGTGCCTAGGAAACATTATTCTCAGCATGGCTCAATTATGGCTGACCTCCTCCGCTTCATACCATGCCTGAAGCTGTCATGCAGTGCAGTGGCCTTCCTCCTGCTCCACCACCATCAGGAAGAGGCAGCTGGCCAGTCTCCACCGCAGCCCCGGGCTGTGGGCCAGCAGGCAACTGTGGAGCATCAACATGAGACATGTCCACCCAGGAATGCTTACAGTTCATGTGCGAGGTACGGCAGTCAGATAACTTTGCAGGAATTACTTTTTGGAGCAGGATTTCTTCCCCTTCAGAGCAGTCAGACACTCTACAGATTGTTATTCCTCAGTGCAAGGAACCTAAAGGATCCTCACAGGCAATGGCCTTTTCCTTCACCTCCCAGGCCATGCCCCTCTCTGGAGCTGGGCTCTTAAAGAAGTCTCCATTAGGGCACACTTGCAAAAGATGAATTAAGTCAGGGGAGTCCCATAGTACGGAGCATAATACACACCCTAGGGACTTTAAACAGGCTTTTCCTGTGCACAAACCTTCCTATAAGGGGAAAGGGTTTACCACAGTGAAATTCCACCATTCACGATTGCAGCCTCCCCTGCAGAGCAAGGATGGGGTAGGGGAGGAACAAGGTGCACAAGTTGACCACCATTCTCCAGACTTCTTATAGCATTTTCCGCAACACTGCAGTGGATGAGGGGAAATAAGAAAGGTATTACAAAGAAGACAAAAGCCAACCCTTGCAGTAACTTAACTCCAAACAACACAAATAGCATTCTTTATAAGTTACTGTGAAGCTATCGGGTTTCTTTTACAAGAATAATAATTATCCCTGCATGATGCTGAATAACAAGTCAGTAATACAGAGGATTCTGTGCAGACTACATACTCCAAAAAGGGCTATATAGCAGGAAATACTAACCTTTCCTACACACGCTACATGGACAAAATGAAAACTTAAAACGGGTTTAAGTTATGTCAGGGCAGGTTTACATTGGATATCAGGAAACATTTTTACACTGAAAGGGTTATTAACCATTGGAATAGGCTGCCCAGGGAGGGGGGGGATTCCCCATCCCTGGAGGTGTTTCAGAAAAGGGTAGATGTGGTACTGAGGGACATGGTTTAGAAGTGTTTTTTTGTCAGGGTAGGTTAATGGTTGGACTTGATCTTAAAGGTCCCTTCCAACCTCAGCTATTCTATGATTCTATGACAAAGAGTGTGAAACCAAAGAAATAAAGGGAAGTCCTTCTTCACATAGTATAGCCTAGGAAGATCACTAACAGAATTCCCCTCCCCATTCACCCTCTGTGTTTCATATCTGCGTGAATAAGTATTTTCAGAGACAAAGGGGAAGCAAGCACAGGGAGGTGGTTTGCAAGCGGCATCTTTGAGTTTGGCATGGTCTTGAGGTCTATACTGACAATGGTGCCATGTTACCATATTCCTACCACTGGACTATGAAATAATTTAACAGTTGAGGACTTCAACAGCTGAAGTGAATAATAAAAAAAAAACCAAACCAAAAAAAAAACCAAAAAAGGAAAAAGGCACTTTTACTGACCTTTCTGTAACACCATCCATTATAAACCACAAGAAAAACCTCAAGCCAAACATCCGTGTGAAACATGTTACCCTGCAAAATATAATGTAGTTCAGAGGATCTTCCCAACACCCTGTGGTTGACCAAACAGATAAGGATTTTTTTCCCCTTTATGTCATGTCTTGTTACTCCTCTTAGTTGTTTCCTCCTCTTTTCAGACCCTGCCTCCCCATTTACCCCCCGACTTGGAACTGGCTACAGTTCCCTTTTCTACGCTCCCTCCAACCACTCAGTTGACTCAATCACATGGTGCAAAATCACTTGTGTTAGAGGATGCCACCTTTTACTTGTTGTCCAGTAAAACTAAAAACTACAAGTCAAACAAAAATATACAGCATATTAAAAAAAAAAAGAAGAGCTGGCACGTCTGAAAGAAAGGCAGCTTTAGCACAATTGTTCAGAGATTGGCTACAATCTAACATTTTTTATATTTAACTGGGAAAGGAAATAAAGTAATAAAAAATCCATCACATCCCCTGCCACAAAACTATAGTAAAGGTAAAAATCACCTATGTTTTCTCTACCAGTTGGCTTTTACTAGAAGCAGATGACAGTAATAGCACCATTTTCCAATTACTTTTATTTAAAACTAGTTTTGTAAACAATAAATTGATTTCTCCCAGAACTTCCCTTTGGACTGTATCAGACTGACTAAATAGCTGCCTTCCCCCCAGGAGAGAGGCTTCATTAGATCTGAATGAACAGAAAAAAAGCTTTTGATTTTCAGTCTTGTTGAAACTGTTTAAAAAAGCTGGTGAACTGCCTGACTGCTCCTTGCCAAAGTGTGCGCAGGCGCTTGCCCCCCAGTTTGCACCATGCACCCCGACACAGAGCAAAAGGAACACAAAATCACATCACTCATCTCTATTTCAGTACACTGAGAGCACAATGACTTTTCCAAATGCCTGGGAGAAAACACATTTGATTATTTTTTTTAACATCTCCATGCTGATGTGATTCACCGCTATTGTTATATTCTGCTATACAGCTTTCATGCAGATCATCATGCGAGCAATCTGAATGCTTAATTTAGTCCTTACGATGAAATTCTGCCACTCTTAGTGACTGTTTTATACTAGATGGAAATAAATTACCTTTGAGTTTGCAAAAGCTTTAACAGAGAAAGCTAACTAAGAAATACGGCATTATATAAAAAACATATGTTGCTAGTAATGCCTGTGATAACGTATCATCTCCACACAGCAAATGCGGTACCTGAACAGAAGATTTCCACAAAGCCATCTCTTAATCTTTTTCTTAATCCAACACTCAGGCTCATCTTCATGTTTGCAAAACATAACCACTTGTTCTTTTTTCCGCAGACTGTTGAAAGCACGTCCATGTCAACTACGGAATATTCTTCTAAATGAATAGCATGATGTATTCCCAAGAGCAAGCCATTTTTCAAGAGGCAACAAACTTTATATAGACAATAAATAAATTTATAAAATGAATACTTCATATCTAAAGAGAGAACTAATTGATATTACTAAGTGCCTCCACCTGTCAGAGGATTTTATTAATAGCTTAGCTTTAAATAATCATTCTTAGGTAAAGATTGCTTATTTAATTTTCACCATTTGCTCAATGCTTAAGAATGATATAAACCAGTAAAATATCACATTAGATGATGTCTGTTTCAAAAGTATAACTTTTGTAGTGAAAGATACTAGAGTGATATTAGAGAGGAGGTATATGCTGACACAAAACTATTTGCCATAAAAGACATAGGCAAAACACCGTTTTAGTGTGATTTTGGATCTAAACAAATGAATAATCCAGTAAGATTTTCCATGTTCTTATGTTAAACTGCATTTAAAAATAAGGCTAGTATTCTAATAGTAGTTTTGGCAGCATACTTGTCTGTCTCTCACTGCAGCACTGTAAACTCTCAGAAGGAAACTTCTGCAAGATCAGAATTTTGCCATGATCAAAAATTGTCTTGTAAGCATAGGAAACCCATGGCTAAAACCAATAAGAGTTTATAAAGTGTATGTATTCATATGTAAATACATACACTTACTTTGAACAGAGAGATAGAATGATTGTGTGCTTCTGTCACAAATAAACCTGAAATAAAAAAGCTCTTAATATCCATACAGCCTCTTTCAAAATTAAGATATTTATTAATTACATGAAAGGACACTCTGAACTAACAATTTCCTAGTTTTCATGAGTATTAGCCATTTTAAGAAAAGCTGAAGAAACCAAAGTATCAGCAAAAATGGCATAATGGGAGTAATAAAATAAAATGCTTTGACGCATTTTGGTCATGTCATTAAGCACAGGATTGAAAAGCATTGAGAGTATTGAGACAACAGGGCACGTGAAGGCAGTACAATAACTGGTACAGAATATAAATATCTATTTGTATTTAACATTCATGCAAAGTTCTTTTACTGTTCTTACACTGACGTAAATTAAATCTGGAATCATATTTGAAAAAAAAAAAGATTTTTCATTACTGTTTTCAGAGAAAATACTGTTAAAATCTTCCATTTTGAAAGTTTGCCACCCGTTAGTAACTTGGTTTGGGGATTTTAGAGTTTCTATTCCAAACTCCATGCATGCCCAAACACCATCTGCATACAGGTCACTTTTGGAAAGTTAACACTGAAACCTGTATATAAACAAGGAAAGAATTACCCTCCCTTTCTCTAATTGGAAGAAAGTGAACTATGTGAAAGCTGGACTATGAGCTGGTTCAAACACACCAGCAAGTTCCACTTTCCTCACCTGCCAACCTTAACTCCTACAGGGAGGAAAAGATTTAATAAAGGCCATTTTTTTTGAAAATCATCATGCCCATTTTTAAGCATTTGTCAATTTTTATTAAGAATGTCTAAATACAACAACCTTCTCTTAACTGAAATTTGGAAAGTAAAAAATGATGTAACAGTGCATGCAAGAATGTGGATTTAAGCCAATACTCTTGTGTTCTTTGGTAATGAGAGCTATGCATACTTTAAATACAATAACTCAAAATACACTCTAAAAAAATCACTAAGACTTGAGGTTCAATGCCATCTCTAAGTATAATCTTCGAATGAAATTCGCAGAGGAGTAAAGGTTATTTGAGTAACATACAGAATTTTCTTAGCAACTGGTTCAACACAGAACGATCACAAATCCCACTAAATTTACTTAGTACCCACTAAATTTACTTAGTACGCTTTTACTTTCCGTTTTCTAGCATAAACCACACATACATTTAAAGTCCCTCTTAGCTCCTCAAAAACATTCTTCCACACCTTACAATTGTTGCAAGTTTCTTTTTTTTTTCCCCCAATGAAGTAATTACAAACATGACCACCATTAACAACATCAGTCAGCCACAGGGGTCAATAAAATACAGGAAGATGCTCAGATACTGCAGTATGAAGATCACCTCTAGGCTGAGTAAGGACACGTGGACACATGTAACAGATAAACTTTCATACCAAATGCCCAGGAAAAAACTTGGAAATTAGGGTTAAATGAAGTAAACTGAAAAATTGGTATAAAGGAATTCCTTGGGTTTTATTCTTAGTAATTGAAAAATAAATGAGCAATCAACCTGAGTTGAGATTTTTCTTTCATAAAAAGAAGTAGCTGGCAGTATTCAGTATGTCTTGAATGCCAGATTTTACAACACACTGAATCTTTTCTATAGAAAAAATTAGCATAAAAATGAATCGGATCTTACAAAGAGGCCAATTATGAAAAGTTGTATGCTCATGCGCACACACACATTAATCTTTACATTGTACTCTTTCCATAACATTGGTCTGAACTTTTGGCACATCAAAAATCAAAAGTGAGGTTTGTTTGTTTCAGCAGACATTTTACATCTATATTCAAACTAAAGCACAGTGGAAAAATTAACCCCCTCATAGTCAATCCAACATTCAGTTCTAGTTTCTTCATCTAATTTTTCTATAGAGGGACAGAAAAATTGCCCCACAGAGATTTTAGGTGTACATTTGCACCATTACTCTTTTAATTTTAGAACAACAGGGGACAAAATAATTCACAAGGTTTCAGTGCTCAAACTCAATCGGATTAATTACAAGTTCATCTCATTGTCTTCTCTTAATTTTATGTCAGCTTAATACTTCAGGTAGAAGCAACAAATTCTTTATTCTGTGTCAGACCCCACAATTTGAGGAACTAGTACCCAAGTGTTTTTGCAAGCCTCTACAGACTTTAGGTTAGGATTCACAAAGTAGTAAGTGATAGTCAGAAATAGCAACTCAGATCACTCAACTCTCGACCTCTTGCTTTAGCAAGCGTCCTACACCTTTTCTTTCCCAATATCATCCTGGAGTACTGCGTCCATCTCTGGGGCCTCAACAAAAGAAGGACATGGATCTGACGGAGCAGATCCAGAAGAGGGACACAAAGATGATGAGAGGGCTGGAGCACCTCTCCTATGAGGACAGGCTGAGAGAGTTGGGGTTGTTCAGCCTGGAGAAGAGAAGGCTCCAGGGAGACCTTATAGGAGCCTTCCAGTACCTGAAGGGGGCCCACAGGAGAGACTCTATCAGGGAGTGGATCAACAAGACAAGGGGTAACGGTTTTAAACTGGACGAGAGTAGATTTAGATTAGATATTAGAAAGAAATTATTTACTGTGAGGGTGGTGAGGCAGTGGAACAGGTTGCCCAGGGAAGCTGTGGATGCCCCATCCCTGGCAGTGTTCAAGGCCAGGCTGGATAGGGCTTTGAGCAACCTGGTCTATTGGAAGGTGTCCCTGCCCATGGCAAGGGGGTTGGAACTAGATGAGTTTTAAGGTGCCTTCTAACCCAAAGCATTCCATTATTCTATGATCACACGTACTAAAGCTAATCTGTCTGAATACCTCTCTCTTGTAATATGTGAATCCACTTAGAAAGTAGAACTGCGAACTATTGACAAGTGACGAGGTTTGTTGACATAGCTCAAGTTCGCTTGCTTCCGCAAGGGCAGCTCCTGATTTGGTCCTCAGCACTGACAGCAGAGATGTGTGTTAACTTACATGTTACTAGCAAGTAACACTAAACCATACTACCACTGCTCTTGTGTGGTGCTGCTCACCACTGTGGTCTTTACTATCCTAAACAAGTATGGTCTGCTCATTTTTCTGACCTTAGGAGGAAACCCCTTGATTTTAAGTTCAAGTGAGTTATTATTTAAGAAAGATAAAACGCGCATGCCTTTTCTCATACCTATTGAGCCAGGAATGTACTTAATCCCCACACCTGGAGCAGTTGATTTGTTCCGAAAGCTGAGAAATTGGTAGCTGTTCCAATATGCCCCAAGCGCAGGCCCCAGAGCCACGAGTGAGCTGCTGAGGGCATCACCTTTCTAGTCTCAGCAGTCTCATTCACTGCTCTGTAGCCTTTAAAATTGGGCCATTTATATTCAGAGCTTAGAGGCCTGAGACTGGAGTCTGAGGATAACTGTATTTCACTGGTGAGATACACTTCTTAGGGGGCACTAATGTATAATCTTTATAAGCTTTAGGCTTTCAGCGGTAGCTATTTAGACTGCTTTCGAAAGTACCTCGTCTGCATCCAGTGAAGGAGAGAGAGATTTGCCTCCCAATGGACCCTTAAAATACAGGTGCAAGTGCATAACATTCTCCTGTGGCCACCAACAAGGTCTTACTTACCCCTTCCTTTCAATTACCCTCCTCCTCGATCAAAGAGCATAGTCAGTGCGATCCAAAGTCAATGCCATATGCCAGACCTGAAACATTCTGTAGTCATACATGTTCCTTAGCTGTAAAGCAGCCAGGGGTCTATAGTCTTTGATAAAGCACTGGCCATTGTCACAGACACTACTATAATATCTGATATTATGCTATGTTATAGTATAATATACTATATATATAATAAAGTATATACTATATTATACAACATTATAGTGTAATACACTATACAGACAGCCTCTGTTCTCCAGCTCTGCAAGGCTGTGCACAGTTCCTCATATGCACCTGCATTTTCTTCTGGGCAGAATGGTAATCTTTGTGGTATCGACTGTATTGTAAAAGAGTAAAAATATTTAAGAAACAAATATAAGTCCTTTATTCTGACATATTAATAGGTCAACTTCTATCACTTGTCAAAGACCTACTGGTTACAAGCAAATCAAAACAATTACCACTTTAACCTAGGCACGCACCCTATCTGCAAAGTCAAATACTCAAAACACGAGTATCTCAAAATTAAGGATGCCTTCCTCTACCTGCTTCAAAATAAACCTATCCTGCAGAAGGCTTTAGTGGCATAAACACATAAGGAATCAGCAGTGAAGACCATGTATTTCTGACCCCTTTTTGTCATGTCTTCTGCCCTACCTCATACTTGTCCCCATACCTTTATCTCATTGTCACTGCTCATCACCTTCTTTAAGAGGGAAGATTCATAAATGTTCATTATTGCACTCTTTTAACCTCCTGAAAGATTTTGCTGTTTTGGAGCAAGTTACAGTTTTTCAATGTAATTTCACTGATCAAGCATAGACCAATTTTCAGTTAAAACACACCTCTCCATATTCCAAATTTTAAGCATAGGGAAGAAATAGACACAATTCAGGAGATGGAGTTTTGTTTGTTTTTGTGGTATTTTAAACATAATCAAAGCAATTTCCATTGCTCTTCTCTCTCAAAAAATGGAATCGGTGAAACTGTCCATAAAAATTCACCTGAGGCTCTTACTAAGCATGAAAGATTTCATCTCGAATTGTCAAGGTGTGATAGCTATAAATAACTGCTAGCAACACACAATCAGACAAAGGGCTGGGCAGCCTTAACAACAGGCAACCCTAGCTATAACTCAATCCATTTTTCATCAGGGAAGAGAATAGACATTTATTATAATGCCTTGAAAGAAACAAAGCTGAAGGCCAAGGAATCACCTGACCCGCCTCCAGTGCCCACACAACTCAAAAGGGGAGGTAGAGAGAGAAGTGGAAAACAACCCTCTCACACACTGGAGGAAGGGCCAAAAAACCCAAGATAAGGCAGAGGGAATCATGTGTGCGCTCTGGCCCTGTACCCATGCAGAGAGGAGGGAAAGCAGGACTCCTTGCAAAACTACCCCATGAGCCCATATACACAGATCCATCTAAATACACAATCCACCTGCAATTAATTTTGTGCCAATCAGGGGCAAATGACAGGCATGTACAATGGTGTGGAGCAGAACCAGGCAACACAGACTTCATGGCCTTCAATAATACCCTGCTACGGCAAGTCCCCTTCAAGCATCTGACCTGCAGGTCCTCACATGAGTTGTTTGAATTGTCTCCCTTTCCCTGTGGTTGCCACAGGAGGTCTCAGACCTCGCCCATACCCAGATCCCACTTCACAAGTCATCAAATTGCTGCTCAAGCAGCAAATAGCACACACTCTACAGAGTTTTAAATTATTAATTGCCAGGAGATGGCTGATAATTATTGTACTGTGCGAAAGTACATGTTATGCAGAAGACAATGAGATTAGTTCCTGAAATGGGCTGGCAACACTAAGCCAGGACTTATGAGTAATCATTTAGATAGCAATAAGATCTTCAAGGCCCCCTCTCCCATGCACAGCCCCCTCGCCAGGGGCTAGCAAAGAGCCACCAAACTCCATTGCCACCACTGTCCCCCTCCACAGGGCTCCCAGTTGCCTGCTTTTGAGGCTGACTTGCTTCAACCAGCAGGTCTGTGTTGTCTGACAGCAGTCAGAACAGAGCTGTGGCACACACAAGCAAGTATTTCCCATGGGATCCTTGCACCTTTCTGAGCAAAGAACATCTCATCGCCCACCCTGGCACATTTGCTACACATCTCCAAATTTGAACATCAGAGATATAAGCTTTCAGTGCCGTGTTGTGCACATGATCTTCAGAGGTCATGTATGCAAAGGGAGCCCCTGGGCTGTTACTACAGTAGCACTATTAATGTGACAACTTACAAATCACAAGTTGCGTGCTTGAGCTTGAGACAAAAAACAACCGTGGTCACAACACCAGGAGGAAATGCAGAGCACCTACCTCCTAATATCATCTCAGTCAAGCTCTGGAGGATGTTACATTGAAAACTTAAAGAAAGATAAAATAAAAGCTGTGTGATATATGGTGTCTTTGCAGGCTGAATTCAACTCTGGGCACCAAAATGCTTTTTTGTCCTGACCAGCTTTTGAAATGCATTTCAAGATGAATTCTCCAAAGCTGCTTTAGGCAATTTGAAACCCTTGAGTTTTAACGGGATTGCAAAATTCAAGTCCTCTAGGCCCCTTTGTAAACCCCATTGTTACAGCAGTTTAAAAAAACTGCAATAAATCAGAATTGGGCTTTGGCAATTTACACAATAATTTAAGAGTTGCTGTTTGTATATTTGGAGATCTGCATAATCTGTGAAAAAAAAAAAAAAAAAGAGCAGTAAACCGGCATAAATTATATATGAGAAACATAACAG
>VXBO01003072.1:94946-112078 GCA_013400135.1 Rhinoptilus africanus
GGGAGAAGAAGAAATAATTTAATCAGAGAAAAATCCCAGGGTACTTTTGCATTTCTTTTGTACTGCCTGTCTCCAGGAAGATGAGGAAACAAGCTATGCAGTATTTTTACCAGCAGGTGGCAACCCCAAACAGCCAGGAAAACACTGAGGAACGCCCCAGGGACACAGGCTGTGTCTTCCCATGGCCACGTTCAGAAAAGTGGCGCAGCACTATGGCATTGCATCCGCTCGTCGTTACATTTACTGCACTATCACTTTTACTTTTATTTTGCCGTTTTCCTCCTAGGAAAAAACCAAAACAAACAACAACAACAAAACCCAACAGGAGCTAACAATCAACTAGCTTAGGTTCTCGGTGAAGCAAGGCTTTTGCAGTCACATTTTGCGCGTGTGCACGTGTACATGTGCACACATCTGGTTGTATGTCAAAAGTTCTATCTCAGTGATATGTATTTTTCCAGGTTTGAGTACAAAATAAAAGCAGCTGAGCACAGAGCTCAGCAATGGAGAACGTGCAGTGCAAGCTCAGCGCATTAGAGACCTGACAATTCACAGGACTTTGGCAGGTTCATTCAGCTCTCGGAGTCTCAAATGCCAGACATGGATCTGTACTTCAGCATACCCTGTTTTGGCTGTGCCCAGGACCGTCTGATGCTTCCTGGTCCCCAGCCTTCAGGACAGGGTTATGCCAACAGCCACTGACCAGAGAGACAAACCCATCACCTCCACATTCATTTAACTCTAAAATGTTTCGAAGACTCAAGAGAATTCATTTGTTTGAACAAATAAACCAACCAACCATTAAAAAACCAACACCCAATCCTACAATACAAAAAACCTAACAGACTAAAGAAAGATACAAAGCCAGAGGAGTCAGTGTAAAACGCGTCGTTATCAGAGCTTGCTTGGTTCTAATACTCTAGCTAGTGTTGGGTGGATACTGAAACATGGAGGCAAGTAAAACAGCCTAGTTGTTAAAGTACAAAGAGTCAAAAACAGGAAGAAAATTATGTTTGTGGCCAAAGTGGGATTCATTTTTCATTTATTTCCAAGGCAGACTTGTTTCACTTAACTTCAGAAATTTACAGCGAAGATTTCAGCAGCTGAGCCTGTCACCTTAGACTCTTTTCATAATCAACAGTGAGAAATAAGTACTTCAGGGCCCAATTATCCGGCCCATTTTAGACTACTTTTTTTCCCAGATAAGATGAATTGCAACAAGAAGTGCCTGTTTCTCTCCATTGGCCATAAAGCAGATCCAGAACAACCAGGTCAGACATAATAAGCCTATATACACATTTTGTCAGTGAAACTTTCCATCCCCTGGAGGGCTCTGAAGAGCTGTTAGCACTCCTCTGCACCATTAACATCATCAGTTCAGAAGCAACCCAGCCACACGCCTATAAAATGTTTCTCCATCTCCCCAGAAAAACAAGCTTCTTCAGATAAGGTTTTAAGAGGTGTGGTGCTGCAAAGAGAGGCATATGAAAACACCATTGGTATTTTTAAAGCAGGAAAGCATGAACTTAGGACTATTTTTTTGGGTTGTGAATAAAGCGTTTCAGAAAAGTTCTCCAAATATACCAGTGAACTGTTGGTCAACTGTCTTAGGCTACGATATGCCTAAAGTGGCCCAGGCCTCTTTTCCATAATTTCATTCAGGCAGAGGCTCTTCTTGCAGGTAGATATTTCTCTCATTTCCTCCAATTACCTGACTTGTCTTGAGAGCTTTTCCATTAAACCTTCCTCATGCAGTAAGGGGTTATTCATACAAATACACAGTTCATAGCACAATAAATTCTGATCCTTTCTTGACCAACTTTCCCCATGGGTACTATTAAGTGCAAGTAGTCACTCATCTCCATAACTTTTGAAGGGGTAATAATGCAGGGGAACATATAGTGCAGCATAATTTTATCTGTTGCATGAAGCACCATCTCAGCAGAGGGAAAATGAGGGTGAGGTATCAAGGGAACCAACATCAGCCTTCAGAGTGACACATTGTCGAAGAATGAGGACTGCCCATGTGCAGAGGTCAGATGTTCCAAGGAATAAAACTTCTCTCTGCCACTCTTAAGCCATTCCTCTCCCTGCTCCTACCACCAGTACATTTACTGTTCTCATACACTGGTTTAGAATATTAATGGTTCCTGGCAAACAGGAAAAGCTTGATACCTTATATGGAGTACCTAATTGCAATAAAAATCCAGTTTAATTATGTGACCACCTGTTGAGAGAATAAGTTAACTCTGGTGAGAATTGCTATATGTACAAGCCAAGAACACTAAATCAAGCTGATTACATCAGTAAAGCTGAGAGAATTAGCCTCTATGTATTTGATTTAATCCTTTGATAGAAGTGTCTCATGTACATATCTTCAGTAAAAGTAATGAAAGAACAATGGGACGAAATGATTTTTCTCTTTGGTTAAAAACTAAGCCTTTGACAGTGTCCTTAACACAAAGAGTTCAATCCTCCTAAGTCTTAAACATCACCAGTGGTTTCAAAGCTATTTGAGCACCTTGCAGAACTAAGTTATAACTACTCTCAGAAGGGCATATTGCTCACTAAGTAGAAAAGTCTCTTCATTCATGATGTTTAGTTAATTACATTCATTTCTATCTTATTGAGCATAAACCGATAAACCTGTGGGAATAGTTTAATCCATCTCAATTAATCCTACCACAATTACAACTCTTTGTCCATCTAGTTTCAATACAGTATTTATTCTAATCACAGCAGCACCCAGCAACATCACTTTAAGATGAGCTAAGCACTCTGTGAAGACTTGATCCAAGTCAGTCCCAACTCTAATGCAGTCAGGGACATTCACAGTAGTAATTGAAAATCTTGCCTATTGTGCTAGGATCACCACTTCAAGGCAGAAGTTCCTGGGAAAAATTTACACATGTGGCTTACGTCTTCCTCCTAACTAGTGTGTGTGCGTGAGTCCATCCTCAGTGCTGCTAATTTAGCCAAATTTTTGCCAGCTCTAGCTTTTCCTTCAGGTTCAGTTGGTGAATGGAAGCTGTTATGTGGTAGTTTCTTACATGTTTTCTGCTTAGAGAGGTATAGGAGGAGAGAGCAATAAAAGATACTTCTGCTAGGGACTTGTAGATTTTTTAGCTTCTCCCTTAGAGAATTTTAGCAAGAGTTTTAGCCATAACCAGTGAGACTTTCCAAACATCTGTCGGCAGATACGGTTCTGACATCCCATTGGATTTCTACAGACACTCTAATTTCATGTGCTGCCACTCATTTTGCTAGGAGAGTACTTAAGGATTCAAATGTTTTAGAACTAGCCAGGACATGAAAGTGTCAGTGATCAAAAGCCTTCTCATATTGAAGATTCAGGGGCAAGGAGGGAGTGATGTTTTGCATGGTATGCAATTCTTCACCTTCTAAAAACAGTAGAACAGCTGTTACAAATATGGAGCACTAGTCAGCATTGATTGTTAGCAGAAAGAGAACTTTAAGTACTGAATAAAACTTAACTATGCCCAAAACAGGGGCTCTATATTACTGTAGTGGTCACTGTAGCCAGTGCTTCCAAACTTATAGACTGTGTAAGCAAGTTGTAGGAAAAAGCCACCCCAACCCAGGTGTCACATGAGAGAAAGAGAGTGTGTGTGTTTTCAATTCAAATTTCAATGGTTGTAGTGCCACATTACTAAATTCATGCTGAATCAATGTCTTCATTTAAGAATCAGTACTAATGTTCAAGACAGCTAGATACTGTTCTTGATTCCGTTACCATACTAAGCTCTCCATACCTCCATTTCCACCCCCCACCCCATAAACCTCCTGCACTTAAAGGGAAAAAAGATTAGTGTGTGCTGATTTGAGGGGGAAAAGTCCATGAATTTCCTTTCTGGCTCTCTCTTTAGAGGAGTTTTACACACTCTCACGTCAGTTCTGAACCATCCTCTGATCACACAGACCTTCTTGCAATTGCTTCCACCACACACAGAGTGGTTTAACAAGATAAACTGCAAATGTCGTGTTTAAAAAAAAAAAAAAAGCCATTTTGGTCAATCACAACTTTAATGGTAAGAAATTAAGAAGAACTAGATAAATAAATGGAAACCTCTGTACTGTTAACAGGTCTGTTTTCCAGCCCTTGACACATCTCTGTGTTCAGCTGTCTGTGGTGGAAAAGTGAGTGACAGTGACAGAGTACCTGAGCACAGATCTGACACTGGTGTAATAGAATACACAAAGCATAGTTTGAAAGCAACAACCAGTGATTTTACTGCTTCATTCTTATCAAAGTGGCTGGAACCCAGAAATCCAAATCCCCAACTATTATGTTTTAGAAACACTCTATCAGAAAAAAAAGATGTTTCACATCAAATTGGGAAGGTGGTTAATCATTTGGGGAGAATAACAAAGTTATTTTAAGGCGATGCCATCAAAGCATGAAACCTACAGTGGCAGTTGGCTCCCTCCAATTTTGGATATCCTAGAAATACAGTTCTGAGTTCTCTGACACCCCTAATTTTCCTGTCCTTAAAAGGACAACTTTGCAAATTAAAGTTAAGGTATAACAACCACTCAGATTTTGTCACCAGTACTTCTCAAAGTCCTTTTTTCCTAACACTAAGTGCTGCCTGTTGGAGTTTAGAAAACGTATTACCCTAGCTGTGTCTTTAATAAGAGACGCTTGAGGCACAAGTTACACTGAATCATAGAATCATAGAATCATAGAATCATAGGGTTGGAAGGGACCTTAGTAGATCATCTAGTCCAACCCCCCTGCCAGAGCAGGGCCACCTTACAGCAGGTTACACAGGAACGCGTCCAGGCGGGTTTTGAATGTCTCCAGAGACGGAGACTCCACCACCTCCCTGGGCAGCTTGTTCCAGTTCTCTGCCACCCTCAAGGTAAAGAAGTTCCTTCTCATGTTTAGGTGGAACTTCCNTAGAAATACAGTTCTGAGTTCTCTGACACCCCTAATTTTCCTGTCCTTAAAAGGACAACTTTGCAAATTAAAGTTAAGGTATAACAACCACTCAGATTTTGTCACCAGTACTTCTCAAAGTCCTTTTTTCCTAACACTAAGTGCTGCCTGTTGGAGTTTAGAAAACGTATTACCCTAGCTGTGTCTTTAATAAGAGACGCTTGAGGCACAAGTTACACTGAATAACACAGTGAATACTGAAAATCCCTGCCTGAGGCTCAGCGAGGACCTTCTCCGTACTCTCCCCTCACTCTGCCAGGGTGCCCTTGGGAAGGAGCTGCTCCATGGCAGTAGCCCCACATAATGTCATGGAGTAAGTATGGGGGAGGAGAGCATGGGGCTCATCTCCTGCCTGACCTGAGTTTCCTTCTCATCCACCACGATCAAGCAATGCACCCTCAAGGTTTTTTTCAAATACAAATTTAATGAAGTGAGAAGTCCAGTTCAGGCAGCACCAAAAAACTACAGTCTCTGTAGAAAAACAAGTAATTTTTTGTACAACAAGACAAATGAAGTCTGGCTTCCCACAGATTACCTGCTCATGTGTGAAGCTTTTCCTGCTATAGCGGTGTTTTTTTTCCCCTCCCTTGATTCCCCAGTGTCTAACACCAGATGAGCTCATTCTGCAGCCTCATTTTACTCAACTGAATTACTATTTTCATGAAATCCTACACATTCTAAGATTGACAGTCTCCTGTCAAACTGTGCTGAAATTGGTCAATGAACTCCAAAACTACTCAAAGAGCAGGACTGCAAATTCTCATTTCTTTAGGAAACCCAGCTAGCTAGCCACATTTTAAAAAGTATTTTTCCCATTCTTTTATGCCAGAATATTAGATGTTAAAGCACCTGAGACTATTCAAACCTGTATTAGCCTGACAGATTGCAATTCAGTTCATAGCTTCTCATGCAACTAACAGGTAGTCCTTTTGTTTTCCTTCATCAAAATTAATAATCATTCATTTCTTTCTTGTCCATCAGATTTGCGGAGTTTAAATGCCAGTAATTATTCTACCTTCATAAATAATGCCTGCATCAATAAAAATACAGATTAATTTGCAAGCCTTTTACCACACCTGTAATACAAACAATAAGACATAATAAACACAACTGGTCTGAGCTAATATTTCAAAGGTATTGCAACATACTTAACTGCTAGAGCTGGACTATTCTTTTCTGATGTGACTTTTTCAAACCACAATAACTTATTCTTGATTGAGCCTCTTCTGCACAAAATTCTGTGGACTTTCTTTGTTACTAGAGAAAAGACAACCTAAAATTCATGGTGTTCTCGAGAGTTTGGTGACAGTAAAATAACATCAAATCCTGCAGTTTTAAGAAGAACATGACTCTCAAGATCAAAATCCTCAAAATAGTTTGGAAAAAGGTTGTTATTTTGTGAATTATACAGGTAGAGGGAATTTTCAGAAGAAGCAGAAAAGATTCTCCTTCCAAAATGACATAGTAACCAGAGACGGATTGGGAGGGGGGAAGAAAAAGAGCAGTTACCAATTACTGACTATTCTTTTGTGGCCAACCCTAGTTTGTAAACAGACCTGAAAAAACAAATAAAGCTTTGGTTTCATCTATGTGGTGGGGACATGGGGAGTATGGTACAGCTCGCCCTGCATCTACTGTAATACTCAGGAAACAGCCCCTTTGGGTTTCCCAGAATATCAGCTGAAAGAGGAAGCTGGAACAGAGATGAGATCAGGAAGATAAATCTGAGAAGAACGGGCCTTTAGCTAGAGAATTCTAGCAATGAAACAGAGGGTGCCCAGAGGCGCTGTATTGACAGGGAAGGGCCAGCCCTGGTGCAGGACCATTTGGAGAGGCTGACTGCTGGCCCTACTCTTCCTCTGCAGATTTTCAAGTCAGAGGGCTGAGGGAAAGGAGTTCAGCAACTGAATCCTTTTTCTGCCTAAGAATAAACAGAATTTTAAAGATGCTTTTTATTCTAGGCATAGATGAAGAAAAGACCCACACTTAATCCTAATAATATAATGAAAAATTTAATTTTCAGCTGAGTTCTTCAGGAGCAGGCAAAGCTACTCAGGGCTTGATCCAGAGCTTAAGAAGTCAATGGGTCCCAGACTTGTAAGCCAGAGATATAAAGATTGAGTGCTGGAGGGTGGTGCATCTTTCCAAAGACAATTACAAGCAGAGAATCAGGTTTGTAGTAAGTATCTGAACAAAGGGTTGTCAGTATTACCCGTAATAAGGAAGGGGTTTCCTGCAGAAAATGGACAGATTTACATTGAATTTCACATTAACTTTTTCTTCTGTCAATTCTTAAGTACACTCTTTCATTTAAATTATTTTTAAGCCACCAGATCAAATCAGCTTGTGGGTCATGTTTACTGCTGATATGTCTAATACCCATCAAGGCATGTTTAACTTATAGATACCTGCTGAAAGGATCTGATGGTTCACAGGAAAATGATTAGTCCTCATATCAGATCTTACAAGGCAGAACTGAAAACAGAATTTATGTATTGTAAAAAAAACCCATAATCAAAAGGGATGACACAGTATGTGAGTGTACACACACCAACTTGCTAATATTCAGCTCCTTGGACTGTTCATCCAGCTGGTTATCTTTATGATTTTTAAAAGGCATGACTAGCTGAAAGAGCTGGGTTTTTTTCCAGGCAAGACTGTCCAGTTTTCTTTCTACTTGCTGGAGGGTTACTACTTATAAGGTAAATGGTGCATTTCCAGTTACAGAGCAGGAAAACATTATTTCTGTGCCTTCCTGTGCTAGGCACAGGAGAGAACAATCACTAGAGCACAAATGCTAGGAAATTCACAGCTTTCTAGGGTCTTAACAAGGAAGACCATCTATCCTACTTTTAACATACTGATCCTCAGATTTCCCCTGATGAGGATTTCCCTTGACTTGAAATCTCTTGAACCTTGGTTATTTCCCTCGATCCTTTCCCTAAGAGATCTGATTTGCTTTTGCTTTCATGAACACTGTGATCTCCTTCCTGCCTGATTTCCCAACTGCATAGGGAGAAACCATCACCCATTTTAAGCACTGAAAATAGATCTTCAACAGAAATGACTGTGCTAGAAATTAATTGATGTGCTTATAGTTTGAAGAATAGTACAATAACGGTCCATATTATAGTAGCAATACCAGGGACATGGATTATCTGAAGCCCAAGGAACACTTTCTAAATCTTACTGATTTATCAAAGTGACCTGCTCATGAAGAAGAAAATAATTAAAATTCCAGGGAGCTGCACCGCTGTCTAGAACACTTTAAAGAAAGAGAAAGAAAGAAAATGAAGAAAATGAAAAAATAACCAGGTCTGTGAACCAGGAACTTAATTATAAAACGACGCTTACTACTTAGAGATCAAAGATTTCCTATGACATAGGGAAATGGCCGTAAAGACATAGATAACAGTGAACATATCTGCCAGTGGACACCTCAGCCTACGCACAAGACACCTCAGCTGCTGCAGCAAATCCTGAAGTTGTGCAGGGAATGAACTGTCTGTCAGCCACTAGCCCAGAAGTCAGGACTCACGGCACACCAACAGATATGGTCAGTACGTCCCTCTATTTCTCTCCAGTTTTGGACATCAGGCCAAAATTTTTTCCTGCTACTCTTGATAGTAAAACAGGGAGAGGGCTCCAGCCCAGTGTTTTTCAACCTATAGTTAATGGACTGTTGGTGGCACATAAAACAACAGAAGGTGATCTCTGAAATGCTTGCTAAATCAACCCCTGCTCCAAATGCACATTTTCATACACAGAAGGAAAGAAAAAAGCAAAAACAGGGACAAAGATAAGAGAATATTCAAAATTCTGCTTAACATTTTAGTAGTTAAAAGCAAGCATTGTGGCAAACCTGCAAACATAGCTGTTTTCCAAAAGGTAAACTAGTCTCTAAATTAACAAAAAAGCAACAAACCAAAACAATACATAAAGTACAAGACACAATGTTGCCCTTAAAGGGTGTCTTCTAGGCCGATGGACTTCAGGTCTGCAAAGTCTCAGTCAAACTGTTTTTTCTCCAGGAAAACAGTAAGGGAAATGTTGTAGAAGTAGCCTTCTCTTAAATTTTGCATTACCCTGCACTGCTGCACTTGCATTTCCCTATTTGTGGTATGTGGAAATCCGGACTTTGCTCTTGAAAAATTGCCCTTGAAACATACAGACGTTAGTGAATTCAGAATCTAGACTTCAGAAAATTAATTATTGTACAATGTGAAAACATGAATTAAGCATTGATTGAAACAGACAGATTGCTTTTCTCCCTCAGCTTAATCCTTAAAAGACCACTTGTTCCAATTCATTTCCTAACAGACAGGTATCCAGATCACAAACAAAACCCCATCACAATTAACGCTGGCATCCTCACTGATAATCTCAAAAGAGATCCAGAAAACTAAAGCAAGTTTGCAGGCCATTTGAAAGGCAGAGATCCTTCCAGAACATGGAAGGAGCATATCCAAGGGAAAAAGCAAAAATTTTATTATCTGTGCCTGTGTGTTCCATACACCTCCAAAAGTTTCAGGTTCCTCAGCACCATCCAGCACCTTTAATTGGGGAGACATATGAATTAGTGACTACAAAGGTGGTTTTTAGAACTTTTCTTGTACTCTGTGGAAGGGATTTTGACTGTGCGTCTGTCTTTCAATTGCTCCATCTTTGAAGGGAGACATTTATACTTGACGAGCTTTAAGATCCCTGGATGAAGAACCATTTGAAGGCAGGGAGTTATTGTTTTCATGAAAGAAAAAGAAAAGAAGTTTAATTTTTCCATTGATTTCTGGTAGCACACATGCCTATTCCTATTTAATTTGCTTAATCTATATTAACTTACTGTTAATAAGCAAACAACATATGGCAAACACAAGGGAAAAAACTGGGAAAACTCATGGATGAGACACCTTAGTGGTACTGAAACATGCAGGATCAGGGAAAATTGACAGGGGGTGAACTCTGAAAATGTTTTTAGCGTAATGCTAAGGTACTCCTCCTTCTCCTTTCCCCCAACACACAGAACTCAAAGCCCAAGTTAACAGGTGCATCTGTTCTGTACACTCCAGAAAAAGATTTTTTTTTTCTGGTTCCTTACAAAGTAGCACGAGAGAAGATACCGAAAATGGAGGGTGAGCTATATCCTGAGCTATATAATTAAATCATATGAGACACAAATATCAGGTTATATATTCAAAAACATCCAAAAGACAAACAGCAGTTTCAAAAACCACTGTGCTCATGGAAGAAGAGCTTTCACAGGGCAGCATAAGACTAGAATTTGAAACACTGCAAATCCTCTAGGTCTATACAAAGAAAAAGAAACTACAAGCCCAGCAGTGAGTCCACCGTAAGAAGATGAGGCCTTCAAAATGCCTCTCCACGTGCCTCCTAGGAGCTTAGCTGCTGCTGTTTTCTTTTTCTAGGCTTCTGCTCATCAGCCCAGTGAGGAGGCAGCACGTGGAAGAGATGAATGCAACCCGCACTTGGCATTGTGTTTCAAAGCTGCTATAGTTTCATTCCACTGGAAGCCAACAGAAATGTTTTTCTTCACTTGTACTCTGTCCATGCCCCTCCTCCATGGCAACACGGTGGAGCAGCTGACTTTCTGACACAGCAGCCTGTCTTTGAAAAATCAATCACATCATGCTCAGAAGATCAGCATCACTTTGATATTATTTACCTTGACTTCTTTGTTCATTATTTTCATGAAAGTACTGTTCTAGCACTTCACTTGTTCTTAAGCTCCTTTCAAGGGAGCTGTGTTAACTTCAGTACGGCAAATTCCCCTTTCTATAAGCCTATGGTTCTACAAGTCTCTCTACATTTTCTATTTTCTACTGATAAAATACTCTGTCCTGTACCTCTGAACATGGGCAGTGATGGGGAGACAAAGCAAAGCAGTAAACAGACTTATTACATTCACTGTTGTGCATATTAACTTCCCTAAATATTTAACTTCAGTGTTGCAATGATTTCCTTTTGAATTAATGTCATTCAACCATATATACGTATATTTGTGGAAGATGCATAGAAAATGTTAGGTAAATAATTCTTTTAGTTCTGTTTGTTTGGTTGGTTTTTTTTTCCAGTGGCCACTTATATCTGATGTATTTTTTTCTTTTTCAAATTTCATTATATTTGTAAAAGAAAAAATGGGGTGTTTTGTTTTGGTTTTTGTGGGGTGGGTTGGTTTTTTTCCTTTATTTTGTTAAAAATGGATATAACAAGATAGAAGACAAGGCAATATTGAGTATGCTTGCAGCTTTCAAAGTGCCAGATTCTGAGTTTACTGACTGCTTAATTTTTTTATCATTATATTAGTTGCCTTCTTTTGCCAGATCATGTCCTAGCAGGACATCCTTTACAAGCAGAAATAATCCTGCACAGAAGTCTGTAACAGTCTGCTGATGCCAGAAAACAAGCATGCAAAATAACTTGTCATTCTTTTTAAATAAAGAAAAATACACTATACAGCCTTAGAATTATTCCTGATTTAATACCAGCAACTGAAATTATGACCAGCTTCAGTGGCAGGTATCTGCCTACAATTTCCTTCTGTATAGGATGTAATAAAAAAAATATATATATAATAAGAACAATTAACTTCCCCATTCAGGAGTTTGGGAACTACAGGTTTTAAAAATACAGTTTATCATTCCCTTAGAGGAAGAATGTAAGAGTTAATCTTTCACTACTCCCTTAAAAAGCAGATTCCCCTTGCTGGCTTCCCTCTCTCATTTGAAGTATTCTGCCCAAGGGGTTACTAAACCCCATTTAGGCAGGGAAGCCCCTAGACCTTGTCTCTCTCTTCTTAGTCCTCCCCCAGTTTCCAGGAAAACAGGAGGTCAGCCCAGGGCTTCCCATGAGATGGTGGACTCCAGCAGCCCAGATGGTTCTCTAGCTTTTTAAAACTAATATTTCAGGAAGAGAGCACACTTATCTACAACACTTTTGTCACATCAGCATGAGAGAGCAGTGGTGGTGACAGTTTGGAGGACTAGACTTTCATTTAATTCTCTGCCAAAGCCATTCTCATCACATTGCTGGGCTTTTCAGGCAAATAAATGGGAATAATTTATGTTATGTATTTCTTCTACAGTTTTGGCTTGTGGTAAAGGCATCTTTAAATTTGGAGCATCTTTTTTTCTAGATCTGTCCACTGCTGGGCAGAAGTACCACACTCCAAGTACAGCAGCAATTCCTCAAGATGAAAAATGTTTTTCCCTGATGCCCAAGTGTGCCTGCCATTCAAGAGGAAAAATATCTGCTATTAATCATAGTCTTTGATTTACAAGTGCAGGGACCTAATCTCTAATGGATCAGAATTTACACATTAGTGTTTTCCCCACAAAAAAAGAAAAGTAGCTTAAAATGCTGAACACAAAAATATAACAAAACAGTCTTCTACTTGTACTTTATAACAATACTGTGCCTTTTGTTGAAGTCAGCTATACTGAATCATGAAGTAATACAGAATTCAAAAGTACATGAAGTACAACAAATCAAGCCTTCTAATCTATGGAGTTCTTTACCTGAAACCTCAAATGCCTTTGCAAGATGCTTATTTGCTTTTTTTTTCACATTGTTACCCATCCTTTCGAGAGATTTATTTGTCAAAGTCCTTTTCAGACAAAGATTTCATTCTGTGATGATAGAAAAGGTACATACTGGCCTCTGTTTCATATTGCACTAATTATTTGGCTTGGCACCCAGAGTTTATACAAGAAACTTAATTCCAAGCATAAGTAGTTTGGACAGTAATGAAAAACTGCATATCCATCTAGGAAGGAGAAGTCCCTTTCTGAGCAGAGCAGGCTTCGTATCTGATAGCATGAAATTCAGGTACATATACTGGTGATGCACACTATCTTGCAACGGTACCTTGGTGCTGGCAAGAGAAAGTATTTAAGTGTTCCTATAAAAAAAAAAAAAAAAAACAAACCACAAACCAACACAACAAACCGCAACACAAACCCAAACACAACATCCACAGAAAGATCATATTTCAGTTTGACCTGTAGCACTGCATAGTACGAGATCATTACATGCTTTGTCAAAGGACACTTATGCTTTTGTACTGAAGACTACTGCCTTTCAAATATGATGAAGTCTTATCTCTATGATATAGAACAGGAAAAAAGTATGAGCTGAATAACCCTCTCAGAAATTTCAACTGCTTCCATCAAGATATACATAACCACTTTCCAAAAATGTTATATCCTGTCTTTTGCAAATGCATTTGTCAAAGCCTCTGCTTCTTATTCTTATTCAATAGATAGGACTTATCAAAAAGGCACCATCATGCCCTATACTAAAACCTGGAATCCAAACCGCAGCAAATATAGCAAACTGATTGCATTAGTCCATCTGTGATGAAAGGTGTCCGCTGTCTGTGCTGTTAATATTCAGGTGCTTGGACAGAAACAACCTTGTCCAGATTGTGGCTATTACTTTTTTGTAGCCACTTCTCCTACACTGTTTTACTTGCCTCCTAGAAGCCAAACACATGGTCATTTTCCATTTCCAACAAGACCTTTATGTCTAGATAAATTGAGGCTGACTTCTGTTCATTGTATTCATGCATCTAAGTGACAAATGCTCAGGCTGGAGGCATGTCAAAAGAGAGAAATTTTTCCTTTACCTGCCTTTATCTGCTTGTATCTCAGAACCTGCACTTAAGCAGGTTAGTATCTACCTTGAAATAGCAGCACAAGTTCTCCTTAACCCAGTCATCAATGGAAAGACCCCCCTCACGTACCTTCTTCATCCTCTCAAGACATTTTTAACGAGGCTGGATACAGCATTTCCCTCGAGAGCTGTTTGTGACTAGTAAATTGCAGCAGTGACAGGACAGAACTCTTGTGGAATTTATACATCAGAGCTCTTGAGACAAACAGCTACTCATCACTGACTTTTGGATTATACTGGAAACGGTTAGCAAAGACAATTAGAAAGTGCTATTTTTAAATTTGTGCCAGGATAAGTAGATGCAAAAAAGACTGATAGGTCAAGTAGCATTTGATACCATTGACTCAACTCTTTCTATGGTCATTAGGACACCTACCAACCCTATGGATGAAATAGAGATTGGCAGAAGCTGAGAGAGTGCAAATTTATTACTGTAGGAAGCAGGAGATCATAACATTCATTAGCTCATGGAGATTTGACCAAGTAAAGGTCAGGTGTCATGACCGAAGACAGAATGGAAAGTCATCTGCAGATTCTCATTTGACTGGTAAAATGATAACCTTGTCCTTAAGTAAGTAGGTTGTATCTTTAGAGGGGACAGGTTGAACTAAATGCACTTTGCATGTGGAAATGAGAAATTAAGTTGACTGAAGACTTCAAAACCAATTATACTTAGATAGCAGTGGTTTTAGAGATGTAGCAAACTGAAAATACTGCTTTTATGTCTGCTAACATTTTCTTCAACTAAAAACCTAGATCGTAGGTCTGTAAAATGCTCCATAAAGGAAGGGAAAAATCATAGTTTCCATCTCTCTGGATGTTACTGTAAATAACATCAGCAGGAGGCAGGGACTGCCTCATAATCATTCTGTTCATTACATTAGCAAGGTCATCCATCCATGTTACTCTTTCCTGCCCTGCTTTTATGGCAAAATTATATTCAGCTATTCACTATTAAGCTAAATAAAAGGTGGGAATATTAGATGTAATCTTAAAGGAAGATACTAATACAATCCTCCACAAGGGATTGGCCCACTGCTTTGAATTACCCAAATTCTTAGCAATTGTTAGCCAGTTAATCCATACTTTGCTGGGTACGTAAACTACAGGCAATGCATATCTCTTATTTGGATCTTCTTCCCACACTTGTTGAAATCGTTACTAGAAATACACTGATTTTGAAATGTGATAATTTTCTTTACTTCTGAGCAGTAAATACCATGTAACACAACACAGAGGGTTGCCCAATCATTTGCTACTGGTGAAGAATTATGAATGGTTACTAATCTATTTTGTGGGAAACCCCAACGAACAATGGCAAATAGGTTTTCTTGTTGGATTTTTTTTGTTAAAGCTAAGAGACGTAATTTTATCTCACTGAGTTTGGGAAAGGAATTTTGCCTAAATAACATGATTCATTGGACAAAATGGAAGTCCAGGACCCCACGCTACTATTCCATCACTGTGTAGGAGAACAGATCAGATCTACCTACCTAGCAGTAAGTAGATACTATTTAAAGCCAACCTGTCCCTCCTGGAATGTAGGTTCAGATTCTGTATAGCAATATATGTTCTATTAATAGTCAATCGGTGTGGGTCATTTCCTAGGTCAGTATGAGAAGTCAAAGCTCTTACAGAATTTTTGCCTGAAATTCTCAGAAAAATCTCCCCCATCTCTTAACACACCTCAATCTACAAAATTACAGCACGCCTATGACAGAAATACACAATCAAAAGAATGCAGACCATTTCTCTTAGAATATTTCTTGGTTCACTTCATTTACTAAGGAANATTATAAAATTCAGAATTGGCATCTGCTCAGGCTAAATTTTTTTTGGTTCAAATTCAAGCATACAAGCTAACCATTTATTTGTGTATTCAGGCTAGTAAAAAAACCTCCCCCCTAAAAACCCAACCACGCTCCTCCCCTGAATTCTGAAATTATTGCCAAGCAATCATCTCATATTCTAGCAATAAATCATTCATGTGTGCCATGTTCCTGTCACTACACAGGCAGCAGTTGAAACAGGCACCATGCAAAGAATTTTCTCAGATCTATTTTTTTTAGCCTGGGTTTTCTTAAGAATAAAAGGCAATATCATACTGAAATTTTATTTGTAATACTGTATAAGCCTTGAACATTAACCTTGGAACTCTGGATTTCTCATGTGATCTACATCATTGTAGACACAATGCAAATTACTGAAAATAAAGTCAAAACCTCCACATGTTTCCAGGACAACTCAAATTCTTGAAAAAGACACTGCTGGCCTTACTAGCACATGGCCTTGCTAACAACAATTACTGCTAAATTAATTATTCCACAGACATCCAATTTTTTTCACCATCTCTAACACCCTTTAATGCACTACTATCAGTGATTTCATCAAATGCAAATATCGATTAACAGTCTCACTAATACCTGCTGTTGAAATAAGCTTCCAATACACCAAGTGGTGTATTAATATTTAGTCAGTATTTTAAGTAGGTATATCACTGAAACAAAATCTACCAAATTAGGATCAAATTGGATCATCTCACTCATTTTCAATGTCATTTTACACATATTAGCAGAGAAAGACATCAAAAAAAGAGTAACATCGCTTAAGCGTGAACAAGTGAAAAAGTTAAACTGCTGCTCCATCAAGCTGACCTTTGCTCCTTGGCACGTGATTTAGTTCCATTAGAGGTGATGCACACAGTAAAGGAACAAACGAGTGTCAGGAGACAGGCCTTATGCAGTTACCTACTTGCCTGGACCACCAATAGTTGTGTGACTGGTCAAGACCCGTATTCTGTTTATTCTTAAGTAAAATAGAGAGTTGGTGCTTTCCCAAGCACTCCACTTTTGTTGGGAGGAGGAAAAATAAATACAATCACAATAACACTAAAAGATTTTTATGAGTGAGGACAAGTAAGACACAAAAGTCATGAATGCTAGAATTCAAAACAATGCCATGCAAGCTCAACTCTCAGTATTACTATACCACCTCCAATTAAACACTTATGCACTGCTTTTCCACAAGGTTTCTCCTCTTGGCAGTATAGAGAATCTATGTTAGTTGTACACGAAGCAGCTACTGAAATGTCTTCCCACAATTCTTCCCTTGCCTTATTTACTGCCAAGTCTTCTGAATGAGAAAAGGTTTTCCAATATTATGCCCTTAGTTTCTTAAGTGCTTTGGGATCTCTTGCATTAGGGTTGCTATCTCTAAAAAAAATAAGTTTCTGTCCAGCCTGACATTAACTGTAGGCTTTTAATAATACAGAATATGAAACTGTTATTTAATTATTTGACTAGGGATGTATTTTGCTTCAAATAACATGTCAAACACCTTAAGTAGGCTGAATAACCTCTAAACTTCATTTTCTTGTACACACGCAGTAAGAATTATTCTTACTGCTTTGTACTCTAGCTTATAACAGCTCTGTCACCTTCTCAGTTTCACTTTTTTTTTTTCCTACGTAGAGGCTTTAAAACAT
>VXBO01003073.1:7300-20182 GCA_013400135.1 Rhinoptilus africanus
CTGGAGATGGAACATCCAGACTTTTCTTTTTCCAGGGAAGAAATGGAGGAACCAGGCAGTGCACAACTGGAGACAGAACATCCACATTTCTCATATGCCAGAGAAGAAGTGGAGGAATTGGAGGGTGCACAACTGGAGACCAAGCATCCAGGTTTCTCATATTCCAGGGTAGAAACAGAAGAATTGGAGAGCAAAAAACTGGACACAGAATATCCAGAATTGTTTTTTTCCACAAAAGCAACAGGAGAATCGGAGAGTGCCCAACTGGAGACAGAGCCAGATTTCTCGTATTCCATGGAAGAAACAGAAGAATCGGAGAATGCACAGCTGGACGTGGAGCATCCAGGCTTTTCTTTCTCTCGGGAAGAAATGGAGGAATTGGAAAGTGCAACTCTGGAAACAGAACATCCAGATTTCTCATATTGCAGCAAAGAAATTGGAGAATCAGAAAGAGTACAACTGAAGACAGAGCACCCAGATTTCTCATATTCCAGAGGAGAAATGTTAGAATCAGAGAGTGCACACCTGGGGATGGAGCAGCCAGACTTTTCTTATTCTAGGGAAGAAGTGGAAGAATCAGAAGGTGCACAGCTGGAGACAGAGCATCTAGATTTCTCACATTTCAAGGAAGAAAGGGAGGAACTGGAGAGTGCTCAACTGGAGACAGAGCAGCCAGATTTCTCGTATTCCATGGAAGAAGCAGAGAAATCAGAGAGTTCACAACAGGAGAAAGAGCATCCGGCATTTTTTTCTGAGGAAGAAACAGAAGAATTGGAAAATGAACAACTGAAGATGGAGCACCCAGATTTCTCATATTCCAGAGAAGAAACAGTAGGATCAGAGAGTGCACAGCTAGAACATCAGGAGTTTTTATTTTCCAGGGAAGAAACAGAAAAACAAAAATATGTTCCCTTTGAACTGGAACAGCGAGAGACTTACTCCCCTGAAGAAGCAGAGCAAGAGGAAACAGCACAGCTTGCAGAGATACCTTCAGATTTATCATGTTTGATGGAAGAAGTAGAGAAAGAAAACACTAGAGAACTCGAGTTGGTACATCCAGATACATTTGATTCCACCAGAAGAGCAGAGACACGGCAAACTGTGTCTCTGGAAACAGCACGTTCAGATGCTGTTCAGATGCACGTACCGCATCCCATGAATAAAGCAAATCAGCAAGAATTGGCACAAACAGATTTGGACAATTCCCTTATGTCATATTTTGGTAACAAAGGAGAACACCCGCAGCCTATACAGGAGGATTCACAGCTTGGAGGTAAGCCGTATTCCCATGCCAAGGGAGCGCAAGTCAAAACTACTCAACTGCAGTCAGAGCATCCAGTTGTGTCATATTCTACTGCAAAAGAACAGCAACATAAAACCTCACAGCTGAAGGCAGAACAGCCAGAGACATCATATTCCAGTAGCAAAACAGAACAACGAGAAATATTGCAACCAAAGTTTGAACAAGCAGATTTGCCATATTCCCAGGGAGAAACAGCAGAAGAAGCTGTACAAAGAGATTTAGAAGGTCCAGAGCCATCATGTTTCATTAGTGAAGCAGAGCAACATGAAAATGTACAACTAGCTTCAGAAAATAGGGATTTCTCGTTTACCACTGGAGAAGTAATGCTAGAAGGAGTGGAATCAGGATCTTTGGGGTCATGGCATTCGATCGACAGAGCAAAGCCCTGGGAAATGGCACAAGTGGAGCAGGGGCAGTCGCTTCCATCCTGTTCCACTGCTGATGGTCAGCAACAGGAAACACCACCACTCGGTGTGGCCCAGCCAGATATATCATATTTCTTTGGCAGAATGGAAGCACAAGATATAGTAGAAAGAGAGCTGGGACAGCAGGAAACAGCCCAACAAAAAGGTATGCAAATGGAAATGGAGTATTCAGGTTTCTCAGAAACCTTGGGGAAAGAAGAGCCCCAGGTCATAGATGAAAATTATTTGGCACAGCAAGGAACAGCTCAGCCAGAGCTGGTGGATCCATCTTTGTCATATTCTGTCAGTGAACAAATGCAAGAAGAAATGCAAACAGAGCCAGCATATCCAGAACAGCCGCTCTATGTAAGTACAGAAATGCAGGAAGAAATGACTCAATACAAATCAGAGCAACCATTTCTTTCAAGTTTTATTGCCAGAACAGGGCAACAAGAAACTGTACATCCAGAGCTAGAGCAAACATTTTTGCCATCTTCCAGTGGAGATGAAGCTCCACTGGAAATGGAAGTGAGTTCAGAAAATCAAGATTTGTCATATTCCATTCATGAAGCTGAACAACCAAAAAAGTTGGAACATCCAACCTTACCATTTCGTTTGAAGGAACAAGAAACTGCACCACTGGTAATGGGACATCCAGATTTTTCATGCGACGACAGTGGTGAAGCAAAACCAGGCGACACTGTAAAGCAGGAGTCAGGACATCCAGAACTCTCATACTCCGTGGAAGAAACAGAAGGAAAATCAGAACATCTGGATTCACCAGAAGCCCTGGGTGCAGCAGTACAAGATGACAGTATGGAAGTGGAATCTAAATACTCAAATTTGACATGTTCTGATGGCCAAAAAAAACAGGAAGAAACTTCACAATTGGATTCAAAATATCCAGATTTATCATTTTCCTTTGGTAAAGCCAAAAAACAGGCAACTCAAGACTTTGAGTCTAAATATCAAGAATTGCCTAAAACGGTGAGAAAAAGAGCTTCTTCATCAACTGCACAGATAGAGTCAAAACATCCAAATTTGACATATTCCCTTGGCAAAGCAGATGAGCCGGAAATTGCACCATGGGAAATGAAGCATCCTGATTTGCCACATTGCACTGATGAGACAAACCAAGAAGAAGTAGTAGTGTTGGATCAGAAACACAGAAAAATTTCTGTTGGCAGAGAAAAGCAGCAGCAAACAATAAAACAGCAGTTAGAACAAGAAAAGTTACCACATTCTCCTGCTAAAACAGAGCAATTAAAACATACCCAAGGGGACTTGAAAGAATCAGATTTATCATTTTCCATTGACAGACGGGATGATGAAATGACCCCACCAGAGGCAGGCCAAGCTGATGTGACAGATCCTTTGGACAACACAGAGGTGCGACAAAAACCACAAGAATCAGAACAAATGGGTTTAACTTACCCATTTGAAAAAGCAGAAGAGGAAACAATTCATCCAGAAGTGGAAATTCCACATCTGGCCCATTCTGTGGGTATGTCAGAAGAAGAAGAAGAAGAAATGGCAGAACCAGGGCAGGGACATCCTGCCTTGCCTGACTCCACTTCCAAAGCAGGAGGACTGCAGACTGCACAGCTGAAATCTGAACAGTCTGGCCTAGCACTTTCCCTTGAAGAAGTGCAAGAAATGACCCAGCTGGGGTTGGAGGTGTGTGACAAAACAGGGAAACTCCCACCTGCCCAGCCAGAGCTGGGACACACAAACTTGGCATCCCCTGCTGACAAAGTGGGGCAGCGAGCGATGGAGCACACAACCTTGGGATGCCCTGGTGAGGGACAGTCTGTCAGCAGAGCAGAGCATCCCCAAGCTGCAAAAGAGAAAGTAGGAGCTCCAGATGCTTCATCTCATGGTGGAAAAGCGGACCAAAGAGAAATTACAAGAACAGAGCCAAAGCATCCTGCTTTATCATATTCCATTAATAAAATGCAGACACAAGAAGCTACACAACTGGTGTTAGGAAAACAAGATCTATCATCTTGGCCTGGCAAACCAAAGCGAGCACAAACTGCTGAAGAGGAGCAGCCAAGCTTCCTGTATTCCTTCAAAAAAGCTGCACAAGGAGAGAAAGCACAGCCAGAACTGGGACATTCACAGTTATCTTACTCGGTTAGTGAGGCAGAACAAGAAACTGCACATGTGAAATCAAACCGTTCAGATTTATCTGCTGGCAGATTAGAACACCATGAAATCGTACAACCAGAGGCAGAACTAATGGATTTATCATGTCCAATTGGTGAAAAACAGCAACCTCAAATGGCTGAAGTGGATTTAGAGTGTCTGGATTTATTGCATTCCACTGGCAGAGTACAGAGACAAGAAAAGATTAAACCAGAGCAGGAGAAGCCAGATGATTTTTCATCATCTCTCAACAAAGAAGAGCAATGGGAAGGTGCAGGAATGCAGGTGGAACACCCTGAGCTGCAGCGCTCTATGGGGAAAACAGAAGAACTGCAAAATTCCCAAGCAAAATCAGAATATGCAGATTTGTCATTCTCTGTTGGCACAGCAGAACCTCATAAAACAACACAGCCAGAGTTGAAAGAACATGATTTGTTGCATTCTTTTGTCAAAACAAAGTCATCATGGGCTGCCCCACTGGAGTCTGAACATCCAGATGTCTCAGATGCCACGGGCAAAGTAGTGCACTCTGGTTTCTCCTCTCCTCTTAGTGAAGAAAAACAAAGTGCACAACTGGAGGTCAAACAGCAGAGGGGAAGCTACACATCACACCCAGAGGAAACAGTCCAACTGAAACTGAAACAGCCAATGTCATCAAGTCCTCATAGCACAGCAGAGCAATCAGATAGGGCCCCACTGGAAAGGGAATTTCCAGACTTCTTGTATTCCTCTGGCAGAAAAGAGCAAAAAGAAATGACAAAACAAGAGTTGGAGCATTCAGTTTTATCATATTCCACTGATAAAACACAGCGACAAGAAACCACACAACTTGGGTTAGGGCAGCTAGATTTATCACCTTGCCCTGGGAAGACAGAGCAACCACAAACTGTTCAAGTGGAAGAAGAGCATCAGGACGTGCTGCATTTCACTTGCAAAACAGAACGGCAAGCAACACCACAAGCAGAGGCTGGGCATCCAGATTTGTCATATTCCAGTGACAAAGCAGAGCAGCTACCAGCTACAAAATGGAAATCAGAACAGCCTGTAACACCCCATCCCATTGTGAAAGCGGAGCAACAAGGAATGGCACATCCAGAGCATGAACTTCCCAGTTTATCGTATTCCATTTGCAAAACACTCTCAGAAGAAGAAAGACAAATGGACTTAGAGCAGCAAGACATAATAGATGCCCTTGGTAAAGCAGATGAAATGCAAATAGTGCAAGGTGAACTGGAACATACAGATTCTTTGTATTCATCTGGCAAAAGAGAACAAGAAATGGTATTGCTAGAGTTGCGACATCCACAGCTATCTTATCCTGTTAGAGAAATAGAAGAGGAAGCTACACAGCAGAAATCAAACTATCCAGAATCATCATATTCTATCGGTCAACAAGAGCACCATGAAATTGAAGAACCAGAGGTGGAAGAAATGGATTTATCGTATCCAGCTGGCAAATCAGAGCACTCACAACGTGCCCCAGAAGGAGTGCAACAGTCAGAGATTTTGGAGTCCTTTGGCAAACTAGAGGAAAAGCGAATGGCCCAGTCTGGCTTTTTGCACTCCCTTGGTGAAGAAAAGCAGAAACCAGACTCGCAGTTAGATTTAGTGCAGCCAAGTTTATCACATTTTCTTGGCAAAACAGAAAAAAAGGAAACTGCACAAGCAGGGTTTGTACCTTCTGATTTTTCCTATTCCACAGGAAAAGCAGCTCAGCTGCAACAGGAACAACTGAAATCAAAATGCCCATATTTGTCACATTCCCTTGGCAAGGCAGAGACTCATGGAATGAAACCACCAGAATTATTGTACTCCTATGACAAAGCAGAGCAACCACAGACTGCCCAGGTGGAGCATCCAGAGACATTATATTTCACAGGTGAAATGGAGCAGAGGGATGGGGCCCAACCTGAACTGCAGTCCACTAATTTGCAGTGCTCTGTTGTGGAAACAAAGCAACCAGAAACACCTTCTCTACCATATACCTTTAGCAGGATTGAGGAGCAGGGAACTGCAGAACCGAACTTTGAACAATCAGATTTATTAAGTCCTACTGACAAAGCAGAAAAGCATGAAATGGCCCCATGGAGAGCAGGACATTCAGAGAAACGAGAGCCTGGGGCTACTTCATCTCTAACTGCTCAGCTGGAAACTGAACAACAAGATTTATCCTTTTCCACTGAGGAAGCAGAGAGCCAAAAAATACAACTGTATTCATCTCTTACTGAACAAACAGTCTCTGTGCCTTTGGATGTTTCACATTCTGTCTCTGAAGCAAAACCAGAAGGAAGACCAGAGTCTTCACCTATAACTGGAGGCCTGTCCCCCACGCACTTAGGTTTATCTCACACGCGCTGTAAAACAGAGGAGTCAGAAACTGCCCAGCCTGAGTCAGGTTTCTTCTTTGCAAGAAGCGAATCAGAGAATACAAAAAATATTCTACATTTGCCTGTGGCTGCACAGTCAGAAGCTGAACATGTAATTATACCTGAAACAGAGAGAGAGCAGACTCCGCATTACTTCCACACAACTACGCGATTAGAATCCGAACAATTAAATTTATCATATTCTACAGATAAAGCAGAAACACAAGAAAGTCAAGGTTATTTAACTGTACCTTCAAAACTGGAGTCTGAGCCTTCAGTTCCATTTTATTCAGCTGATGAAACATGTCAGCAAGAAATTCCACCTTATTCAAAACCAGCTTCGGAGTATTTGGTTCCCACATGGTCCCTTGCTGAGCAAGAAAAGCAAAGCATACGACAACTTATTCCCCAGTCTGCACAATCAGATAGTAAGCATGTAATTCCACCACATGATGGAAAAGAATTGCAAAATATTCAGCTCTGTTCATCTAAAACAGCAAGCTTGAAGACAGTGCAGTTGGAGAGTATGTCTTTAAAGCACACACAAGACCAAAACAAGCAAGAATCTCAAGATCACTTGTTGGACACAAAATATTTGTCATCAGAGCAGCTGAGAAGTCCCCTCAAATTCACTACTGAGCAGGATAAGCAAGAAATGCAACCTGATGTGCGGATAGTGCCAAAGGTGGTGACCACAGAGTCAAAGGTGACTGCTGTAGCAGACCAGCAAGCAGTGTCATCAGATTCATTTGTACCTTTTCATACATTACCTGAAAAGTCAGTGTCTTTCAGTGACGATGAAGAGAAACAGAATATTCCATCATCTTTATCTGACATAGTAGGCATGCTTGGAAAGCAGTCTAACGCAGTTTCAGGCATTCATGCTGAAGGAGAGGATAGACATGAAATGCAACGATGTTTGGCAGACCAAAAGCAGACATCCTTAGAGCATCTGGGAGCTGTTTCATCAGATCTTGTTTATGAAACTGTGACAGACAAAACTCAGCAGTATTCTAGTGAATGTGGCGGCCTTTCTTCATCTGAGATCAAGTCTGCTATCTCTAGTTCTGATGAAAAGCAAAATCCAGATATTCCATCTTTTGGCCTATCTAGCTGGCTGGTAGAAGAGGTGAAGGCTCGCTCAGTTAGTCCAATAAGAGCTGCAGAAGTGAACAGGCAAGGAACCCATCCTTCTCCAAATGAAGCTTCTGATTTTGGATCAAAACAATCCTTAGCTGGAAGTTCCACAGAACTTAGAGTTCATGGTGCTACAAAGAATAAAGGATATATGTTTAGAGTTTCTGATTCAGTGTCAAGTGAAATTTCTCAAAGAATGTCCTCAGATGTTAGTCACAGAACACAAAGTTATGATTTGCCATCTCTGGTAGGAAATAATCCAGATCTAGACAAAGTTCCAGACCATGAAACTAGCATTGGAAACCCTACAAAAATGGAAGAAATGCAACATATGGAGGTAGAGAAAGTGTCTGAAGTGCCTGAACATTACCTGGGAGGAGAAGAGGAAGAAATGGAACATGTGAGCACTGTAGAAAACAGACAGCATGCTCCAGAAACTACTGAACAAAAAGATCTATTTAATATCATTTCAGAAGGTTATGAAATACTCAATATTCATCCTCCTACACATATTTCTTCTGTTGATCAAGAAGAAAGTGAACACATGCCAGATAAGCTAGAATACTTGGAAACAAGTCCTTCATTTAAAAGAAAATTAGCTGATGATGGCCATAGAGCTCTAGCTTCTGGAACAACCATAGAAATTTCAGAAAGTTCAATGTTAGGAAAGCCTGCAAGCCATAAACTAAAAGAATTGGTCAAAAATGATGGTGTTGAGGAAGCTGCAGAAACACAAAAAGAAAATTCCCTGGTTCCAGAAGACAATAATGAAGCAGATCCTAATAATGGTTTGGCTGATATGGATTATTTTGAAAAATATACATTGATTGATGATAAATCCCCAATTAAGCCACATTTTGAAAGACCAAGTTCATTGTTTCCTGTGGCAGAAGATCCCAATGAACCTGTGGAAGAAGCCACGTCTTTTAAAGAAAGTACTGAGGTAGATACTTTGGAAGAGGAGTTTTCCTTACTTGAGGATCTGGATGAAGTTTTTTATGGTACTGTGAAAGGAGAAAGCAAAATGCAGTCCTATGCAGATGCTCCAAAACCTTTACCTTTGCAGAAATCAATTGATATTAGCAGTAAAAAGGTTACAAAAGTAGAAGATGAACGGAAGTCACCAGGAACCCCACTCTTTGATTCAGAAGAAGGAGTGCTGGAACGGTCTCTGTTGTTCCCCACCACTGTTGCAGCAGTTAATCCAGAACTTCTAGAGGAGCCACCTGCTCTGTCATTTTTATACAAGGACCTCTATGCGGAAGCAACAGGAGAAAAGACAAAGGATGAAACTCCCTCTGATGAGGAAAGTGGTAATTCTAATGCGTCTTTCCCTAGTAGAAATTCGGACACAGATGATGGAACAGGAGTATATTTTGAAAAATACATTCTTAAAGATGAAATTCCAAGTAAGGCCTTAGGGCCTCAAAAGGATCAGATACCAGAGGATGAGTCCTTTAGTGGAGGAATTTCAGTCATGAGTCCAGAGGACAAACGCAAGCAGGGTTCTGGTGATGCTCAACGTGTCAGAACTGAGGTTCTGACAGAAAGGGGTGTTGTGGAGAGAGAGAAAGTCCAAGTTGACAGTGACATTCAAGCAACAATTTGTAAACCAATGCATGCCATTCCTTTTGGAAGCAAAGTAATTCTTGCAGGTGCAAGAGCTGATACCACTGAACAAAGAGAAGAAGAAAATGTACCTGTAGAAACAACTGAGGAGCTGCCAGAGCAAGCAAGTCATCAAGCATATAGTCAACCAGTGGATTATCAGGGAGCTACATATCAAGAAGCTGGTAATAAGCAGGAAGAACAGCATGACATAACAGCAGTTCCCCACATGGAAAAATATGTCCCATATGTCAGGACTCCTGTTGAAGACAGTGAAGATGATCAGTATACTCAGGAAAACCTTTCCTGTGTCCCTACCATTCAGCAAGCAGAGAAGCCACGCTTGCAAGGAGAGGAGCAGCACCCTGATGTTTATGAAGATCTCGCTGAGTCGATGGACTATGATGTGATTACGCAAGAAGAACTTTTGCAAGACGAAATATCATCTCAGTTCACACACGAGGAGCTGTTATTTGAAGACAGGGACTCTTTTGAGCATGCTGGTGATAGTTATGAATTTGTTAATGAGCCAGAGCAAAGGACACCCATTGAGCTTGAAGATTCAGGTTTTGTGGTGATGTATCCTGAAAAATCAGCAGTGAACATTTCTCAAGTTGAGAGCCCACAAAGAGAACTGAAGAAAGCACAGGCAGACACATACTGTTACCACTGCAAATGTCCAATATCTGCTATTGACAAGCTTTTTGGAGAACATAAAGACCATGAAGTCACAACACTAGATGATGCTGCAGCCAAGATGAAGGTAAGAATTCATTTCAGTGAGGGAAGGAGATACTGAGGCTCATTTCTCCAGACCTCCTGTGTTGTCAAAGGAGAGGCTTCAGAGAGCAGTCCAGAGGCTAAGTCACAGTAACTATAAAATAAAAACTATTCCTAAACACCTGTTAGAGATCTTGAAGGGAGAGTATCTTACTAAGGTATTCTCTGGAGTCCTAGGTTGCAACTATATTATTAAGGTATTCTATAGAGTCCTAGGTTGCTAGGCTGATATTTTTATTTGTTCAGAAGTTTGAATGACATTGTTTATATGTAGCTGTTACCAAACTTTCTATCTTTTGGCCTTCTCACCTGTGTAAGTTTGTTCTGGTTTGTATATGTAAGGGGAGAAATGGGAAGAGTGTTGTTTCTATAAAAAGAAAATTTTAGTAAGAGCAGCTCATTTGACTTGACAAGGTACAGAAACCTCCATATGTGGGAACCAGTATCATCATAAACTGTTCCCTGTCCTAGTTATATGTGTTGGTTGCTTGGAGATGTTAGACAACTTACAGTTTACACTACACCGTTTTGTTGAAACTGCATCCTCATTTTCTGTTCAGTTCATGTTCATCTGTGCCAATAGTGNTCTTACCACTATCTCTAAGTTGTACCACTCTAAAGAACAGGTAAACATTGCCTCCCTTTCCCTAGTCTAGCCCTTTGCTATCAACACTAGTGAAAGCGCTTTCATTTCGGTGGAAGCTCATCTTCATTAAGTTGCGTGTAATCTCTCACTCTTCCCATATCAGATTTGTTCACATCCAAGTATACAGGTGTTCCTTCCTTGGTTACCAGCTATTTAATCTCACCCCCATATCTGAAAGGTGAGGTCTCTTTCCTGGCACATGTTCAGTTGACAGTAATACAGATTTTGTGTAATTTCATTAAAATTCCAGAAGGCCTGTATCTGTGGTGTTTATGTTATCTTTATGTTAACTCATATGCAAGAAAGAGAAATTAAAAGTAGTAGGACTCAATGTGGCAGTTTCAAATATCACTGTTTACAAACTATCTCCATGGTGTACAGATGTGTGACAGCAGAGTTGCTTTTTATATATGGCCATTCATGCTTGACTTAGAAGTGATAATTAGCCACCAGTAAGTAATAAAGTCACAGACCCCAACCATCCCTCGAATGTACCTGCATTGCAGTGAGTCAAGTTAAGCCACAAATAAATGTCCCATGATATCAGTCCCTGGCTGTGAAGCACAGACATGAAGCCAATATTTAATCTGGCCACAACGCAGGCTTGGCTTCACATGATTTCTAGCACTCAGGGCTCAGGTTACTCTGAGATGGCATTTATATGTCTCTTATTACTTATGTGTAATTACTAACAAAACATTAAGACAGCAAAATGCTCGTCACCTGAGTTTTAACTGTAGGAACATAGCTTCCCAGTAAATTAGATGAGCTATGGATGGCATCTGTCAGATTTTATAGGTTATCTTGACAAACAGAAGTTTGCCTCTGAATCTTGGTGAATGGCCCTAAATATTTCTAAAGTGAGCCTTCAATTGTACAATGCAATGTAACAATTATAATTAATGGAAAGTCATATGCTAGTTCTCAACAGATCTAGCTGCAGAAGTTTGCCATTTTAGAAAGCTGTTGCCAAAGGAAGTTAACCTTCCTGTTGGATTTATGTCAGCTAATTAAAACTAAGTATTTTTATAAATTATAAATTGCACCTGAGAAGATGGCCAGCTTGCTTAAACGAAAGGTCAAGAAGGACTAAGAAAAACTTCTGAGTCGTCTCTGATGGCTGTTGTCCCTTGGACTGCTTTAGTTTCCATATCCAATTCAATCAATGATTTTGATGAATTCTGGTTTGTAGGAAATTTATTTAAAATTGTAATATAAAAAAATCACAATACTGCATAATCTGTTAGCCTCATAATTACATGCATTATCTTCCTTTTTATGGGCTTGTTCCTGTGATCTTTTGAGGACCCTCATGAGGCTTTGCGTACACTCAGTCTTTAGCAAAACTGCACTGGAATTCATAGCGTTCAACAACTTGTAGAGACACTCAGCACCCTGTTGAACTGAGCTCACTTTTTTGGTTTGGAAACAATTTTGTGACTGCTCCAGTTGCTATTTCAGTGCTTGTCTTTGTAGCCAGGCAGATACTTGAACTTAATTTAGCAATTGTTCCAATAGTAGCTCATGGCAAACAAAAATATGACCTAAAATAAGTTTCGTCTAAAAACTTTATAAAATAGCGTGCTTATATTACTGAAATATTTTACATTTCAGGATCAGTTAGGTGAATTGCTAGTGGCACTGGAAGAAAAGTCAATGAAGATTGAAGAGTTTGTGAGTGATATTGAATCGCTATTTAACTCGGTTGAGGTAAGTCCAGTGTTTTATCACACTAATTTTCTTTCTCTCTGTAAAATTATTTCTAAGATATGCTTGCCTTTTTTTGTAGTGTCATTGCTTCCACTAAAGCAGGCTGTTTCTCCAGTTCTCAAGCTGACCTCTCCCACTGGAAGGTGTTAACTTTAGGGGAAGAAAAAGATTGCTTTTTTTGCACATTATTGCGAAGTGGAATATGTGACTGTCAAGCACTGGAGAAAAAAGTTCCCTTAATTTTGTTTATGCTTATAAAAAGCTCGTGCTGTTTGTGTCTTTATTTAGAATCCTGTGTGAAGCATCTAAATGAGTTGCTCAATGTCTTAACTTGTTAATGCTTAAGTTCTTAAGCCTTGAGAACTGTATTAATTTCAGTTGAAAGTATTGATTTTTAGCTATTTTGAGTCAGACTTCCTGTCTCAATGCTTAAATATAGAAGTTTAATTTTAAACAGTAACAGTAAAAAAAAAAAAAAAGAATCTGCCATTGTTTTTACGGTAATTCTCTAGCATTATTTCTCCCCGATGAGCTTGCTTACAGAAATAAAGTTCTCCTATTCTCAGGATGCCAGAAGGAATCTGGTGGATGGCTCATGTATGGGTAATTGAGAGTTTCTCTATATTCATTAAATGTTGTAATTTTATTCTGCAGATCGATTTACATCTGTTTTTACTTCGCAGGAAAACTGTAAGAAAAATGCAGACTTACTGGAAAAGCAAAATGAAGAGATGCTTAAGAAAATGGTAGCACAGTATGATGAGAAGTCAGAGAACTTTG
>VXBO01003073.1:20252-53948 GCA_013400135.1 Rhinoptilus africanus
TTAACTTCCAGCAAACTGTTGATTCAGCAAAGGAAACTTTGGAGACAACAGTAAAAGAAACAGAAGAACTTGATGGATTTGTTTTCCTAAATGTGAGTAAAAATGGCTTTCATACTGTAGCTTTTATGATCCTAGTTAGGAATGCACTTATACAGTAGCTAGGCTGAGAATTTTACCTTAATTTTTCACCTGAGTTATTTACCTTAGTATTTTTTTACAGATAGCTAAATCCTGCAAGCTCAGCTATTGCACTCTGAAACTGCTAGATCATTTGGTTTTGTCATGTCAATGCTCAGAGAGAATTGCAAAGGTGATTCATAGGATTAAAACATGCCTTATGCTATTAAAATGGTTCCGTTTTGTTTTGTGAAGAGAAGGATAAAGGACACTTTGGTAATTTATCTAGAATTAGTTATTCGATGAGGAGTTAGAAATGTTACCATAAAAGGTACTTTACTGTATGAAAATAAAGGTGAAACGAGAGTGTAATTGATAATTATCTAAACCGGAAGCAGAGTTGTTGACCTGTCAGGATTTTGTTGTTGTTTTGTTTGGGTTTTTTTAAATGAGCAGACACAGACAGTAGTTATGCACTATAAGTACTGAGGCTGTGGTAAATTTTTACTGCTGAAAAACAGTAAGTGGCTGTGAAGTGCTTAGTTGCCGGCCGGGGTTAAATCATGGCAATGGGATAGGCTTAGGAATGTGCATGTGAGGTATGTGTCTGTCATGGTCCTTTCTGGATGTAAAAACCTTCCCCTGTGAATCTGCCTGACCTGAGTTACCTAGCTTATGGAGTCATCAGTCATAAACTGGTGTCAGAGGGTCTTGCAGGTTAATCATGAATTGCCTGGGTCCTCCAAGATCGTTCTTGTACTGCAAGACTTGTCTGTAAGTGATCTGTAACACTTCCTCTTTTATAGAAGTGTATCAGCTGTCTTGAAAGGGAGGGGATTGCTGAGACAATAATCTTGTATCGTTATAGAATTAGCAAGTAGCCTGGAAGTTGCAGAGAAAGCATCCTGGGATGCAAGAACGGAAAAGTTTAAATTATTGTCTAAAGACTGATCATTCATGGAAAATAAAACAGCTCTCCAAATACAAGTCCCTGGCCCAGGTACCAGCAGTTATGGAACTGGTGGAGCAGTGTTTGTCTTTCTCCCCTGCTCCAAGTTATGCAATATCCTAGTATCCTGTAAACAAGTGAATGCCATGGGAGACTGGCTATTTTTGGATGGATAAGAAATACACCTTATTTTCCTGAACTTTGTGAGGTGCTGTATCAGTACTTTGGCAAAAAGATAACTTTGTAATGAGAAATTTGTTCATGGGATGGGAAAATTGTTTGATTCCCTGCCCCTTTCTGTTTGTGATAAAGGACAGGAACTTTTCTATCCAAGAGTCAGGAAATGTTAGCTGAAGATTCATGGACCATGGGAGAAACTCTCACTCCATGAGTACGAAACTCACACAGGTTCTAGTAACCGGAAGTTATGAAGGAAATTTCAGCCAGAATTTGGATTTAAGTGTTCTTATAGTGCAAGTGATTTCTTTCTGTAAAAACCTTGGTTTACAAAAATATTTGACTGCGCTGATCTTTAAACCTGGATATTGAATACTGACCCCTCAGGAGTTTAAAACCAGATTTAGACTTCAATAACCTGCAGAGCCAGAGCTCTGAAGTGGAATACTCTTGAGGAACCAAATTCTCTGCTGGTGTGAATGAGCAGCATCCCAGACAACGTCAACTCAAGCTGTGTGTGTTTTATGTCTGTAGAGAGTAGCAAGGCTGTTAGATGAGTGGCTTTTCAACATTTTCAGGGTTTTGAAAACTTAATACATTTATTTTTTTCCTCCTCTAGTCATCTAAAGAATTGAATAAAAGGTATATGAAGTATGGCTTAAGTGCACCGTAGTGAGTACTAGGCCTAGCATGCGAAATGCTTCACTTAGTATTTACAAGCTTTGAAAACGCACTGCTATTATTCATAGCTACTTTTATAAACCTTGCAAATAATGGAATTAAGAGAAGAGGTTTAACACTTGTAGCTGTAACTGACTGGTTTTGAAGTGTTTTGCACGTGCTCTGTAATACATCAGTTAAACAACTAGCATTTTAAAATGTCATCTCAATTTTAAATCTCTAAACAGATGCTTTTAAGCAGATGTTACTTGTAGTTATTATTATACACACACTAAAAAAAAGCATTTTGACTGTGCTTCCATCTCTTAGACATCATGGGTACGCTCTTTGTTCACTGCTGTAGTTCTGTATTGCCTGGCCTCTGAAAGGTTATAATGCAAAGTGTCGCTCACATGGCTGGGGTTGTTGGGCTATATTTCTAAACGCAATTCTAGACAAAAAAAAATGTGATTAAGTATTTCTCAAAAGTTTACCAGGAGACTATGGGCTGATGTTCTCCCATGCCTCTTCACCAGCACTGCCCGATTCAGGATGTGCCAGGGGGCTGTTGTCTCATCACAGCTGTATCCTGGCCCACCTGTCCATACTGGTAAATACATGGTATTTACCGGTACAAAAACAGTTCTCTGCTATGTGCAATCTCCTCAAGAGAGTCATTTTAGTGATACCTATCCCTTACGAGACAAATGTTCAATTATAAGCCCATATTACCCTGATAAATTTTCCAAGGTGGACTACAAATACGAAGACAGGCTGGCTGCAGGCATCTCCTGTGCAAGCCCCCAAACCAGATTTGCCCACACCACCCCCCCGACTTTGTCCAGAGGGCCTGGGCATTGCGTGGTGTGTATCAGAGATACCCCTGTTAGTGCTGCCTCTGCCTTCACAGTGACACACGTACCCACATGGAGTGGGGTATAACAGTGACACCAGGGCTCCAGTTCACCATCAAACTACAACCCCAGGAGGATGGTCTGAAGAGAACATGCCCAAGACCCCTTCATGGTTCCCATTAACCTGCAGAGTTAGGACTAGACATTTGGAGTCCCCCATTCTAAGTCAAAACATGACAGTCTGACCACATATCTGTGTGTAGTTTATTGCATAAGAATAGAGCAGGTATAATGGGATGAAGTGATTTTCCAAGGCTTTCTGTATACTTGGTCTTTATTTGTAAACTTACACACTAAACTTAAAGTTTATTCTGTTCTGTGCATGGGTTTTGTTATTACTTTGATAATATCTGACTTGCTAAAAAAGTTAAGAACAAGTCTGTATAACAATGCATGTTTTTCTAAAGAAAGTCTATTTTATATTTGTTGTGCTTTGTTAAGATTAAACATAATTAGTTAACTACTTTGGTGACTGAAAAAAAAAGCAGGAGAGAAACGTAGAATTCAGTTGCCTTGAAAAATAAATATTCTTTCATTTCTTTGAAGCTGCTTATGCCTCAGAATTAAAAATATGTTGGGTTTTTTCCTATGATGAACTCGACAAACATGGACTAATTAAGTAGACTCCATCTTCCTTCTCTTTTTTTTTTTTTTCCTTGCCACAAGCAGCTGCTTTACATTACATCTGTGGAGTCAGCTGCTGTAGTTTAGCTCTAAGGTTTGTAACCTTTAAAGGCTCTGCCTTAGTTAGTCTGTACCCCTGTGCTCTTGGGAGTCTTGCTGTGAACTTCAAATCCTCACGTTCCCATGGGTCAAGTGCATACATACCATGTACTCCCTCTCTGCAGTCCTGGTCTGAAATCACAGTATGCTCTAAATGTTCAAAACCAGCAAAACAGTTTCTCCTTGCATGGTGTCCTGGAGTTCATGGGACGTATTTAGAGAAGCGTGCATTGCATGGTCTTTTCTTATGGCCTTTGGGAGCTATGTAGCGCCACAAGGGATTTTTTACAGTTATGTTTTTTCTTCCAAATAGGTTACTTTCTGCAATGGATACTACTCTCTCTTTAGAAAAGGTGCCCAGTACTTTTTCACTGTTTGAGCACTATGCGGACAGTCCAGGACAAAGCAACCAGAAATCTTCAAAACAAGTGGCTGGTAAGCATCTCTAAGTATCGTTTTTACAAAACCTAACATTTTGGCAATGCTTTGGAAATTTTATGGTGCTAAAAACAGAATCTATTTGAGAAGTATAAATTTGCAAACCATGTAATTAGCAGAGTTGAATGTAAAATGGAGTCTAATTGTGCACAAGTGTTTGGCTTATAGTAGGACACTAAGATAAGCAACAGAGGGAAAAGTGCTGAAGTGAGGGATTCTTGCATCATTTAAGATATCTATACCTCAGACTAGGAGAAGACTTTAAATCTCCCAGGGATAAAGAAATTGCTGTTCCCCTGCAGGCAGGGACCGAAGAGGCAGTCAAAGGGTCTCCTGAGCTCTCTGCCTCCAAGGGGGGCAGCCCCAGCATTGCTGATGTGGGGAGGAGAGCAGGGCCTGGCTGACAACTGAGGTCTCTGGGTTTGTGCCAAGTGAATGAGGGTACCTGAAACCCCCAGGGGACACGAAGGGAAAGTGGTTAGCTGTAGCTGGAAACAGCCTCCGCTTCAGAGGGCAGCGGTGGAAGTTGGCCATGATAAAAGCGTTTGTTCATCTCTATCTGATATTTTGTATTCTGTAAATAGCCTGCCTTTGTGGACTTTCTGCTCTGCCTGTACGTGTACCTGTAGAAATTATCTGGACAGCTGTCAGCAAAGAGTTGGCCACCACCAATTTGTGAATTCATTTTCATCATAATGAGGCCTCACTCCAGTGCTTCTTTTTCACAAGAACATTTGCTTTGGGAGCTTGCATCTCACTGTTGTGATCTGTGATCTCCCATTCACTGTACATGCACCAGCACTGTCGTAGTCACCCTCTGGCTTTTCAAGCCATGCCTTTTTCTTGTGTGTTTGTTCCCTGAGCACTGGAACAAGAGCATCAATTTCCCTATGGTGCTTTTTTTCCTAGCTGGATTTTCAGGCACCTAATTGGGGCACTGGACAAGTGCCATCTTGCACAGACTCTCCAGTGTCTAATAAGAGCTGAGTGTGCTCAGCAATGTCACTGTGGCGAGACCATCTCTCTCCTCCACATCACTACTCTTGGTAGACGTACAGGAACTGGATTTCTCTGAGACCTTACCTTACTTGTCAGATTTGTATGAATTTGCCTGTGGCATTCAAAGCTTCTCAGGTGAGGTGCGTGCGCTTGGCTGAGGAGCCACTGGCGCGAGGCTACCATCTGCGGGCTTATGACTGAACGCCTCTAAGTCAGAATCCCGCCTAGACGTAGCGATACCGCGGCGCCGACGGCGTCTCGGTGGGCTCGCGATAGCCGGCCGCCCGCCCCGCGCGGGGCGGGCCCGGTGCGGAGCGCCGCTCGCGGTTGGGAACGGAGGGGCGGACGGATGCGGGGCCGCCTCTCCCCTGTCGCGTACCGCATGGTCGTGGGGCACCCGGCGCTAAATCATTCGTAGACGACCTGATTCTGGGTCAGGGTTTCGTACGTAGCAGAGCAGCTCCCTCGCTGCGATCTATTGAGAATCATCCCTCGACACAAGCGTTTGTCGCTCGCCCCTCCGCGGGAGGCCGCGGCCGGCCGTCGCGGCGCGGCGACGGCCGGGGTCGCCCCCGGGCCGCCCGGCCCGGGGGGGCCNAGGATTCTATGATTCTATGATTCTAGGTTGGACAGGCACTTGTGCAGGCACCGTTATCTTCTTTAGGAAGTCAGATAAAAAGATCTTTTTTGTAACCAGCTCTCAGCCAGACTTAGCTTAGTAGTGCAAATGTGTTACGTGTCTTGGTTTAGTTCCTAAACTCCCTCTTGCGGTCCCATGGATGCAACCATTCTTTCCTCTTGGGCTGCTCCCTACTGGTGAGGCTGTCCAGGAGGACAGACCTGTTGTACAGCCGTGCTGTACCTCCTTTTCCCACAAGTCCCTTCAGTATGGTTTTCCTCAAACTACTGAGATCCTCTTTTCAGTTTGATTTGCGTTAGCTACTGTGTTTGCCAAACACCAAATGGTTCCAGACCAATATGCTTTGACAAACTGGAAATGAATGACTGTCCACTAGCAAGTGACCTTCAAAGCTCCTCATCCTTTATACTTTCTTCTTCTCTTTCTAAAATACACGGTTTTCATTCTTCACTTGCACTACCAAGTATTTCCATTGCTATTGTGATTTTTACTTTGGTGAGCGGTAGACAAAATATATTGTTATTTTTTCAAGATTACACCCTTCTTGAAGGAAAGTAGAGGTAAATGACTACATGAAATTTTATTTGGAATTGAATGCCTTGAATACATTATTTGTCACGTACCAGAAGAAAATGTCAGACACTCTCAGAATTCTTTTTGACTGAAGACATTTGATGAAATAATTGTGAATTTGCAGTGTTTCTCCACGTATTTTTCCTTCAGAAAGTGTAGTCTTCTACTGAAAGATTTCATATAACTTTATTTTCACCACTTCATAAATATCTTTCCTTCAAAATAGACTTCATTTCCAAATTTTCCATATCCAGTAATGAAAAGGTCTTTTCCATCAAATTCTTCGTCTTTCATATAAGTCACCTCATTAACAAATGCATAAGCATCAAACACCCTTCAGCATGCCACTGAGCATACGAGCACCCAGGCCACAAGAACAGTGGGTAAAATTTAAAAATTTAAAATTTAAAATTTAAAAATTTAAGAATTTTTCTTTCCAAAGCCTGCTGTGAGTCCTGCCCTTTTATACCGGAAGGCAAGGACCTTTGCTGGTTATAACATCTTCCATTAAAGTCACAGAGGAATGCGACTGCTCTCCTTCTTCAAGTCCACAAAACCAAAGAAATGTTATTTCTCATTACATTGGAAAGGGGCAAATACCCATAAAACGTTTGGGATTATTTTTTCTCCTAGGGGCTGTGGAGGTTAGGTAGCATCGAAGAAAAGCTTTCTTACACCACAGCACTTCAATGAAAACTGAACTGATGAGAAAATGTCACACTTTTCTGTTGAAAAATATTATTTAGTCAAACTTGTGATACAAATATCTAATTTCTTTGACTAAAATTCATTTTAAAAGGGACTAGCACTTTGATAACACATAAATGTTCTGTTTCTGAAGAGTTCAACTTCTTGCTTTGAAATTAGTTCCTTTCCAAAGTTAGTTTCATATTATGCAACAGGAAATTAGAAAATCAAATGTTTCTCAATGTTAACAAACTTTTTTTCAGAAGTTTCATTCATTAATCTTGTTTCTGTTCAGATTTGGCATAATAACAGATCTTGCAGTTGTGGGGTTCCTGTGATCATGAATAGCATTTTCTAGGCAACTTTACAGGGAAAAAAAACCCCTTCTTTCCCCACTGGGTCCACTGGAAGGAAGTCTTTTCCTAAAGATGATCAATTTTTAAATTGACCAACTCCAGATGCAGTCAAAAGACAAAATGCAGATTGTTTTTAGCAATGAGAAGGATAATATTTTTTTCAATGGGAAGCAGATGTAATCCTACTGTACTGGTAGCTCTCTGTATAAATCATAAGGAAACAGCCAGCATCTGCATTTGCCTTGTTCGTGCCACAGGGGATCATCATCATTTCTGTGAAGATAAGTGAAAAAAAGCAAAAGCTTTCTGCTGAGATTCTAAGAAAATTAATGCAATATGGAAATTTACTGGGTGAAGAAATAGAACCATGTATTTTCGTTCTCTGCAATCACTTTGACAATGAACATCTTTTGGGGCTTTTTTGCTTCTTTCTTTTCCCTCCCTTTCTTTTAAGCCATAATCGTAGAGAGGAACAATATCTCATCACAGATGGATCTGTGCCAATCAGGAGACAAAGTTTATATGAAATTTGGGGAACCCTGGAGGTCTTTGTAAGCACTCTTTGTGAAGGATGCTCCTGGTTGTCCCATGAGGCTCAGGTGCTTTGGCAGATCTTGGGTTAACCTGCACGCCAGGGATCCTCTGTCTGCTGGGTCTGTGGGGAAAATGACCATGTCAGGCAGGAGCGCATGGTACTGCACCTGCAGTAGGAGTCCACCTCCGAGCAGGAGTGGACCCAAGGCTGCAGGGACCCTCCTGCTCCCCAGGCTGTTAGTGCGGGAGCTCTGAGCCTTCCTTTACCTAAAGCACATCCCTGCTGCTCTCAGACTCGGTGGATTTGACACACTGCATGAATCCCTTCTTGGTGTGTCAGATCCTTTCTCCTGCCCATCGTTCTGGGATCAGCTACATACATCTGTCTCTGGAGGGAACTTTCTTCTTCTGCAAGCTCCCTCTCCCCGTCAGTGAGCTATCCCATGCTATTTGCTGCAAAGAAGTGCTTTCAGTCTCCACTTTCATGAGCATCCTCTTCATAGGGTGTGCTCTCCCTGGCGGCTGTGCTGCAAGGCAAGGTCAGGTAATGGAGAAGGCAGTCACCCAAAGGAACATATGTTAAGCTCCAGGGTCTTCTGGCCTTTCTGAGGAGGTGGCCTGAAGTTATGAGGAGTCTCTTGGGGTTTCATCGGGACATGTGCATCAAAGTGGAGAGGAGAGCTAGAGAGTTCTCCCTGTGACTAAAGGGAGCAGGTTTCCTGGGGAAAGGAGACAGATGGATGGAGTTGAGTGACAGCTCTGTCTGTTCAGGATTGCCGCAGCCCTAGAAGCCTCCCTGCCAGAGGTCGGAAACAAGCAGCTACACCGTGACTTGTCTGCCTGATGGTCCTGCCCCATAAGGGGGGGAAACCAAGAACTGGGCAGGGTGCGGATAGTTTGCTCTGGGTTCAGATGGTCCCAGTACTAGGAATGGATCTTATTTTGTCCAGACTGTGAGGGAAATGGACAGATTACAATGCCGAGCAATTAAGTTTTCAGTTCCTAATTTAGGATGACCTATTGCTCTAAAACTGCACCAGTATTATCCATATTTCTTGTATTTGCTGTACTGGTTCTGTGGAAATAAACAACCTTAATGAAAATAAGCAACAGGTTGCCTCACAAACCTGTAGGTAATTTGGCTGAAAATACAGGAGTGTGAATAACAACTTTCCTCTCAGTCCCGCAGACACCGACTGTCGTACCCCAGGAACCAAATTCGGCCACCAGCACATCCATTGCTGTTTACTGGACTGTGAATGATGGGGATGCCATCGACTGCTTCCAAGTCTACTGTATGGAGGAGCCACAAGCCAGCAAAGATGCAGGGGGTGCGTAAGGTCTTGCCTTCACAACGGCAGGTCTCCTTTCTGCTTTGGTCTGGGGTCAGCAGAGGGGAGGCCAAACTGCAGGGGAGGGACGAGCATGCAGAAAGAAGAGGGGCTGTGAAGACATCACGCATAGGACTGAGGACGGGTAACAGTGGAGAGGAGAGAGAGGTAGATGCCATTCCTTCTTCTCCCCTTTTGTCACCTAAAATGAAAGATATATATCATGGTCTGTAAAGTGCTAGGCTGTTGTTTGCAGAGAAGCAGCAACATCCCTGTTGAGGTACCCTTTTATGAAGTAGGCTGACCTTCAGAGAGGATATGTCCATGCTGCCCTGTGGGTACTCGTGGGGACTGCAGATGGAGTTGGGGCCTTGCATGTGCTTTGGAATGTGTCCTAATTAAAAAAAAAAAAATTTAGGAAAAGAATCAGTATTTCCACAGTCCACACATGTGGACAAGGACTTTTTGCTAAATTACATTAAAATACTTCAAATGTTAAATATGAAATTGAGAAAGGAGGATTGAAATGCTTATTCATTAAAAAATCTCAGACTGACCATAAAGTCACTTTAAGCAACTGGGCTCTGCATTCATGCATGTTTGTATGTGGGTACATGTGTCTGTGTGCATGCTTAAGGATGATAAGGGCTTTTTATAACAGGTAATTTGTAGCTCAGGGCTATAAAGTCCATTCCGAGAAATTGTTATCTTATAGAGTAGTGAAACCAGGGTTGACAACTGCTAATTGTACATCACAAACTTCCAGCCTAGTCCTGAGTAGGACTGTGGGCCATAATCTCCCCTAGCCATCAATGGGGTTTGAATGCCCTCAGCTCCAAGGGCATGTCAGAAACTTTCTGTCAAAGCTGAGTCAGAGTAAAATATGGAGATCTTGGTTAGTAATGCTTTCTGGATTTTTTTAATTGACTGGTTTTTACATGTTACTCAAGAGGCGCAATCGTAGGCCCTACCAGTGCAACACGTGAGTGTGACGTCCCGTGCGTGTGTGTGTTCCTCCTAGCTTTGGTGGAAGAGTACAGAGTGACGGTGAAGGAGAGCCACTGCATCTTGGAGGACCTGGAGCCAGATCACTGCTACAGTGTGTGGGTCATGGCTGTGAACAGCACAGGCTGTAGTTTGCCCAGCGAAAAAGCCATTTTTAAAACGGGTATGTATGTATTTTGGCATTTAATTATTATTTTGTCAGTTGCTTATTATAAGCTTCAGGTGCTTAGACCAATTCTACTCCATGGTGTTACCGAAACAGAAGAAACAGCTTCGTTTAATCCATCTGGCAGATAGCAGGCAGCCCGCGGTATTTTCCCTTTTACTGAGAGATAACAGCATAATTGCTCCTGGGAGGAAACTTGAAGGCATTCAGATTTGAAGATGTTTCCAGGCCTCGTGACTGGGGCATTGGGGCAGCGCATGATGAATCTCTCTTCTGTGTGTGCTGCGATGCTCCGGGGCAGCTCTGGGAAAGCCACATGGCTGCTCCCTGCTGCTGCCGCTTCTTCTGTGGAAAATGAGGCAACAGCTGTGTTTTTTGCCTCTCTGCCATCCTCCCAAATACAACTACATTGCATCGATTTAAATAATTAACTTTTCAGGGGAAGGCCTGCTTTACTGTGGTTACATGCTGTGTCTAGCTCAGTGGGACACAAATCTCAGGTGTGGCTGAGAGGCTCTGCTGCTGTTTAAGTGCTATAAATTAAGATAAGTAAATAGATGAGTATTGTTTATGAGCTTCATTCGATGGATTAGTTTTTCTGATTTTTAATTTCTTTAGTAATTTGTATTGACAAAATGAACGCTTCTTGAATTATGAGCAAGGTGAAGCATCTTGTGTCTGAGGCCCTCTTGCCAGATAATTTTTTTATTACTACAGGATAAAAACAAGCATTCTGTTCTTGCAGTCACAAAATACAGACAAGGGTATTTAACAATTTGGTGATGAAATAAGTCTGTACCACACTGAGTATGTTGTTGAAATCACTTGGCAGCAACTGCAGCTTTAAGTCTTTTTCTTAATCCACTAGACTTCACATTTGTTTAAAATTCTCCTTGATATTCAATTTGCTATTAATAATTTTAGCAAAAATTATTTTCTAGAGAATTCAAAGTAGAAATTCAAATTTTATGGGCTCAACAATTTAATTGTGAGCACAGTGTAGAATTCTGCAAAACAATCAAATAATGATAAGTTATTACTAGCTAATAAATCCTAATTTTAAAACGGGTTCTCACCTCTCTGGAGCTGTTATTTTTAAGAACTGTCATTGCCTTTTGGCACCAGGCTCACCATTCTCTTTCCCCAAGCCGAAGCCTTCTGAAGATGTTAATTTCCTCAAGTCTTTGATGCCTTCCTTTGGCCTGCTTCTTTAAGAAAACAAATAAACTAGATCAAATAAAGGCTCATTAAACACCTTCTCTCAAGCTGAGGTGAACTCCCTGTGGGTGCACTGAGGCCAGATGGACTTGTGGGGACACTGCTGAGCACTGAGTGATGCAAAACTGCTGCATCCTCTTAACATCAGAGGCAGAAAGATGAGCACCCGTAATGGAAACCAGTTCTTCAGTGTGACCCCAGATATTTTGATATAAAGCTGGAGTACTTTGGTTCTTCAAGTATCCCAGTGGACTCAGGAGCAAGAATTTAGAGAGTTTTAGTCATTCAGATTAAAAGTTGGCACATACCAGAAAATAATTTGCTAGTATATGCAGTTACGGGAACAAGCACATTAATGGAGGATCAAAGCTGTTCCTCTCCAGCTGCTGGGAACCCCCACAAGGTTTCCCTGTTGGGAGTGTGCCCGTGGAGGTGGCAGAGGGCCTGGGGAGTTGTGTGTGCTGCTGCTGCAGCATCCCCCCAGCAACTCCCATCTCCTGCTCCTCCACCTCCCGAACTCAGCCTGTCCTCTCCTCCCCTGGGGAACACGCTGTTTCCAAGCAGTATTTTCTGTGATGGAATGATGCTGAAGGCAGCAAGTATCCCTTTACCTGCCCCCCTTCTCCCTGTCTGTCTCAAACTGATCTCCACATGAAGGCCCTTCGCAACCCTAAAGACATAGGAGTGAATGCACCTTCTTCTGTTGTTCAAAACCTGTGGTTCTCAGCCTATATCCGAGGAACAGAGTAAGAACTTACCCTTTTTGGCTCTTTGCCTCTTCTAATATCACTTATGAGTGCTGGAATATTACCAGGAAATCTGATATATATTTTAACTGCAGTTAATTTGTTAAAAAAGTCTCAGAAGCACAGTAACAACTTTTTCTGGTATGCTGACCCTATCTACTCTTGAGACAGAGAATTTCAGATAAAGAAAAAAATGCCTGATGACTTGTGACATATTATTTGCACATACATAAACGTGGGTATGTGTGTCAGTTGCTGAATGCAGGTACTAGGGGATTTAGCTATTAATTTTTCATTCTTTAGAAGCAGATGCATTTAAAAACAGAAAATAATCAAATATGTCAGAAGAGAATTAAGGGATTATTGCTAAGGGAGCTACGCAGATGTATTACCAGATGACAGTCTATCCCACAGATTCTTTCTTCTGCTGAATACCTAGATTAGCTGTTTCTGCAGTAAAATATCAAGTACATCTTAACCTGAACTGCTAACCTCCTGATTTTCACTAAACCAGGAAATCAGTAGTACTTGTCGGTGTCTGTCTTTCCTTTTCTACTAATAAAAAAATATTTCTCTTACAAAACAGAATGCATGTGGAATGCTAGTTGCAGCTCTATATGATTGTATTGTCATAAAACTATCTAATTTCTACTTTTGTTTTAGGCCTCCTATTTGTGACCCAGTGTCTTTAAAAGCACAATAATTTTCTGTGACCTTTTTTTAATTACTAATCTTTCTTTTAAGGATTAGTATTAAGACCATGTCTGTGAGTTTCAACAGCAGGTTATAAGGTTTGTTTATGTTATAATTCCTTGGAAAGGGAAAGAGCAAGTGAATACTACTAATCCATTTTCATCCTGTGATGTTGGATGTGCAATTTCAGACAATAGCTTTTGATTACTTGCATTCAGTGCTCTATATTACATTCAGTTTTCTGTCTTGCAGTTGGGCCTGTACTTCTTAAACTGAGGTTCTAAAAAAGAGAAATTATGGGACCAAATGTTAGCATTGCAAAAATAAACAGGACATAATTAACCAGAAAGTCAGCATCTCCCCATCAGTTCTGCAGCAGCACATTTGTTTCTGATGCAGTTCATGCAGGGATGCTGAGGACAGGGTTGAGGTGCTGCAAGGAGGGCTGTAGGCACTACTGCCTTGGTGCTCTGCTCCTTGAAGACTGACAGAAATGAGGAAAATGTGGTAAAGGAAAGGCACAAAAATCTATGCAGACATTTTAAGCATGTGTGGAATTGCACAAATATTCACAGTGACTTTCCCAGCATGGGTTTTTTTCCCCCCCCCCATAATGTACAAACAAACAGAACAAAACCAAGGAAAAAATCATTGCTTGATGGACAAAACTGACCATCCTGTGGGTTTTGGGTAGGGTGACTCTTCCTTTCTCTTGTGAGCATCCCCTGCCAGCTGCTGGCGCCCTCCTTGCCGTACAGCTAACGTGTCCCTCTGTCCCCAGCGCCCGCTGTCCCCACCATCAAGGCCGAGGACTGCATGGTGTGCTGGGACACGGCCACCATCCGCTGGCGTGCCAGCTCGGCGTCAGCCGAGTCCTTCACCCTGGAGTACTGCCGACAGCACTCGCCAGAAGGAGAGGGTCTCAGGTCAGTGCTGCGGTCGCGAGCGCCACTCGGTTGGATTAGGCAGCAGCTAATGAGTGTCCCCCAGACTGTGTGTCATTACGCAAGAGATTATTAAGCCTTCAACCGCACACGGAAGAAATCAGCTTCTGCCTGCTGAGGAATTTACAGGACAGGCACTAATCTATGAGATTAGGCTGAGACACAAAAATACTTCCTTTTTATTCTGCTTAACTAGGCAATCCCTTTCATTTGGGGCCAAAACCCTGGAGCTGTGCTCTCTGCAGTCAACCAGAAGTCACAGGGCTGTGCTGGCTGGGGAAGCAGTCGCTGCCCCGCACGGGAGGGCAGCTGAGCTCCACAGCAGGGAGTGGAATGACACAGCCGGGCCCAGGTCGCTCTCTGCTTTGAGGTGAACAAGACAGGAGCCAGCCTGGAGCATAGGGAGGGTGATACGAGGGTCCCGGTGATGCTGATGACCCATCTGTCTGTCTGTGTGGGCGGATCCCTCCCAAAGCACATCCAAGCCCAGTGCTGCCCTGCTCTGCAGGCATGTCACAAGGGTCAGAGAGCAACTCAAAGAGCGGCTTTGACACTGGGGATGGGGTCTGCTTATGCCAAACCCTCTCTGGTTTCCCCTACACTAAGTCTGTGCTGCACAGAGGAGAGGGCAGTGAGTGGTGTAGGCACCACTGAGCCATGAAACCATGCACTGTGTTGAAATGCAGAGAAAATTACGTGGTGCTCTGTATGTCCTTGGGGCTTGGGCGTTTTTCTTTGTTTGTTTTTTTAAAAACAATTACCATGTTCCAGCAAAATACAGTTGCGGAGGTCTGAGAAGCTTTGGGAGGTGGGGGGGTGACTTACCATAGGGAACCTTGTGGAAGAGCCTCAGCCCGGCTGAGTTTGTCTGTCTTCACCTCCCGGGCAGCCTGATTAGGGTCTTCACCTAGGTGCTAGTTCACATGGACTTCATGGAAATGCAGCAGAAAGGGAACAGCTCTACCCCTTGCAGTCAAAATTATTTAAGTAGGCTAAAGATTTCACAGTTTGCTAGTAAATCAGTATGACAGTGAAATTGTGTGCACCTTCCTCCTTACCAAAGTAGGCTAAACATTGAAATAAAAAACTTCTGTGAGGTTAAGAGACCTTTTTTCCCACACAGTACCAGTGGGCTGTGTTAATGCAATCAAGGAGAGGTCTTGCCCAGCTCCCCTGCCTCTCAGAGGGCAGCCATGACCTGTTCTGTTTCATACTTATTTCATGAGGCCATCAGGCCCCTGTCAACCTGCCAAAGTCACTGTTGATCAGGGATAATGTAGCTGCTCCCAAAACCTGTGCTGTGTGTTTACTCTAGAGTTTCTTTGCTGTTAACTGGAATTGCCTCTTTTTATCAAAACTGAACCAGAAACTGTGCTGGTTTCTGCAATCTGTGAGTGAGGTGTCGATAACAACATGCAGTTTGCTTGTGTGGTGGTAACTGTGGCAAAAAGCTGACAGAACTGACCCATTCCCTTTCTCAAGTGAGCTTGTGCAAAATCTAACGTGTTTATAATTATATGGAGTCACATTTGACTTTTTGGCTTCCCTGTGGGAAGAAGCTGGCCTTTTACTGTGACAAGTGTGAAAAATTACCACAGGACAAAATCACGAACTTTCTCAGAATTGCTGCAGTTTAAATTTCTGTATTTGTAGAAGGGCTCTGACCTCTTTTTGCAGTGTCAAAGACGATCTTTTACCACTTACTTTCCCTTAAAGCAATGCCCCTCTTTCCTTTTCGAAAAGCAGCCCCTCAGATTAACCTCGACAGCTTCTATAATGGCACATGATGTTTCAGTGATGGAGATTTTTTTTTTAAGATTTCTATTTAATTTTTTGCATCAAACCAAGGAAAAAAGAGCCCACTGGTATGTGGAATCTGCCATCCAAGGGCCCCAAGGTGCTAGTTAGGACTAGAAATCAATTCCTTATGCATCTGACATAGTGAGAAGCTGCCTTATGGAATTACCTTAGGGAGCTTAGATTTCCTGTCTTAGGAACATATGACAGGTGGAATAAAACTTGTCTGGAGCATTTGGGCGTGGAAATGCTGTAGTTTCTTCTGGTTGCTTTCCTTGAAAGCTTGGAGTTTGTCCTTCACTGAGCAATGCTTGTCTCAGGGACCGGGCAAGTGTGGAGCCCTTGGACAGACAGCCTGTGCCTCTCATGCTTGCAGTGTCCCCATAGTTGATCAATTCCGCAGTACGTGGGTGGGAGTTCAAACACATTTCTCAGCAATCCTGGGAATTTCATACAACTGCTGCTGGGGGCACAGTGGGAAAGCACAGGTGGGGGAAGGACATCCAAAGGCAGTCCTGGAAAAAGCAGTATGGTCCCATCCCACAAGGCTGCTTTTGCACATGTTATTCTGAGAGCTCATCCAAGGCAAGGGATACCACCAAGGAAGCAGGCAGGGAGAAATGCCCCCAGTGAACAGCCAGAGACGTGTGTGGAACCCCTGGTCTAGGCTTGCCCCCTTTAGCCTTCAGCATGTCACAGAACCACAGGATGGTTGAAGTTGGAATGGTCCTCTGGACATCATCTGGTCCAATCCCCTGCTCAGACAGGGCCACCTAGAGCCAGTTGCCCAGGCAGCTTTTGAATATCTCCAAGGAGATCCTTGGAGCAGTCCTGGTGCAGTCCCAGCTCCCCAGGGAGAAAATTTGAAGAATGTCTGGAAATAAATCCTCATAAAAAGTTACCTTCTGAATACCATTAAAAAAAAAAATCTATATTTTCCCCTTTGGATTCTCCCTTCTTGCCAGCTTGCCACCTGAGGAACATAGTTTTGTTTAAAACAGTCTTAAATCTCCTGCAACAATGAGTCCCTAGCCTGCTGCTGTGGTTTTAAAGCTCCTTCCTGGGCTGATTCTGTTTCCAGAATCTATGAGGCTTTGAAATGTTTCTTTCAGTTTCCAGAGCTCTGCTATTTTCTCACCGTTCAGGCTCTTTGTGTTGAGAAGTCAATGGAGCTGTGGGTGGAAGATGGAAAACTGCAAGAAATGTAGTCCAGGGATTAGGTGTGTGGGCTGTTCAGATGGAAACCGTGTATCACATCATGAGAAATCTGTAAGACTCAGGGAGGCAGAAATTAGTACAGTATGCAGTGAGTTCATAAGAGTGGAAGTGACTGTCATCCGCTCTGCCAGTGCAAGACCAGCACTGCTAGCGACTGAAATTTTCCATCTAGCCATAGAGCAGGTCTAATGCTGCAAAAGGGGGAGCAAGCCTCCCTCCTGGTGTATTGCCCGCATGACTGTCCTGCCAGCTCAGGAAACAAGATGTCGAAATTAGGGAATCTTCCTCCCCTCTGTCTGTGCTATGCTTGGCATCTGAGATAGCGACGAGGACCATTGCAGGTGGTACTTTGGTGATCTAATGCCAAGACATCCAGAGCTGGGAGAGGGGAGAAGAAAGGAAGCACGCGGCACAGCTGGCAGCAAACTCAGAGCTATTTGTTCTTTATTTTTAGCTTCAAGAGCTTTTTTCCACCCATGGTACAACCTTTCTGTGTGCTTCCACACGTATCTTGAGAAGCTTGCATGCTTTCAGCTCTAACTGCACATTGGTGGTAGCCGCACAAGTCTGGAGGTGCTGTTTCAGTGGGATCTTGGGGGCGGAGAAGACAATTATGGCACAGAGGGCGTTCTGAATCACTGCTAGGCATATCATTTGCTGGGTTCATGCCATATTAAAAATTGTCCTCTAGACATTTCCTTGAAATAAATGAGGAAGATGTTGAGAGAAACATGCATCAAAATACAGCATCAGATTTCCCTAAACACAGGAAAATCACAACTTTAACAGACACTGCCACTATAGTATTCCTTGGCAATTTTAAGGTGAGGAAACATGTAACTTCTTTCTGTTGTGATTTGAAATCATGTAGCTGAAATCTGAACACTGTATTTTGAGACTTAAAGATTCCTCTTATAAAAATATTTAACTTCAAATGTTTCTTGAATTTCTATGCGCTGAATTTGGTATCATGATACCAAGACGTCGTGGGGACAGTGCAAATACGATACCATTTAGGCTAAAGGCTAGGATACTTTAATAATAATATTATTACATTTCCAATCATCCTTAAAAAGGGCAGGTGTATTTAAAGGATAAAATAGCTGACATAAAAAATGTTGCAGGTGGATTTCTCTTTCTCTCTTTACCAAAATTACAGAGTTCAATACTTTAGGTGAGCTTGAGGAAGATCTAGCTGCAATGAGGCTTACAAGAACTTGGAAATTAAACAAGCTTTCCCCAAACACAGTCAGGATTCATTTTTTTCTTCTCTTCGCCTGTGCATAACCTGTATGCTGTAAACTAAGCTGTAATCACACCTTCTCCTCATCCTTCCTTTTTTGTCACTGATTGCGGGGTCAACCTGAAGCATGACAAACTACACTGATCGCTGGGGAGCCCTCAGTATTCACTTTCCCCCTTCACTGTATCCTCTAAACAGAAAGAGAGGTGATAGCAAGATCTGTTTCTCTCTGCACGCAGCCTCTTGTGAGCTTGGAGCTGGCTCAGATTGTGGCAAATGAATTTCCTTCATGTTGGCATATTCTGTTTTATTAGTTGGCAACAACAGGACTGTTTTTTAAGCCTTAATCATAGATAAAATTGATGGGCTCTTATTCTTAGGCAGCTTAAAGCTGGCTAAAATAGATTACCAAGCAGAGAATGCTATTCGAACATCTGATCACTGTTTTACTGACCAGATCTGCTTAAAATCCAGAGTTTTCTGTCTCACTACTGCAACTGAAAAGAGGCATGCTATTGCTCTCAGATTTAAACATGCAACCAAATTCTGATTTGGAGACTTTCAGATTTGAAAGAGACCCAAGTCTGAAATTTGATGGTTGACCCTATTTTGTAATTGGCTGGACCCAAACTCTTTTCTGAATACCCATGCTCTAGATCCAGATGGCAGAATATGAATATGCTAGGTCTACTTATTACACCAGAATCACAGAATCATAGCATGGTAGGAGCTGGAAGGGACCTTTGGAGATCTTGTCCAACCCCCCTGCCAAAACTGGTTCACATAGAGCAGATTGCACAGGAACCCATCACCTTCTCCCCAGAAAAGATGACTCCACAGCCTCTCTGGGCAGCCTGTGCCAGTGCTCTGTCACCCTCAAAGTAAAGAAGTCTTTTCTCACATTGAGATGGAATTTCCTGTGTTCCAGTTTGTGCCGGTTGCCCCTTGTCCTGTTGTTGGGCACCAGTGAAAAAAGTCTGGCCCCATCGTCCTGACACCCACCCTTTAGATATTCATAACCCTTTCAGTCTTCTCTTCTCCAGGCTAAACAGACCCAGGTCTCTCAGCCTTTCCTCCTAAGAGAGGTACTCCAGTCCTTTGATCGTATTTGTAGCCCTCCACTGAACTCTTTCTAGTAGTTCCTTTTCTTTCTTGAACTAGGGAGTCCAGAACTGACTCCAGTACTCCAGATGTGGCCTCACCAAGGCAGAGTAGAGAAGGAGAATGACCTTTTTTAATGCGCCCCAGGATACCATTGGCCTTCTTGGTCACAAAGGCACATTGGTGGCTCACAGAAAATGTACCTGACTACTTGGATTTAGAAACAATTTTGGGTTTTATTAACTAGCCATCAGTTAAAAGCACATACTAGAAAAGAAGATCTTTGGAAGTACATTGACTGACTACATGGCGTTTTCCAGAAGACAGAAGAAAGACCCGTAATAGAGGGCAATGTGCTTAAGGCACATTGATCTACACCTTGACACAGCTTCTGATGAATAGCTTAGCATGTCCTCCCTTTGTCTCACTTGTAACTGTTGGCCCAAAACTTCTTTCTAGTGGTTTGTGCTGTAGGTTCACACCAAAAATGTCAGGATGGTGCTTTTAAGGAATGAATTGGGTGAGACTTGTCTAGGAAGCATGGACAAAATTCTTCAAAGCTTAGGTGCCCACTTCTTTTCCCATGCCTCTGCTTCTATTCTCATTTTCCTTTCTCTAACCTCTTTTATATTTGTCTCCTTGCCCAGTTCCCATCTTGTGTTTTTCTCCTACTCATGTTTCCTTTTCCAAAGGTTCAAATGAGACCTTTTTCCTCTTTCAAGTCTATAGATCCCAGCTTCTCACCAGGCAACTCATCAAGTTGTACCTCTTCCCTGACCCTTTCAGTAAGAACTGACCAGCCTGATGAACTCCTGTGCCTTGCTAAAGTGCTCTTGTCTTTGGGAATTTGGTTAGCCACAAGCATGAAGCAAACCGTGCAACCACTACCATCTTTGGGCAACCCACTTCTGTTTACTGCAGCACTCCCAGCACTAATGTAACACATTCTCCAAGGGCAGCATGGCTCCAAACTCCCTGAAATTCTTTCAAATTGAAAAAAAAAAAAATTCACAGGAGCACAGAGTGTTTTTTGTCAATGCTTCTAATCACTTTTAATGACAGCTGTTGGTACAAAATACCTATTACAAACTAATAAAGATGATGCACCAGTCTTTCCCCAGGATGCCTTCTCCTAGATGCAGAGCTTTATGTGGCATTTGCAGGAATTTCATGTATGTAGGACTGTGGGATTTTACCTTTATGTGGTAAATGCAGCAGAGACAGGCATGTGAAAAAATCCTTATGGATGAACACGGATTATTCTTCAGATTATACTGCTCTCTGGTGGGACATATGTGGAAAAACAGCCACTACAAATGAATAGCAATGATCTGATCTGACTGCTGATTTTCCTGCCTTACCTCCTCTGGGGTCACAGTAATTATTGCTGGAAAAGGTAATTTGTTTAATCTAGCTCCCCATAGCGACACTACCTGGTGGAGGGAGACCATCCTGGGCTCCATCCTCAAACCTGAGGTGGAAGGGAAGGTGCCCTGCACGCTTTCCAAAGGCATGTCTCATGTTCATGGATTTGCTGGAGAGCAGAGCAAGAGTCCTGCGTTCAGCCCTTCCTCACACCACCGAGGTTATCGCCTTTCAACATGGAGGAGAGGGGGGTTATCTCGCAAGACCTGCATTACACCTGAAAATTTAAATACTTACCTTAAAGATTCCTATTAGCATTTCTGGGAGGAAGTGATCTAATTTATACAGATAAACAGTCCTTACCTGCAGGCATACAATGCGGTGAATAAATGCTGTCTGGCTTTGCTGTTATCATGTGAGGCAGAAATGAGGAAAATCAGGATTCAGTGTATGAGAATTTGTTAAGTCAATCTTTCATGCTCCTGACAATACAGAAAATAAAATTGCCATATTTCTAGCCATCCAAAGTTCTTTCACTGGCACTTCAAAGTGCCTGTGAAGCAGATTGAGTGGGTGCTGACTCTCACTTTCCTGCCGTGTGTCAAGACATCAGCAGTGGAGGATGTGAGGGATGGAGCTTTTGAGGCACCACAAAGGGGAGACTTAGTCAAAGCACTGAGGGCACTGTGCAAAGGCAGTTCCCCTGCTGCTGCCTCTTGCAAAACCAGCCTGTTAGAGTGCACAGCACTGTGAGGGAAACAGAGCCAAGACTTTGTTGGAGAACAATTTGTGAGCGAGGAGTTCATAATAAGAAGTGCATGGTTTCTGTGCGGTCTCAGGTAAGGGTATCTATTGCTTTGGATCAGTACAAACACAACAAGCACTTTCACTGTCAGGCAATTGAATTAATTAGAAGGAGGGGTTTTTTTTCAGAAGCTTGTTGATTTTGTAATGCAGCCTTTTCACAGGAGGTGGATGAGAATTTGATTCTGTGCTGTTTGCATTTTATGCTATGACTTATGCTGCATAATGAACATGAAGTGAGCGTTACATCAAGTGACTGCACTGAGTAAGAAGGTGGAGCAGGAACAAGGGCTTGAAAGTTTGTCAGATGAAGTAAGGATGATGCCTCAAATAAAATGCCGAAGCTCCTACGTAACCCAGTTGTTTGTGAAAACAGTGTTTGCCTTTCCCATTTGGAGTTTCTCTATGGTGCCTGTTGTTTCAGTAGTCAACAATACTGTTAGGTGGCTTAACTGTTTATATAAATTATTCTTTCCTGTTCTGGATATCTGCATACATTTTCATGGATGAAAATCTTCAAAATTTGCAGATCTTTTGCTGGTATAAAGAGACCTGAACTGAAAGTATCCCTGGAGCCCAATGTGAACTATTTCTTCTACTTGAGGGCTGTCAACCCATTTGGGACAAGTGAACAAAGTGAAGCAGCTCTCATCTCAACTAAAGGTAGATCACCATTTTCTGATGTCAAAACAATGGGATGGAGGGGCAAAGCAGCCAAAGATGGCATTTTCCTACAGAAGTCATAACTGAACTTTCCAATATGGGATTAAGAAAGTTATTGAGATGAAAGGGATTGTATTTTGTCTGCTTAAAATTAGTACAATCAGGAAAAACTTCTCTTTAAGTTGGTAGATTTATGCCAGTGTAAAACTCTTGTGACCTCAGAAGCAAAACCCTTTAATTCTGTCAGAAATATGAAATTATTAAATATTCTTCAGGCACTTCAGTTTGCTTGAGTTTGGCAGAGCATATTCTGAAAAAAAAGATACCATGATCTTTAAAAAAACCTGCAATTAAAAACTTATGAACTTTGGGTTTCAGGGATGAGGAAGCATGCAGAGCAGCTTTAAAATGTTGTGGATGATTTAAGCTTTAAGGCTTCTACACAGTGTTAAATTATGTTTGGTTCTTCCAAACCACCCTGAAAATTCAAATTTGCTATTTTGAAAATGCAATTGGTTGAAAATTATTCAGCCTTCTTGAATACTGAAGACTTCTTTGTCACCTGGCCTCATTTCTGAATAATAAACTGCCATCCCGGTCAGGCATAGCTTGGGAGAGTCTTTGCCTTTGCACCCAAGATTCTTCTGCTTCTGTCTGCCAGCAGACTCAACTCTGTCCAGCTAAGATGGCAGTAATTGTTGCTTGATTTTTTATGATTCAGCTCGTGTTAACATTGCCAGCCTGTCAAAACTGGTGTTTCTTTGTGAATTGTACCAGGAACTCGATTTCGCCTGCTGAGCGACACAGCCCATCCCACTTTGCAAATCTCCTCCAATGCAACGGTGATCTGCCTTCCTGAGAAAGCCAAATTCACTGGGTGAGTACCAGCATGAAGAGCATGACCACCCTGTGGGTTCAGGATGGGTACCTCACTCGTACTTTTGCCTGTAGTTAGCTTTCACATGGCACTAACCAATTTTGTAGAACAACTGAGTAATTTCAGCCATGTAGCCCCTGGACGTTGTGTGATTGACCCCTCTTTCAGTCACTGCAATATCTCAATAAAGCCAGTAGCAGCATTGATGTAGGTGCTGGGAAGAGTTTGATGTTGCCCTGAGGAACCTCCAGAAAGTCAAAGGCAGCAGTATGCACTAGGACTGCTGGCCTTGCCTGAGTCCATGGTTGCTGCCTAATCCTTCAGAGCACTTCAGTCTCAAAGGAACTTGTTGCTCCCCTAAGAAGGCCAGATTTGTGGGATAACTTTTGAAAATATTGTGAGTAGAAGTAATCCATGCTTTTACTTTGCTCCTCTACTGCGGACATTATGGGTAACATTTTCCAAAGCATCTGTGCCTTTGGAGAACTTGGAAGGGCTCCTGGGATATGTCAGAACACTTGTACCAGGCTAGCTACATCCATTGCAAACAAGATTTTTGTTTTGACATACTGATATTAGTCCCATCACAAGCACAGGTCCACTTGTTTAAGCTGTGCCATACTGATAGGACTTCTTAAAAGGTAATGAGGTATTACTGGTTTATATACTTCTTTTTACTATTACAGCTGAATACACACAAGATGTTTGTCACTGTGTCTGCTTTTAAAAAACATGCTTCCTAGTTTGAAAAATACTGATACATTGCTAACTTTGAGGTGCTTTTTGCCTCCAAAGTCACCTTTCCCACCTTTTCTTAGCTTCATAAAATTTTGAGTAAAGCTGCATCGTTTTCGGTCCTCAAGATGGGTCCATCTCAGTCCAAAGATAAAATGACTGTCAGTGACGACATATAAATCTTCAATAAAACCCTGCAGAGTAGAATCCATTAGTAATTTTAGATGCAGCTGCATGACATGGCTATAAGAAATATCACAATATGCTTGGTCTTACCTCCACACTCACTTTACTGTACACCCCTTCCACAAACAGGATTGCTTCAGTCCTGGGTGAACTGCTGCCTGCTCAGGGACGCCATTACTGGGAAACCGTTGTCTCTGCCTGCAGAAGCTACAGGATTGGGATTTGCTATGAGGCAACGCCACGGAGCAGCATCCTGGGGCTGAGTGATACCTCCTGGTGTATGCGGTGCTGTCCTACACAAACCAGGTAAAGCTGAGTCAGTCTAGCTGCTTGGGAAGTTACCTGTCCTTCAGGTGAATAAAACTTGCCAGCTTCAAGAATCCCAAAAGCAGAAAGGACCTGTCTGCTTGCTTTCTGTAAATTTGGGTAACGGGAAAAGGACAACTACAAAGCAACTTTAGACCTCCTCTTAATTAAAAAATCTCATAAAGCACCTTAAAAAATGAAATTCATCTCAGACAGACCAATTTACTGCCCTTCACCCAGCCAGTGAATAAAACTTTAAAAACTCATTTGCTCATATCCTGAACTGCTTCACAAAATCCCAGCAAGTGTATTTATTTCCATAAATGCAGTCTTTTTAGAATCTACATCCATCTGCAGGACACATAAAGCCTCCGTAGTGAATGCCGCCTTCTACCTTGTCCTCCACAGTGACAGGCACCCACCTACCACTGTGTCAGGGCTGCTGGACACTGGGGTTGCCTTCAGTGGGCCAGTGCCAGGCTGCTTGGAGGTTTGTAAGGCATAAGCCCTGTTAGCGGTTTAAAGGTGCTCCTGATCCAAACAAGTGTGCTTTTCTAGTATGAAATCATACAGATGCATGAACGTAACTACTTAAATGGAACATCTGAGATGCAAAGAGTTTTGCCAAAGCAGAGCTCATGCTCCCCACAAAGACATGTAATAAGAAAGATATAGATGAATATGATTGCAACAAGACTGCTTTTATCCTGACAGTCCAAAGACGCCAAGTGAAAGGGCTCATCAGCATGCCAGGCAGGGCTTTGAAGCGATGCCACATTCGCTTTGTTTAAGTCCTGAGCAAAATGCTGTTGCCACGTGATACTCTGCTGTATGCAGCCACCTAGGTTAAAAGGGGGGGATTAAGCAGTACATTGTTTCTGGCAAATTTCCATGAGGAGGCTCACTGTATTCTGGTTTCTGTTTTCCTGTAGCTTTCTTTGCAGATTTCTTCACACCGGTGTGGTGAGTGACATCCGTGTGACAGAACACCCGGCCAGGATTGGCATCCTGTTGGATTACAGCGGTGGCAGGCTGTTGTTCTTCAATGCAGAGAAAGGACTGGTGCTGTTCGCCATCAGGCACAAATTCACTGATGCTGCTCACCCAGCCTTTGCCCTGGAGAAGGCTGGAGCGCTTACCCTGCGCACAGGCATGGAGCTGCCAGAGTTTGTGAAGCACAGCTAATCCCTTGCTTCGCACTCTCAGGAAAACTGACAATTAGAGTGTCAGGGGATAGGGAGGGGAAGGGGGATATCACGGAGGGATGTCTAGTCTTCACAGATGAAGACCACGCACACAGCTCTCCCCCACATCAGTAGTTAGTGCTCAGCCACGTAATCACCCTGAGCCTGGAGAGAAAATCGATGCCTTCAGATACAACGTGCACCTAGCGATATACACAGCAGTACTTTTGAGGGGAAAAAAAAAGTCTTGTTAGATATGAATATTAAGAGGGGGGGAAATGTACTTTCCCTGTGAAAATAATGACAGTGGTAGCTGTCTTTTTAAAGTTGATGATGAGCCTGTGTATAAAATAAATGCATCTCTCACTGCAATACATGAAAGACATCATTTCATCATTTGCCAGGACAGTCGGAGCCCAAATCCAAGACAATATGTTTGAAAAATGTGCAAACATTTCAACAATTGAACCATTTTGCAGGTTAATGTATCCTGTGTTACTGTTTGCCAACTCTTTTCTGCAAATGCATGGATTAAGAAAACTTGGAAACTTAGAAATCTGCACATTTCCAAAATGAGTGAGTCCCAGACTAGTCTTCATATCATTCGTGTAAAGTCTGAGTAAGCAATACCTGCCTACCCTGCTCACAGCAGACTAGCAGACAGCTGCCTGACCCTGTCAGTAAATATCTGTACATGTAAGTAAGTATTCATGACACACATGTATGAGGAAACTTGATAATAGTGGTAAAAATCTTCCCTGTATTTTTTGTTCTCAAATCGCTGGCTAGTTTTTTTCAATGGTGAAGGGAAATTTGCCACCTGGGACCTTAGAGAAGCATCCGATTGCCAGCGGCCTCTTTGTGGATCACCCCCTTTTCCATCACGACTTTTTACCTTTGCGCTTACTGATTTGAATCTCCAGATTTCAGGCTTGTGGACATTTTCCTGCATCTGCCCTGCTCCCTCCTGTGTCTACACCAGCATCAGCACCACACCAGCAAGGCACAGTGTTTCAGGACCAGCAACACAGGCAGGCAAAAAACAGCTGGTGCAAGAAGACCGGTAGGATGTTAATTTTCCCCCTTGGCTTTTTGAAACCATTTTTCCAAGCACTTCACACATCGGTGGTACGGCTGTCTTCTCGCCTGCCCCAAGGGCTGAATGCACGAGTGCCATTGGTGCCGAACTCCAGTTAATGCTGGGGGAAAATTAATCTTAAGGCAGGCGGGCACTGCTTTTCATGCTGTGCCTGCTCTGGAGATTTCTGCCGCAGGGGACTATGCTGCCAGACTCATTTCTGAGCTCAGCTGAAGAGCTGTACTCCCCGAAGTAAAGCAGATTTCAGGAGTCTAACAGAGAGGATTTGCTTCTGAAGAGAGGACTTAAATGAGTTACAGGAAAGCTTCTGCTTTTTGTGCTCAAAGGAGGTGCCTGCTGCTGGTGTTTTATTTATGATTTAACAGCACCAAGGCATGTGCTTGCTGCTTTAGCCTGCTGTCCCAGAGGAGCCACGATCCGCGCTGTCACAGCAGGCTCAGGCAGGATGGTTGAGGCAAGATAAACAAGACCCTGTGACCATTTATTTTAAGCCAGAGCTCTTTTTGGCATTTCAATTAAAGAGTGCCAGTTACGAGTCCCTGCTGGGAGAGAGGGGAATGAAAAAGCAAGGTAGTGCCCTGTTGGCTCAAGTGAGTGTTTTGTACAGGTGTGCAGGATGGTGAAAAAAAGGTCCAGGATTAACTGGTAAAGAAAGACAGAAAGGGTATTGAGGGTAGTGTTATTGTGAAAGCTGAGGAGGAGGAGGAGGCAGAAGGCAGGCTGGAAACTCACACAGAGCAGGTGACAAACGAAGAGGCAGGTCAGTGGTGTTGGCCAAGTGAGTTCCTCAGGCTCCCGCAGCCAGTGAGATTAACAGAGGTTTGGCTGTCTCCAGAGCTTAATGTGGCTCTGAACTAATCTGAAAATTAAATCGTTCAGATTTGCATTCAGATCAATTGAGATTTTGAGGCTTGTTGAACCATTTTTTTTTCTGGCCATTGTATTTTGCAACTGTACTAGAGAAGAGAAATACAAAACCCTCCCAGTCATTGTATTTTTCTTTTACTTGATGAGTTTAGCAATTAGAAATACTTTTAAAGCAGCATGACTTATTTTTCAGCCAAGGATATTAGTTAGTTTGGCTGATATTAACTAAGACTTTGTGCAAATGCTGACAGGGTTGTGGGGTTTGTGTACACGTCTGTATGTCTGATCATCATTCCATGCTTAGAACTACATAGACAGACATTTTAAGAGTTACAGAAAGAACAGTAAAAGAGTTCACCAGTAAATGGAGATTTATTTTCATCCTGAAAGTACAAAAGCTGATGCCTGACACTGTGAATATTGTTAATAAATATTTGGACTGATCTGAAATACATTGCATTAAAAGGAACAATTTCTTTTCACTTCAGCAGGTTTTAGGTTAGGCTCGCAAACCTTTGTGTACTGAGATGAGAGTACAGGCCTGCCTGTAAGAAGAGAAACATTAATTTCTACTGTCAAAATAGCGCTGAATGGGAGTATTGCTAGTATCAGTAGTATTTATCCACAAACCTTGCTTAGGTCTTTCTAGCCTGGGGAGAATTTAAGGTCAACGCTTCCATGCAACATCAGGCGGGGGAACTTGGCAATGCAACTGCAAACCCCAGCACATGCATATGCAGGCACCGCTTTGCTCTTGTCCTGGGTCTTTTTAAAAAAGGGAAATGTCACTGAAAATTAACTGTTCATACTGAAAATGGTCTAGGGACACCCTATTTTAGAAAAAGGTACATTAAAAACCTCCCCCTCCCCACTACTTTAATTTAATTACGTGTTAGCGCTAAGCCTATTGTAAGACATAAACCCAGTATGGCACAGTACTGGTAAACTGTTGCTAAATCCACAGTGCTGTGATATTGTCTGATATACATGTGAATGTAATTTCTATTAGTGCTGCAGGGTTTTGAATAGGTATGTAAAGCTTCATTTAAGAATAATATGAAAATACGATATTTTGGAATCATCCTCATTTCAGGATAATGAGTAGGACCCCTGTCATGTTGAGGTTTAAATTGGATTTGAAAAATCACATTCTATGGTGGAAGCATGGTTACGCTACTGTCATTTTGCTGATGGATTTACTCGGTATCAAGAAGCTCAGTATGCTGAGATCGTCACACAACCAGAAAGGAAGTGAGAGCATCTCTTCCACTTCCAGCCATGTGCTGTGGAAGGGAGATTGAACTAGAAAAGTACCTTCATTTTTCCTGTTGAGTTTATCCAGTTTTCTACCATAGTGGAAAGTAACATTTGCTGACCAGAGACTACTCCACAGTGCAGTTCCTACAGGAGCACAGCCTGAAAGGGAATGGAGCAGATGTCCACCCCAGACCCACAGTGATTTTGTCAGCAGTTAGAAAATGTACCATTTCAAGTGCGCTTTTTTCACTCTGGAAAACATCTGTGCAGAAATGACACCTTCCTTTTCAGGACTGGTGTTATACAGACACTCTATTTCTGAATCATGCTTTTCTCAACCCTGAAGAAACAGTGCTGCAAGCAGAGATGGAAGACACCCATAGCTTGTCATACACAATTTAATGCACTGGTCAGATGAATTTCAGTCCAATGCTACCGAGGAGTGAGGAATGGAGAGCTGAACAGCAGCCACAAGAGGTACAGGAGAGAACTGGCTTCTGCTGAGCAGGCAAGAAATCAGTGTGGCTTTTAATGCTGGGGCTGGGAAAAAGGACACTTTTATCTGAGCAACCCTTAGTATAGCCCAGCCTTCTGAGGCTGTATAAGTCCATCTCGCATCACTTCCTGAGCCTGCATCAGAACACACAGTCCATATGTAGTCCCACAACTCTTATTTTCACATTTTCCACAAAGAAAACTACCTTTTGAAGTAAAATTAACAGAGGTTATTTTTCCTAATGCTGTAATTGTGTTTTAGATATGTGCCTGTCTGCTTCCTGCCATCTCTTTAAAAGGAAGAAAATTAATGAAAAATGGTACTTGTAGCATAACGCACAGCCTTCAAAAAAAAAAAAAGGTAATAAATTGAGGGAGCTTTACAGGCTACTCCAACATGTCCATTGTTCCTGGTGTCCTCCAATGGCTACCACTCTTTACCCATGAAGGCTTTTTGTTTGGTCTGAAACATGTATTAATAAAAATATTATGTGCAAGGTGTGTAACTAGCAGTCTAAATAACTATTAAATGACTGCTAGTACTTAGGAAGTAATCTGCATCCATATTTAATATACCAAGTGAGACCTTTCCTTCCAAAGCAAAGAATGTGTGCTGAGATGAGTAAAGAGATTTCTGTCATTCAGACACAGCGAATTGAACAGAAACACAGACCAATAGCCTGCCTAAGTACAGAAAGGGCATTATTCTCTAGAATATTGAAGCAGATTTTGGAAGTTAAACTGGGGTGTTTCTTGGTGGTAAGGAAAAAAAAAAAAAGCCCACTGTGTCACTGATACCAGGTTAAAAATTGCACTTTTTTGCTCAGGGCTGTGTATTTCTGTTATATGCGTCTCCAGGATAAATTGATGCAACGTTCTGTGATTGCAATGCAGCAAGCCTGAGCTTTGCTGCATGGCACTGCGGTTATTGTTGCACACGTTCAGTAAGTTCAGTGGAGCCTGAATAGCTGGACTTGCTGATTGTATGTGACTCACTTGGGCAATTAAAGAGCAATAAATTAGACAATTCCTTAAAGTGCAGGATTCCTGGAACACCTGTGTTTCCCTGGTGGAAAAATGCCATCAGATTTTCTTCCAGTTATTCTTCCAGAGCTGCTGGACCCTGGAAATCCCCGAGGAAGGAGAACAGCAGCTGGAGTGCATTTTAACAGTGCTTCTGCTGCAAAAAACGTTTGTGCTGGAAGGGCTTACTTTGGGCCTTAATCATGCCAGAGGTACACCTTCTTCTTGAGCCAACAGGGAGGGTAAAGGTAAGTAGGTCACATTTCATTTACCAGGAAAAAAAAAAGAATCCTCTTCCCCAGTGCACTCTAAGGAAGCATTTGTTGTTCTGCTGCTGAAAGCTTGCTTTCCAACTGCTTTGTAGTGTATTCCTCATGTTTAAAAAACACAGGATCTCTGCTAACAGCAAAATGAGTTACAAGAAATCACAAGCAGTCCTACAGAACTCTGTCATTACAAGACTAGAAGTAATTTAAGATCTTCGCATTAGTGAAAATCTTCCCTTAATTAGTATAGTTTTGATCTTGAGGTAACCAGATCGGCTTTAACTATCCAAGCCTAAAATAGTTACCTGCCTTTTATAGGTAAGTATCTGTGTTTTAAGGTGATACGCATGGTCTGCTTATATATCACCTTGAAACTGCAAGGCAGCTCTATTATCTGCAGTGCAGTGGTTATGGAGAACACTAAAGATTGTGAAGTAATGGGTTAAAGGAAAAGGCATTGTGGCTGTAGCCCTCAAGAGGATGCTAACAAAACAGCAAATCCATGAGCTGCACCACCCATGTGCAGACAGCAGGATGTCCGCATAGGGAAGTGAAAGCTTGGAGATGTTATAGAGCCCTAAGCCAAGGAAGATGCCGACTTTTATTGCACAAAGAAAGGAGTGAATAGGCAGGTGAGATAATCTGGATGTTAGGGCCAGGGACTTATTTTTGTCAAACTGTAACAGACATGTAATAGCATGTTCAACTCCTCTTTTTAATATATAGTTAATTAGACCATATACGAAGTCAATGGATCGCATATGTACACGTTGGAAAAGGAAATGTTTTACTAGACTCGTGGCACTGAAATGAATCCAGAGCGGCTGTTCCCACAGTACAGCGTGACATAGTCCTGTTCCTTGGAAAACCCCTGCAGCTGAGAGCTCATCCTCAATTCACCACCTGCTTCAGCTGAGGTTTCCAGTCCAGTTTGTAGCCAAAGGAGAGTGAACGGGGACAGCTTCCTCAAGACGGACACCACGGGGGCTGCCGAAGAGGTGCACGTGATGCTGGAGTGCAGTTGCACTTTCTTTAGCCCTGCAGAGGTGCAGCAGAGTGAACTGCTAAATCACCCCTCTCAGCCCCTGGCTTCTACATTCAGGCAAATAAAAAACCAGGAGTGACGGAATGGTAAGTATCAAACCAGGTGGCAGGAGGAGTACAGAAGGTGCTGTCAGGTGAAACAGCTGGTCTCCACAAAGCAACAGCTCCTAACCACAGCTGGAAACGGTACCTAAGTGTGACATGCACTTGACTTACAGCAATTTCAAAGATATGTGACTCTTGCTGTAATTCTGGAAGAGTGCAATTATTGTTCTGCAAGTCTCACTGCAATTTGCATAGTCCAGCTTTGGTAAATAGACATTTTTTTAGAAAGAAAACTGCTTCATAAGGAAATTCTTGACTTGCTGTGTGGAACTAGCACTCTGTAATACCTTCTATGAGCTTCCTGGTCTCTCCAAGGCAGGGAAATCTGCTTATCTCCTCCTTTCCTCTCTTTGGAGAGATGGGAGGGAGGGCCATCTATCATTCTGGTTGGCCAGTCTGGCCAGACCACGACACCTGTACTAGGCCAGCTCTGGTATATCATCCCTCCTGAATGATGCCTGCTTGGCTCGCAAAGACTGTCTGGTTGCCTTACCAGTGTGGTAAGCATACTAACAGTCACCCAATAGCTTGTTCAGTCCTACCTACCTTTCATGGATTAGCCAGTTCCTGGTTGCTTTTTAATTTTAAAATGTTTATACTCTGCTTGCTGTGTCCTTGCACATCTACAACCAGTAACATCTAAAAGTATGCAAACTAGCAGCCATGGCAAGTATCACATTTTCTCTCTCATGTCTCCTGCAGCCTGTGGTGACAGCACTGATTTTTGCCAAGCATCTAATTCAGTGACTTACAGCAGTGCGAGAAGTGCTCTCACTTTCTCCCGCTTCAGTCAAAAGAGTCAAAGTATGCATGTGTGGGAGTACACCATGCAAGTATGGCTCCACAAGAAGGACTGACAAATTTTTAAAACACTGTTTTCTCTGATTTCACTCCTGGAATGACCTTGGTGCCCCTTATGATTATTTGGGCAGCTTTATGCCAGCACACCAGTTCTTTTAACTGAGGTTGAGTGGGAAGAAAGAGTATTTCATTTTCAGAAGAGAGTGGTCTGTGTGGAACTTCCAGGGGGAGTAGCAGAAGACAGGGTAATGTTTCTGAGCCACAGAATTCCGAGTTACTCAATAACTCAAACGAGATGGGTCTTTATCTTTCATTATACATGCTGTTTTGGAAAACAATGCAATTTCCTCTTGAATCACAATGATCTACCAATCCAAAAGCTCCAGTACCTGAATCACAGAGCCACAGAGTGGTTGAGGTTGGAAGGCTCCTCTAGAGGCCATCTTGCCCAACCCCACTGCTCAAGCAGAGCCAACTAGAGCTGTTTGGCCAGAACAGTGTTCAGGTGGCTTTTGAAGATCTCCAANTGGCTTGCCAAGATCATGAAGACTTTAAACTAGAGTTGCCAAGGGAGAGGAACCTCAATCCATACCAATCTTACCATGTATGATACCAATACCAGTAGTAGATGTCCAGAACCTGTAGAAGGGTTGCAGGTCAGCAGGAGNGTAAGGACACTCCAACAGTTCTGGGAGCAACGTGTACCATTGCTCCATCACCCTCAAGATAAAAAAGTGTTTCCTGATACCCGTATAACAACCAGTCCCACTAAGAAATGGCGACAGGTGATAGTGGTAGGTGACACTCTCCTGAGAGGTACAGAAACACCCGTTTGCTGACCTGATCCACTCTCTAGAGAGTTGTGCTGCTTACCAGAGGCTCATCTGAGGGCTGTCACCGAGAGATTACCAAACCTCCTACAGTCCTCTGACTATTGTCCGCTGCTGTTTTTTCCCATGGGCACCAGCGATACAGGCAGGAGCAGCCTAACTATCAAGAAAGATTACAGAGCCCTGGGAGTGGGAGTCAGGGACACTGGAGTGCAAGTAGTTATTTCACCAATCCTCCTGGTCAAATGGAAGGGGATTGAGAGGGACAGTCAAATCTGGAAAATCAAGACATGGCTACAGGAATTGTGCCACAGCCAGGGGTTTGGCTTCTTAGACCCTGGGACTGGCTTTGAGAAACCTGGTCTACTGGGGCCTCACGGGGTCCACTTCACCGAGGAGGGGAAGAGCATCTTTGGTCAGTGGCTTGCCAAGATCATGAAGACTTTAAACTAGAGTTGCCAAGGGAGAGGAACCTCAATCCATACCAATCTTACCATGTATGATACCAATACCAGTAGAAGATGTCCAGAACCTGTAGAAGGGTTGCAGGTCAGCAGGAG
>VXBO01003073.1:54485-109247 GCA_013400135.1 Rhinoptilus africanus
AGTCAGGGATCAGGTTAGGAAAGCTAAAGTCTTGATAGAATTAGATCTGGTCAGGGATGTCAAGGTCAACAAGAAAAGTTTCTATAGGTATGTCAGTGATAAAAGGAAGACCAGGGAAAATGTGAGCCCTGTCCGGAAGGAAATGAGAGACCTGGTCATCCGTGATATGAAGGTGGAGGTATTCAATGACTTTTTTGCCTCAGTTTTCACCAGCAAGTACTCTAGCCAGATCGCCCAAGTTGCAGAAGAGAAAGGCGGGGACCGTGAGAATGAGGAACCACCCACAGTAGGAGAAGTTCTGGTTTGAGACCATCTAAGGCACCTGAAGGTGAGCAAGTCCATGGGACCTGATGAGGTGCATGGCAGGAGGCCCCAGCAGGGACAGGGCTGTCAGCATGGCCCCTCTCCATGTCACCAGACTTTCAGGTCTTCAGGGCAGGCGGCCTGGCTGATGGATAAGGGGCTTCGACAGCCCTGCCCTGACGCTCTGAAAGGGGAGGTGGGGAGGTTGGAAAAGCATTCCCCACAATGATCTGTGCTTTGGTTTTGAAACAAACACACCCGTAAGGCTTCAGTGTCTTTATTCATTTTCAGTGTATTCAGAAAGCTGCTCTCTCAGTGACCACATATCAAAGCGGAGGACAGGTCCCCCCACTGACCTGGCTGGGGGCTCCCCTGCAGCCTGCCAGGCAGAGGCATTGGTGATCCTTGGAGCTGCATCCCCTTGTGCCCCTCGCTGCCTCTGCAAGCCTCCCCTTCTCCCGGCTGTGGGGTCATTGCTGCTGGTCCTTGGGCACTGGTGGTAGTGCCACTGTGGGCATCTGCTGCACACTCTCTGCCTGCCCGCAGGCGGATGAGCCAACCATGCAGTCCTGGTAGCTGATGTCCACCCTCATCATGTGCAGGATGCACTCGAAAGACTGCCTGCAGAGCAGGCACACAGCTTTCGAAGCCAGCCAGCGCTGAATGCAGCTGAAGCAGAAGGCATGGAAGCAACCGTCAATGTTGGCTGTGCTGTCGATCCCTCTCAGGCAGGTGGAGCATGCTTGGTCTGCCACTGCCTCCCGCTGCCCTGCCCTCTGCAGCAGGACGAACTAGTCTGCTCTGGGGGCTCCTCAGTACCCAAAGCCATGTCCTGCCAGGGCAGACGTTCAAAGCGCCTGAGGTTTCCTGTCACTAGGAATGGAAAAGTAAAGAAAGCCCCAGGAAATGATAGGAGAGAGGAGGCAAAGGCCTCCCAAAGGGTCTCTCTGCAGGCTGAAAAGCCACAGCAGAAACAGCGCCATGGGACAACCAGCCCCAAAGGCCACCCTCCCCACCTGCCTGTCCCTCTCAGCTTCCCCCGGGACACTGCCGATAGTCCAAGATCCCCCATCCCCTACACTCTCCCCCCAGACAACTGGCATGACTCGATCTAGCACAGGGTGCCTGCACGAGGCAGTCAGGGAAGGCAGAGGAATCAGCTGGGAGCCTCCACTGGTGCCCACAGCCCTGGTACAGCCACCATGTGGTACCCACAGCACCCCTGCCAGCCAAGGCTCTGCACAAAGGGAGCACTCCAGGTGGACGTCCACAGTCCTGATGGACCACCAGGACTGCCACGTCCTTTTCTGTATAGCTGCTTTTCAGTCGGTCCCCAGCATATACTGGTGCTTGTTCCTCCCCAGGAACAGGACTTTTCAAGTCCTCGTGTTGAACTTGATGATGTTCCTTTTGTCCCATTTCTCCAGCCTGTCAAGGTCACACTGGATGGCAGCCTGACCTCTAGTGTATCAGCCACTCCTCCCAGTTTTGTATGCTCAGCAAACTTGCTTCTGCTTTATCATCCAGTTCATTAATAAAGGTTTTGAACAATATCAGACCCACTGTTGAGCCCTAACTGCTAGTTGCCAGCTGCCAACTAGACTTCATACCATTAATCATCATTCTGAATTCACCTGCCCAAACTCTCAACAGAAGTCTCCTCTCTAACCCCTTAAAAAATTATTTTAAGCTGCTGCAGTAAAATTAGCATTGTATAATGGAAACTTTGCATGTAATCACATCTCCGTGGGATGTTTGAGCTTCACCATGACATTCTGGTGAGGCAGATCCCCAAGATTTTGTGGAGGTCTAATGCCCACATAGTTACCGCTTAGCAACCAAGAGCCTCTTCAGGAGAAAGCACATCCTTTGCAGGCTGGGAGTTGGTTGCTGTGACTTCCATCCAGGAAGGAGGAGGAGAGCTGAAACTGTAAAGTGAGTGGCTCTCAGCACATTCGTCTCCAAGAAGATACCAATGGCTTTATTCCTCACACCGTGATCTCTATTACTATCTGAACCAAGCACAGCTCAGAGCCAGCCACTGCCTTGCGGACTTTGCCAGTGCTCTGGCGATATGAGGAAGGCTCACTTCTTTCCTCAAGATTATTGCTTGTAGGTCTGCAACAGGAGCCCTGCTGTTGGAACCTAGGCTGTTCTGAAAGTCTTGTCCCCTTTTATGCACTTCAGTCAAGTCTATTTATTTCCTCAGTTCAGGTAACACTAGCCCAGCACTGAGAAACACTAGCCATGCACGTAGTGGGGAGCTAGGGCCAGATGAGCCTCAGTATTTTGATATAGTGGGGATCTGCCCCCTCACCCGTAAAATTACCACAGGAGACCTGCTTCCTAAGGTGCAGTGTCTACTGATCTTCCAGAGATCTAGAACTGGCCTTGCAGAGAGACAGATGAAGAAAACGAGTAATTGCTGAGACAGACTGGAAGCAACAGTTACTTTGCAGTGAGTAATGGATATGTCCAGAGGTGTCTGACACAGTCCATTCAGAGTATGCTCCCCCTGCAGGATCCCTGGCGAAGAGATGCTTGTCCTGGGTTATCAGTACTGCCTGAAGTTGGACTCCCATTGGCACTTTGCACCTCTTCTAGGGGGTAAAGAATATGTGCTCTTTCTCTTTCCCTCTTATTGCATCTTTCCCTGCCATGAAAACAAGATACTGTTTACAAATAGGAGACAAAAGGGGGGAAAAAAAGTGCTTCTCAGCTCTGTTTCAAATGTTCTCCATGTTAAAAACTGAATCTAAATTTCCGACAGCATCCTACCAAACTTCTCTCACACTTCTCAGTTTTTTCTGTCATTTTCATTATCCTTCAATAGGTCCATTCTGATGTGTGATTTACATCGCTCTGCCACTCCTTAGGGTCCTTTCTGTAAATATTAAGAAGTTGCCTTGGAGTTCCTTCTATAAATATTAAGGCAGTCTTAACTGCCTTCTTATGTGGTCTCTGTGGCAACATTTCGGAGCTATTTTTAGGCCCCCAGTCTTGAAGGCTGTTGTGCAGAATTCATCATCACTTTGCTCAGGGAGGTTCTCTTGTCCAATAAAATTTTAAATTCTGTAACCTCTCCAACAAGCAATCTGGTACTTGATGTTCCTTGTGGCTCCAGAATTTTTCCTTGTGCCAAATGTAAATGTTCCTTGCTATGATATAAGCAGTGACCTTTCTTACAAGTAACATACAGAAAGATCTATTTCCTTCAAGTTTGCAGATACTTTTTTACATTATTGTGTCCCTGCTCAAGATTTTCTATGCTTAAATCTAATTTTTCTTCTATTTTCTCATAAGTTATATTTTCCACACCTCTGAATAATGACTTTTCCTTCTCTGGATGCTCTCCAACCGATCTGCTCTTTTTGTGTTTTGTTTTGTGGGATTTTTCCCTAACACGTACTGCCTAACACAAGAAATGGAGTACTGAGTCAAAAAGACTTTTTTTAAGTATTACCTATGTTTATGTACTCCAATAAAACGTTTGCCTTTTGTCCAAAAGCACAATGCTGTTCATCTTATAACCCAGTGAAGCCTACAGAGCCACTCCTGAAATACTGCTGCAAAACATATTGTTCCCACCCTATGCCTGTGTATCCATGTATTCTTACCTACGTTCAGAGTTCTTTTTGTTCTTCAGGATTTTCACCATCTTCCTATTGTTACAGTCATTTTGGGCTCTGCCTCTGTCCTCCAACAGCGTTGTGTCACTGTCACTGTCAACAGGCTCTTGAGTATTCCAACATTCAAGACACGGAAGTTGTTCTGGAGTAGAAGTAGACTCACAGCAGCTCTCCTGGCCTCCACTTCCTATTTCTTACAGTAATCCTTCTTCTGTCTGGGTATTTTGGAGATGAGAAACACATATTTTCCAATAAAATAAAAATTAAAAATTGGGTTTTTTCAAGAATCTCTTTTTGTGCTGTTTCTGGTCACCTGTTGGCACAGTTGACCTTCACAGTTGATCTTCACAGAAAGTGATGTTAGGACCCAAGATTAGGTGTATCTTTGATTTTCCCGCTGGAGTGTTTCTCTGTTTCGTCATCTGAGAAGGGATTTTAAGGTTCCCAACCCTATGATGTTACTGTTTTAAAAAACGGTATTACGTCTGATGGCAGTTGAGAAGCTCATTTAATTTTGCACAGATAAGGCCTTCAGTTAGGACCGTTGTGCTGTATTTGTCTTTTACTTTCCTGTAGATGGGGAGAAAAAATTATTTGTAAGAGATCAGGGCAGCATTTTTTTCTTTTCTGGTATGCCATATCAAGAACTAGCACAAAAATACTGTTCAGATGCAACTATGCAATCTTGGAAAAATAAGTTTATCAGAAATTAATGAGAATACAGGAGGAACATCCCCTCAGTGGTATTGAAAGTGAAGTCTTGACCAGCTTACTAGCAGTTCATCCACCTTTATGGTCTCACAGCAGTGCTCTGTATAGAACTGGGAGAGGGAAGGATAATTTTCCAACTCGCATATGACTGCCATTCTTGGACCAACCTGATTCTTAAAGAGAGTTTTGTGACCAGGTGCCATCAATATGGCATCAATGGCATCAATATGGCTAATACCAACAGCTGGGATTAGCCAGAAGATGACGTTCCAACCATATCCTATTTCCTTTCCCTGTGCTGCAGTCTTGGAATGGGACACAGCAGTGCACTGACAGTAACACTCTTCTGTATGCAGCACCCAGAGGCTGTCTTCTGCTTGTGCCAGACATGGCTTGCCTTTTATTTTTTTTGCAGTGCAAAAGTGGTGTGCTCTGGTGTGTGTCACGGTGATGTGCACTTGCACAATTATTTCACATCGCTCTGTACCAGATGACAGCAGTGATCATTGTCTTGAAAAGCATGTAGTACGTGTTATGCAAGAAAAGACACTGTGTGACAGTTCCAGAAGGAAAATCATGCAGAGGAGACCTCATCAGTCTCACAGTCTTCTCTGTTAGACACAGACTGCAAAATCTGAGGAATCCAGATCCACCTAGCTGAGGACAGTGACTGTGAGCTAGAAACCAGAAATTATACCTGTTACGTGAGTCTCCAATAGATTTTGGTTGGTTCCAGATGTTGTCATCTGAAAGTCTACTCTGAACAAATTGTACTATTTAAGTATTTTGGTGGTATGGTAATGTTTCTGAATGCATGCCAGGAACAGTAGCAAAAAATGCCTTCACTATGCTAATGACTAAAGTCGTTAGCTTCTACAGAGGCTAGCTTCCTGATATAATTCAAATATCAGGCAGTCTGAGTCAGTCTTGATGATCTCTTTGGGAAAACAAATTCAATCCTTTGCTGAAATGCAGCATGAGAGAGGAGTGACCTTGCAATTTCTTCACCTTTCCATGGGGCTGAGGATGATGCTGTGGAGCATAGCACATCTTCCCCTGGCTTGGGATGGGCTGTCAGGCATGCGACTCATGAGCCCTACTGCTACAGGCTGTGTCAAGAATATTTTAGTCTCCGTGATGTTATCCTTTCCCCTCTGTACAGCCTAAAACTTTTTCTTTTGTGGCCCTCTTCCTCTCCAGGCAGTAGCAGCCACCACCAATGGAGCTCCGATTTATTTCTCTATTTGAATTTTATGCCACTAGTCGTTAAAACCTTCAGAAAATCCAGGCCAGGCTCTATACCAATAGAGAGTGAGCCCTTGGGAAGGGATGGTGGACTCATATTTGTACTGCCACTCCTGGGCCTTTAGCCCCAGTAAAGCGTTGTGCGGGTAGTTAGTGCTTCTTAGTTGACTTCACGTATGGCTACACACATATCCGTGCCTCCCATTGGGATCTGAGATGCTGGATCTCAGGAGACCTCTGTGTGAGGTTTTGTGAACTGCCCCCACCCCCCTGCCTCTGCTGTGGCTGCAGCAAGCCAAGGCAGAATGAGGATCAAAGGACTCAGGTCCTAAGGTGTATCCTTAAACTCTAAGCGTATACAGTCTCCCTAACTGGCCACAAACTCCTCATTTCAGCACAGCCTTTGACTCTTAATCTCAAATACACATTTAAAATTAGAACTAACTAGAAGACGAAGAAAACAGAAGACAGAGATAAAGTGATTTAAAATTCTAAAACTGAAAAGATTTTTCTCTTATGAATTTGATATGCAGAACAGATGGTCCTCAAAACCAAAAAAAAGTTCAGGCAGAAGAAAGGAGCTGAGAATGAGTCTGTATCCTGCTCCCACTGCACTGGGACCAAGAGCAGCTGAAAGGCTAATGCAATTGATTATTCTGTTGAATGGAAATGTCCATCCCTTAGTGGTTCTCTCTGCGGAGAAAACAGCTCTGTTCTTTTAAGTCAGAGTTCCCTCTTTTCATTTTTTTTCTCAGTAACCAGTCTGCAACAAAATCACATTATGTGACACTGAAACACACTGAAACCTTAGCTGGCCTTCTTAGGATACATTTTCATTAATTGTCTATTTGAGCAAGAGCTAGACAGTTTCTCTGTAATGATATTGACAATAGGATTGTTCCTTGAGTAAAGTGGTGAAGAAGAAAAGGCAAATAGTAAAATCTCTTATTTTCTTGACCCTAAAATATATTCTATTTCTAGTCCTCCAGACATTTGCTTAGAAGGTCATTGTACTTCTCTGGAGAATTGTTCTTCTCCAGAGGTTAGTGTAAAGCTGAGTTGTTGTTAGCTAAAAACTGAGTCTCTGAAATATAAAAGCCATTGAAATGGGTTTGACCTGTAAGAAATTATTTGTTTGCCTCAGAAAGCTAATATTTCTCTTTCCTCCCTTCTAGTGATGCACTAGTCGTAATTGAAGGACCAGTAATTCCTTCAACTCTCTACTAAACTTTTCTTGAAGTCAGTTTATTATCTGCCTTGGTGGGCACCACAAAATTTGTCAAAAATCCAAACCATCTTGTCTTCTTTTTCTTCTGTATTCACAGCCCTCCTAAGCTGCTTTCTAATCACCTGGGAATCATTTTGAAAGTGGAAGCCAAGCAAGGGGTTCTCCTGTGGTACATTTTTATTTCAAGCAATTGGGTTATGAGCAATCTATGCTGGCTTTGTCTCTTGCCACTCTTCTGTGGCAGGCCTGTGACCGTGTATTTACAAGGAGGGTTCCTTCTAGAACCAACATTCAAACCCCATTTCAGACTGAACTGGTTAAAAACTTAATGTTTACCAAATGCCAAAGGGAGAATATTTTGAGGCATTTCCTCCTAAATAAGGGTTTGGACCCTCCATCTGGCAAATCAGAGGATGCTTCCTCAAATGCTTTCTATTCCAGCTTTGGTATTTCATTTCATACTCTCCCTTCAATTTGTTTCATTTGGCAGTACCGTAACTGCAGGCCAGTTATGGATATGTGTTCAACTGGGGCAAAACACAGAGTGAAGCACAAGAGTCTTGCTGAATTTTCAAGAGGAATTTTTTATGGATGATCATCCTGTTCTATAAGCCTAAAAACCCTGGGAAATGGCAATGGTCTGCCTCTTCTAATTGCTTCTGAGACACTGATCACAGTCATTTTAAAGGGGAACAAAACAGAACAAATTCATTCCAACGGCATTACAAACCAGGGAAAGACCTTGCAGTTTCATCCAGAGGGATATCTTTCAAATTCAGAGTGTGGCCATTATAGAAATAGCCATTCAGAAGCTGTTCCTTCTCCTCTGCAAAATCAGTCCTCTGATCGCTCATATCCCCTTTATGCCATTGTAAGACCTCGATTTTGTAGACTAGCTCCTGGTTTGTCCCCTTGTCAACAGTAGGCAATATATTCCTGCATGCTCACACACCCAAGGTAGTGGGAACAGCAGGCAGTATAATAATATTAAACAAGGAAAAAGAATTAGGAAGCATCCTATTAATAAGAGCACTTCCCCAGAGACAGAGGTAGAGGAGTCTGGCGTTGCTGAAGAATAGCTTTTGCATGTTCTGTGGTTTTCATCCTTTGGCTTCTCCAAGTAGGTGTCTGAAAAGGGCCTTTGTGCTGGAAATAAAGTATTCGGAAACAAAAAGTTTCTGTGTACTATAAAAGCTCCTGCCCTGTATACATACTTGTTGCTGTTACTGCTTTGCGATACTTCTGCATGAGGAAAGACCATTTTTGTAAATAGAGTTGAATAAAAATAACTTTTGAATGTGAAAGATATTTGCTAGGTTTTAGAACATTTTGATTTCTGGAAACAGANAAAATAGACAAGCAACCCCTGTGCTGCCACCTCTGTGTGGGAGACGAAGGTGTTTAGGGAGCTTAGAGAAAAAACCGAGGTGAGTGAAAGTAAAGGATTGGATGGAAGAGGAGAAAAGAGACTAAAATTCAAAAATAGTATCAGAGTGAGATCATCAGGGGAGAGCCAAAAAGGAAAAAGCGTGTAGGCAGAAAATGGGCCTGGAGTAAGGACATACTTCCAGGTGTGTCTCAGCCCAGCCACTGGCTTCCCATCCACGTAAGCATACACATAAAAGCTTGCANATTTCTGGAAACAGACCACCTGCTGCGTAGGACCCTTAAGTCTCTTAGCTAATAATCTTCTCTCCACTTGGACTAATTTTAGCTATTGCCACTTGAAACTTTTAATGGTTTCAGCCACCTACTGCCTTCACGCAACTTTTCCAGCCCCTCTCTGGCACTCTGCCTGTTCAGATATCTGAGGTTTATAAATAGTTTTATTTGGAAAATGGTCACTGGAGATGGAGGTGGAGAGACAGNAGCGTGTAGGCAGAAAATGGGCCTGGAGTAAGGACATACTTCCAGGTGTGTCTCAGCCCAGCCACTGGCTTCCCATCCACGTAAGCATACACATAAAAGCTTGCATCTATAAATGTCACACCATACATATCCATGGGGAGGAAATAGCTCAAGTGAGGCCTTACAGTCAAGGGCTTTCCATCCTCTACCACTCAAAGAGCTTAAGACAGAAAAAAAAATAACGTTCACATGAGAAATGGGCATTCCAGAAGTACATGAACATATCAGGAACCACATTCACCCAGGTTAAAGCCAGGCTTCTCCTTCGGAGTTTCCTGTCAATTCAGTGAAGAGAGTGAAGCTCCTGACCTGGGTGCTCTGAAACACCCTGTGGGACATTTCTGCAACCTTTGGTTGGTCTACGACTTCAAAAAGTGCCTCCTCAGTCCTCATACTGCAGTTCCCTCAAATCTCAAGTTCAGTGCTGCAGCCTCTGGACATACCTGGGCTCAGGACAGAGACTTGGCACACCAGAGAGTGTCTTGTCTCATGCTTTGTGCAGGAGCCTTCCCTCCTCACGCTTAGTTCATATCAAAGGCAAGTTATCAAAAGCTGCTATGATGCTGCGCCTCCCACAGCAATGAGGTCTCTGCTTGCATTCAGCACTGCTGAATATACGTTCTGCCACAGTAATGCAGGCTCAGATTTCCTTCTTTTTAAAGCTTCTTATTTTAAAATAGCTTGTATATGTTTAACCTGTGCTAGTTTAAGGATGCTGTAGGGAAGACTTGTCAACAAGCAGTTAGAAGGAAATTGTTAGCAAGAGAATATATTGACTTGCGTCTGGCAGACTTAATGCACAGTAATGGTTAAGATTTAGGCAGAAATCAGTGGTATTGATCCCAAAGCTTGAGGACAAGGACCTAAAGGCATGTCCCTAGATACATGACTAGTGTCTGTCACTGATGATGGCACTGATGATGCAAGGCCCACTTGACCAAGATGCCTAAGTTAGAAGTGTGTTTGCTCAAAGATAGATGTCGGGTGGGTGGGTAGAGGTGACAGGTGAGAAGGTGATTCAGCTTTCAGTTGGGCAAAGTTGTCCTCTGCAGGTTCCCCTCAGTCCCTTTCGTAAGTCAAATAGCACTTGTATTCCCAACCTTATCACCTCAGCCAAGGGTGGGAATGAGCCCAAGTCTATAGCCCCAATTTAGGCACTAAGATAGGTGTTCAAGTGAGGCTGTGCTAGTTCCTCCAAGAGTATATTGATTACTTTTAGGTGAAAACAAGTAACAAGCAACTGTGATGTGAATGTTTTTACTAACATTAATCCCACCTCTTTCCTCTAGGGAGCTGAGATAGACTCAGTATTACATCTGGGCCTGCTGTGTAGTGCTCTGACACCCCAACACTTTATAGAACTGTATGAAAAATAAAATTAATAGTTCTGGCATATTGTTCATGATGTCACCCTCTCTGCCAAAGGGAGACACTTGTATGATTGTGGTTTATGGTCTGGTGAGCTCTTGAGGCTTGTTTAAGGGAGTGGTTTTTTGCTTTGGTTTTGCTGTGTATTCACATCAGAGAAGGCAAACTCTAAAATATACTCTTCACACTTTGAGTAAATACCATTAAGCTTTGAGATGGTCCCTAGCCCCTGGCATGGATGAAGAACAACTTCCAGGGTCTCAGAGCAGCTTCTGAGAAAGTCGTATCTTGTGAAATTGAGGTAGTTATTTGTATCTTCGAGGCACTGCAGTAGGCATCCAGAGAGGATATACTGACTGCTGACTGGGAAAGATCACCATGAGGTGGCTACCACAAGAGACTAAATAACTGTGTGACAGGAATCCCAAAATGGCAATGCCTATCAGCCTTGCAATGCTTCCTACCAGCAGTAGATTTAATAAGCATCTTACTGATTTTTTATTTTATTGTCGAAGCAGCAATTGATTTGAGCCGAGGAAAGAAAAACAATTGTTTGGAAAAAAAAAATACCTACAAGATACCAACAATAACTTTGGTCTGGTAATGAGAAAGGAAAGCAGTAAGTTTTCCTGTGCCACCAGTACAGAGAGTGGGCGCTGCACCTGCCCTCTCCTGTGTTTCTGCAGCATGCTGCTCAGCATTGGTAGCAGGAAGAAAGAACGATGGATCCGGTGAGGACATCCTTGTGATTACAACTGGAGTACCAGTATCCTGGGACAGTCAAAAAAACAAAGGCCCTTTGACCTGGATTTTTGTTTTCGGTTGCCCTGCAGAGGGTGCTGGTGACAGAGGAATGAAATTCAAACTGATGTGGCTGCGATGAGAGGTGGTTTCCACTGAAATATTGCCATTGTCAGCAGCATTTCTGGAGGGCAAGCAATGGTGCAAAGTGATGAAATTGCATAGTTTGCCAGACACAGAGGGACTGTCAGCAGTTCCAACACTCCCCTGTGGCGCAGGCTCTGAAGAACTGTGTGAAGACCTTCCCCCATCCAGTACCATCTCCCACCACTTCAAGGTTAGAAGGACTTTTCTGGAGTGGAAGGTGCCAGAGATGTGCTGTGCTACCATGAAGCTCATCCACCTGTGGGGGTACTAATAGACAGTCTGGAAAACCAACAGATGGAGACAGAGAGTGTACTCTCATTTCAGTGGGAGTGGGGGTTAAGTGGGAGAGGTATAGAAACCTCAGAAGCATGGGTGAAGGGCCAGTCTCCAGGGCACAGGCATCTGCGTGATTCAACCACGCAGTGTCCACGGGGAGCAGCACTGCGCTTGAGTGCCTTCCAGGGCTTCACAGCCCAGTGAGGGAGTAACTCATGATGAATTCAGTGGTCCTCTATACCATGTTTTGCTCGTTAACTGGATAAAATGCTGTCAACAGATTTAAGGGGACAAGGAAGCTTTCCTCCTGTCCTCACTTTTCTGAAAATGAGTGAGACAATAAAGACTGCCTTCAGCAGTAACAGGAGAAATAATTTTTGATCTTAGCCATCGCATTTCTACCTCTCGGTAAGAACACCAGCAAGGTCACAAATACTTCAGTGGATACAGTAGTAGAGTGAAATTCTACAACCCCAAAAATATCAAAGTGAGGAAACAGAGCTAACACAGACATGTCAAAGAGAAAGTACTGCATGAGAGAAGTACCTTTTTTTTTTCTCCAGTAGGTACTGCCTTTCACTGGCATAAAAAAAGCGTGCTAAAACTGAGTTATCTGGTTCAAAACGCATTATTCTGCTTACATGAGGATTTCTGTCAAGTTCAGGGCTTTTAAAGCAGTGAATTTACTGTACTTCTTTAATCTGGTACCATTTAGTAGGTCACTGATGGGTATAATAAAGGACAGCCCCAAGATATGACAGTGTTACAAAGGCAGGCAATGAAACTCTGTGATACAGCAAATGTTACCTATCTCTAAATGTCTGCTTTTGCATTTAGGATGAAACTTGCCAGAATGAATCATTTCAGGAGAAGATGAAATCTTTTGGCTCTCCTCTTTCAAAAAAAAAATAAAACAAAACAAAAACCCACACTTGCCTGCTTCAATCGTTTTTTACAAGTAGAAGACATACACGAGGTGGTACTGTTGTTCTCCACTCTCTGAACCGCTGCCTGCATCTCCGCCTGGGGAGGATGGATGTGGGCAGGCTGCTGGTGGGGCAGTGCAGATGCCCTGTAGGCAGTCTTGCTGCCTGGGACCAGACGGCAGACCTCGCCGTCCGTCGGCGGTGGTGAACTCTGCTGGGTCAGCCTGAGAGCAGCTGGCTCAGCCTGGCATCAGCCAGAGCCGTGACTGCTCTGTAGGCACTGCTCAGCTCTGCTTGTCTTCTTCATCGGCCAAAACCTTAGGGAGGAGCATATACCGCTTACCCCTAAATTCAGACAGAGCTCTTTGTGGAGTACCCTCTTCATGCCTTACCATGCTACAGGCTTCAGGCGCCCCTTGCTCAGCTTACCCTGATACAGAAATGGCTCAGAGCCACAATGGTAGTGCAAGGGGCTCCAAGCAGATGTGAATCCTCAGCACGTCTCTTCTCCCACCATTACATTTTGTGCTTTGCACTGCTGCCTAACACCCTGCCCTAGGACCTGCAGCAATTTTCTTTGCTGCTTTCCCCACAAAGCTGTTCTGGATTGACTTACCATTATCTAATAACACATTGGTGGGGACAGGAACAGAAATGGAAGTATCTGTACCTTTTGAAAAGCTACAACAGTAGGAGACATGTCAGCTCGAATTTTTCCTTGTTTCAGTGTGCCTTTGGTTTTGTAGCTCTTGGGCTGAACAGAACATGTGTTTTGTAATTTACATGCTTGAACACATGCCTAACTTCAGAAGACTGTTCCCATAATTGGAGTTAAGTCTGTGTTTAACTGTACTGCTTAATCAGTGACAGAAGGCTGATGCAGAAACATTGATTTATTATATAATAAAAATTACTAACACCTTAACAGACTAATAAACTGCTAATTGGTTTCTGCCTATTTGCACTGATAGGATTTAAGACAAATACAGTATACTTGCAAAAGTATTTGGGATCCTTATTAAGCAGAAAGGAGTGGACGTGTCTTAACTCTTTACGTTTGACTGGAAAAATGATGTTTGGTTTTACTGACAGTGTCATTAATTGTGTCCAGGTTAGGTGGAAAGTTTTTGTATCAGGCAATGCCTTAACGCATTAAGAAAATTTTGAAAGCAAGTTTTTTCAACAGCTCACTGTTTGGTGGCATGGTTTTGGTCTGTGTGTATGCTTGGCAGATGTGAACCTGGAATCTTACTGGCTTTTCTTTTGAAAAAATATTAAGAAGAAATAACAGTAAGCAGATTTTTTTTAATATTCTGCCTGGAAGGCAAAAAGATTTTCTTTGCTGAAAGCATTAATTTTCCATTTAAAGTGGGACATCTCAAGAATTGAGGGCACGCAGGTACCAGGAGTAACTTAAGAAGCTTGCTCTTCAATATGAAGACAAGTGGAGATCCCAGAAAGATTGAGGGTGAAAAAAGCTCTCTTTAAGGGAAAAAAAAAAAAAAAAAGAGGAATAAGTGACACAGGAAACTAATGCACAATCAAGTTAACAAAGTCACCTAAAGAGGTAATCCCTTGTCTATTAGCAGCCTTCATCTGGAAGAGACAAGTTCAAACCTGTCGTGAACAAGTATATGCCTCGGGTTATGTTTTAACTCTGTTCTGCGGGATGAAGTTCCTTATGCAGGAAGTGTATCTTATGACCAAAGGTAATGCTTCATATCCCTCTGGAAAACGGCAGATAGGCTTCAAGGAATTTGAATCCACTATGTGCAGAATGTTTGGTCATCTGGAAACTCAATCGGAGAAAAGAGAGTGATATTCCTACTACAGCCTACTGCATCAGTATGCTGGATACCTGAGGCCAGGCACTTTAGTTACCCAATGCCACACTGGAGTTAAGAAGTCAGCTAGAGTTTTATGGGAATAATTGAAGAAGAAATATTTTCCTTAAATTTATTCACTTGGTTAAAGTCTTAGGATATTGGGCACATCAGAAGAGCAGAATAAACAATAACAGAGAGCTGAGCTAAGCCTCCAAGTGAGAACAGTGGGTGCTCTGAGGATCATATCCTGATTTGAGCATCATGGCATTTGAAAAACCTCAGTACAGCTCCTCTGTCTGGATACCTTCAGACAACACTCTTTGGGACAGGGTTTGCATCTGGAGCTGGAGTGCATCAGCATTTGAATAACCTTCTTTTCCAAATGCTGAGCTCTCTCCAAACTGTTGTGTTTAATGAATCCATTAAACTGCTGATGTACCCATCTTCCAACAGGACACTGACTCAAGTGATAACACAGGGAAGGAGTAAACTGCTCCTCTGTTTGAAATGGTACAATATACAGCAGGTCCTTTATAAAAAGGTCTCTCTCACAAAGCTGCTATTCTAGAGAAACAGTTTTAAAAAAAAAAAAAAAGGGAATGCTCTCTGTTTGATTTGTTTATTTATTTGTTGTTCTCCGCTGAAGTCACACCAACATCACTTTTTTTTAACTTGAGTGTTGCCCAGACTGGGCACTTTTTAACACCCTGGTTTTGTCACTTTATCGGGAAAAGTTTCTAACTTCCAAGGGCAGATTCTTGATGTTGGTGCTATTTCTAGCAAAGAATACTGCTTAATGGGCCAGTGCTAAATAGGAACACCAGCTGCTTATGGCTTTTGTTTGTCTCCCATTCCTGATGGTGCTGCATTCCTGCAGGCACTTCAGATGCCAGCTCTCCAGCTTGCCTCAACTCTAAGACAGTCAGAAAAGCTCCTCTCTTCTGCATTCAGCACCAGCTATGAGTGCTGGGTCATTCAACTGGAAATTTTATACCAGTTGCATATGATCAAGGGGGAAAGTCCTCATCCCAAAGCAGACAGGGCCCACTTCTGTCTCCGCTTTTATAAAGGGTATTATACACCAAGCCACTGGAGCCAGAGGCTGCTCAGAGACTCTTCCTCTGAGAAGATCCTGCTCCAGTCACACAGCTTATGAGCACTGCCACCTTCCTGTGCTGTTTTTCTTTCCAGTGGGAGGGAGGATGTTTGGAGTAGGAAGTGCTGTGAGGAATCTTCGTGGCTTTGGAACAGTTTCTTGTAGTGATTCAACACTGAGTTCCAGCTCTCCCACCAAGATAAGCCAGCTACTCCATAGCAGCCTGGATCAGATTCTAATCCTGCCACATCATCAGTCTAAAAAGGGAGAAAACAGCCTTACTGGACTGGCTCAGCTTTACATTAAAATAGATGGAATGTTGAAACATTACAAATGCTTAAGCAGTAAAGTGAGGACAGGATAAAAATGAATGATTTTAGAAACCATCACTGAGAGAGAAAGAAAGAGCTCTTAAAGAAACCCAAGAGCATAACATGTCATATCTACCAGGAAGAAAAATAAGCACTAGGAAAGGAAAACATAGTATTATGAGGATAAAAGGAACTATGTTAGAGTGATTTTCTGCAGACTCCAACATCAAAATTAGACTAAATAATTTCTTTACCCAGAACTTCAAAAGAGCTGTTTCCTCCGCATGAGTAATGTGTTTACCAAATATTTTCTTATGCTCTTCATTACTGAGCCATTTAGGAAAAGAGCTGGTTTTTTTTTTGGGAGACTTGCCCCAGTAACACCTGAGGCTTCCCATGAGCCATCAGTCTGAAGGTCTGCACATTAGTGGAGAAATCTGACATTCATGGTCTGGTAATACTCATGGGCTTGTAGAAAGGTAAAAAGTGTTTTCTTTTTGCATGTGTTCCCAAATGACTGTCCTTTATAATATATAGTGCAGGTGCTGTGAGCTAGGAATTCATGCTGGAAAGCAAAGGTGGATCCTCGATCACCATGAGGATGTAGCAGACTCAAACAGCTGTCTCATTATAGTTCATGTGTTTACAGCAGTCAAATGAGAGCATTTAAAGAAAAACACTTAAATAACTAGTTCTAGAGACCACTGAATATCCCCTGCCTTGTAGAGTAGTCTTTGAAGTCTAGACATAAATAACCTGGATGGCTAAACCATACTCGACATGACTGGATAATTGTTTGCATGTGCATGGCAGCACAGAGTGTGGGATAGCTCTTGCTTTTGGAAAGCAACACAAATGTATTGATGCTTCTGTATCACATACCTAGTCGTGAACAGCTGAGCCCAGAACAGCAGCAAGTGTGGAGGAGCACATATGCTTGAGTACCATTAGCTCCAAGTGTGGTCACCCAGGAGGACACACCGGCGGCTCAGAACAAGGAGAAACAGCCGGATGAAGGGTTAGTGAGGAAATCAGAGGGTGTCATATTAAGCATGCTTCATAAAAAATGGTTAGTCTGATAAGCTTGTGAGTGCTCTCCTAAATCCTTGTATTGCTGTTGTATTGAATTAGACTGCCCTGGATTCCTCGCTAAAACCTAGAACTGCTCATCTTTTTGCCCCTGTAGGGTGACAAAGCTTTGCAAGCAACAGTGCTCCTCTGAGTGTGAGACTCTCCTTGTACACAGGGAGTGGGGGGAGCTTTCCCACTTCTCTTTTCTGCTTCTGCAAATACTCATCCCCTTTATGAGCTCTACTTATTTCTTTTTTCCTTTCTTGGCTCTGATTTGTGCCAAGAAAGATGCTCTCCTGCTGCAAACCCCTTTCTGCCTTGGATCCTGCTGTGGTTTACCCTTACCCTGTCACATCACCTAAGCCAAGTGAAAATAGAAATAGAGGAATGGGATCATGCAGACTTTCTCTGCCATGTCAGCTTTTAGCTGTTACACATCTGCTTGATCTAAGCAGTTGTTGTGGGGTTTTAAACTCCATTTCACCATCTCCATAGTAGGAAAATATTCTGGACATAATTTGCAGTTAAGAGGAAAGCAGAATTTCAGATTGCATTTTCAAAGAACAAGCAGTAAACATCTGCCTGGATCACCTGTTCCTTCTTACACCAGCCTAGTGGAGCCAAAATATTCAAAACGATGACCTGCTCTTCACCTGATCTCCTTCTCTGTGTCACGGCCAGCAGGTGATGTGGTCTGCTGGGAAGATGTTTTCTGAGCACAGGCAGGGAAAACTCGAGCCTGAAAACTAAAAGTTGCTGCAAGCGTTTGTACCATGGAAAGAGCACCAGCCCGGAGTCACATTATCTAGAATTTGTATTAGAGTTAAGCATACCTAGAGGTGTTAAGATCAGCATCTTGTGACTGTTGTCCATTTAGGACAGACATAAATATATTCACTGTCTAGATTTCAACCTTTGTTATTCTACTTTGTGAGAGCATTTTGATCAAGGCTTTCTCTTTAGAAATGCTACAGCAAACTCAAGGTCTGTGCCACCTCTTAGTTTGCTCCCTGCAGGAATGTTTCTTTTCCTCTGCCACCAACCGGTTGCTGGTTGGATTTCCTGCCTTTGCCCTTTGCTTCTTACATATTGAATCCCATCTGGTCATACACCTTAAAAATATAATGTGTTAGTGTGCTAGTTGTCTTTATACCACACAGAAGGTATAAACATAGGAGAAATTCATGACCTGGATTTATAAGCTGTCAGAGAGGGGAGATGAAAAAGTACTGGAAAAAGATACATCCAGGCAAATAGAGATGGATGAAGTTATTCTGTGCCTCAAAGACAAATGGGTTTTGTCTTCAATAGCAACTGGTCTCAGTTTTCATTGAGGTAGTTTGAACTGATTTTTAAGGAGAATTGAAAGGACTGATAAACAGAAAACATACAACAATTCAGATTTTTCAGACCTGCAGAGGATATCAGAAAGATAAGGGAGAAGGAAATTTTTTTTGTTTAATGTATTCTAAGAACAGCTTTTGTACTAGGCTTGAGAAAGGGTCAGAGTGCTCAAGAGACTCAACAAAAAGAAGACGCAGGAATTTCTCAGAAGGTCAGGTTCTGCATTCTTATTGGTAATGGATGCATGGAAAGGCTAGATTTCGTTGCGTTTATATAGCTGAAATTTCACTGTGGCAGTTTGGCAGCAAATTCAGCATGTCCCACGAAAGGCGGTGCCAGAAAGGTCACCAGTGAGTATTCCAGACACTACAAGATGCTAGAAAAATATGTATCACCTTTCAGGCTTAAAGCAATAGAAATTGCAATTGTAAATCTGGATATCCTCTCAGATCCCCAGGTTTTATTGATAGGAACCCAGTGGAAAAACTGGGAGATTACCAAGGCTGTGGTTTGAAATTTTCTGAGGAGTTTAGTCATAGTATATCCTACTTCTTGACGATGACTGCAGATGTCTGATATCCACAATGGGATTTTATTTCATGGGGGACTGCACCAGTCCTGACATACTTTTATCAGTGACAGTTCAGGTTTGACCCATTTTGGATGTGCTCTTTCCTTCAGATATCAGTCATAAGCACTAAGAATATTAGCTAGCTTTTCTGGATGATGTGCATTTCTTTCACATAATTCTAGTCCAGTGTCCTCAATTGTCTTCTAACTGTGTGTTACAGATGTGATGGTTCACCTTACCTAAATGTCATACATACAGAGGCTCAGTCCTTTCTTGGTGTTAGAGAATTGCACTCCTTTGAAGAGTTTCTGAAGCCCCTGTGACACACTGATATTGTACACAAGTGAGATTCATGCCAAATGGGCAATACAAAACCTCTGTTCTGTTTATCAGTCCCAGTTAAATCTGCACAGATTTCGTATAAACCTAGCATGTATCTTGCCTTTGCAGCTTGTCAAGGGTTCTGAATCAGGTGATTTATCTGCCCCTCCAACTACCAAGGAAATTGACCCTGAGCTATTCCAGTCATGGGCTGAGGTTAATCTCAAGGGAAGTTTCTGGATTTCTCGTTATAATCCAGCTGGTATAAGATTTGCTTTGAATGTAAAATAGTATTGCAGATACCAAGCTACAGATGCTGCCTCTTCTGAGGAGTTCTGCAAGTCAGCAGTGATCTCAGGAATGATGTGCTGATCACCTTTGCTTGGGATCTATTTCCTCTGCTTTAATCTACTCCATCTTCTAGTGAGGTTACTCCTGTTTTTCTGGTGATCTGAGAGACTTCACCTTTCGTGGGCTTTTTGTCACAACTGCCTCTGCCCTTCCCCCAGGTTCAGAGCACTTGTCCAGCACACATCTCAGTGATAAAAAAGTCAGATGCCAGAGCAAGCTCCGCTCATTATTGCTACTTGCTTGCTTTAGACTACCTGCCTCACAGTTAGTAAAGACATTTCTATTTATTTTTCTGAACTATGGGCACTTTCTCCATTTCCTTATAAGCACTTTCTCTGTGCCTTGGTACCTTCCAGATGGTAATGAGACATCAAGTGCAAAGCTTGATTTCTGGCATTTTATTTATTCTCACTTAATTCAGAAGCCATTTCCATTAACTACTGGAATGCAGCTCTCTGATGTTAAATCTTTTATCTGCTTTCACAGTAACCTATCCCATCCTGTCCTCTCTCCCATCCCTCCACGCTGTAGGGTTGACTTTTCCCCCTAGATATTTGTGTTGGCACCGCAGGCAATAACATTTCAGCCCCAGCATTCTTTCCAGGTCAGGAACAGCAGGGAGCTTTCCTTCTGACTGCTTCTGATAATTTTCTACAAGGTGAAAAGAGAAGTGTGTGCTCTGAGCTCCCAAACGGGCATTGATTTACATGCTTGGAGTTACAGGTCTAGACAGACATTTGACTAATGACATTTTGAAAGTGCAAATATGCCTTTTTTTTATTTATCCCACCTTCTGTCATCCTTCTCAGGCAACAGACAATCAAAATGTCTTGCAGGTGGGAGCTAGCTCCCATGGTCTCTGGGTATAATAGGTTATAAATTATTATTTTTTGACATCTAATGTTGAGAAAGGTAAGTACCTCTTAACAAAACTTCAGGGGTGGGCTCCTTTACATCAAGGTCCCTGTTGCAAATTAAAGCATTATTTACTGTCTGCATAGGAAATTAGTGTAAGAAGACTAAGTCCAAGACCCTGTTGAAAGGGGAGTGGGATTTTATTTTACAAATCTCTGTGTAAGTTGCTTCTACCCACTGACATTCTGGCACGCACATATTCCAAAGCAGCAAAACATATAAGCAAGTTTCCTGATTGTTTTCTTTCCCAGTTTTGTGTACATGTGCAGCTGTGGTCTGTTGTCCTGTTGGAAGAGCTGGAAGAAGAATGGCCCGTGCACCAGGCTATACTTCTGCTGTCATCCTCCTGGCAACAGAGCATAGCTTTATCAGAACACAGTCCCTCTGGTCTTGGTATAAACAGCACATTCCTCTGTGTTTACCAGCTTTATGGCTTACAGTCATGTCCTTAGCTGAGCGCAGGCCATTCTTTTAACCTTCGCTTTTTTTTTTTTCTCATGCTTTCACATGGATATTTCCACTTTACCTTAGAATTGTAATATTTCTGTTACAAATCTCTGCACCTGCCAGTAAGTATCAGGATAGCTTGGGGGTGGAGGTTTTCAAAGCATACCATATGGCAGGAATTCTCACAAAGCGTAGTCCCATGTCACACACTAATGCCAATACAACCCCACTGTGGGTACCTTACTGGTACTTGTTTTCACAAAACACTGAGTAGCATTTCATATTCTTTAAGAAGCCATGCATTCCTGATACTTGTGGAAGGTGTTAGGCCTGGAGGAGGATTGTCTCTTCCAAGAAAAACAACCGAAAAGTAATTTGTAGAAGTGAAGAATTTGCCAGAAGGACACCACATTTCAGGTTGGTTCATTTGCTGTGTACATCCAGAACCGGCTTCTGCTGCAGCTTCAGCCAGGATATGAAGCAGTCATAACTGCCTTTCAGATGAGACCTGCCTGGGTTGAGACCAACAAAACTCATTCCACATGCATAAACCAAGACTCCCTTGAGGGACAGGCACACTGTGCCATCTGCTGTTTCCAGCCCAGCAGAGGCATGCCGATAATTTTCAGCAAACAGAAATGTTGGAGTGTACAGGGAGTAGTAATACTTTCAATCTGTTAGCAGAGCTTCCTTCATTCTTTAAGCAGATCTGTCCTTTTGGTCTCTTGCCTTAATCTTTTGGAATCATCACTAGGCCTGTCTTTATTTAAAAACTGCTCCTGTTTCTGCTGGTATGTGTGTAGAAGCATATTTCTTGAGCACTGAGCTCAAAAGATCTCATTGATAAGCTGCTGAGCTTCCAAAGAGTGTCATGATGAAGTCCTTGTGAGACATATGCTCCAAAGACCTTACGTAAAAGATACACATTTTCTATTATTATGAATAAAGATTACAGAAAAAGGACTCTGACACTAAGTACAGTGTAAATAAATAACTTACATGCAAAAAAAAAAATCTAGCAGCGCAGTTATTCTATGGTTTTGTATAAAAACATATTACATTTATTAGCTGTAATAACAAAATTAGAATCATCTGCAGGATTTTGCAGTGATTCATTTAATTTCCTGTTTTCTGAGTTATTTGACTTCTAGATCATTATTTTTAAGAGGGAGGGAAAAAGCATCAGCTGCTTTTCTTTGAAGATGGTACAGGAAACTCAGGAAACTTAAATTTCAAAGATTAGCCAGTTCATAAGAGGAATGTATTTTACCAAGTCCACATACATTCCAAATAGTGAACTGACTCTTGACAGAGCTGTGGCGACCAGCAGCCTCCATCTGTTTCAAAAAAAGGAAGACGTAATGTTGAGGGCTAGGAAAAAGGGATATATAAAATGCTTGTGTAACAGTGTCAGAAAATAGACACCTGCCACCTTTAACATTTAAAATAGTTGAGATTTTCTCCTCCCCACTGCCTCCCAGTCACATCTCCACCCCAATGTAAAGATCAGGTCTTCACTGATGAGTTCTTCCCCGTCAAACCATCACAACTCTTTTCCTTCCCACACCTCAAATCTAGAGCCAGAAACCTCCCCTTCAGGGAAACACAAGTATGTTTTTGGAGACTCGTGAAGCCGTCATGTCAGGTTCACCCATAGAAACATAGGTAAGGGGTTTCTCTCCCAGCCGGTAGATCTTCAGCAGCTCTGCTCTGTCCCTGCGGAGCCCCTGGGCATGTGTAGACCACAGCCTTCCTCTGGCCTCTGGAGTGCCTCAAACAAGGGGCAACGAAAATGCAGCAGCATGAATGGGCCTCATGTCAAAGCTAATCCTGATGAAGACTTTGGAAATATTCACATGGATTCCTCTTAATAGCTTGATGCAGCAGGGAGAAACAGTGGTGTCTGTGCTGCACATGGCTTTATTCCTGCGTCACCTGCTCCCAGGGCCCCATAACAATCTTGCGATCCATCCAAGTTTCAGGGTTAGGGGGCAGCTGCTGAACAGTTTCAGCAACCTCTCCACTAAGAAAATTAAATCTTTCTCAGGCTAAAATCAGCAATTATCCAACATTACCACCACTTGGGATGTCGAGGGAATGCCCTATCTGCCCAATGCCACACTCCTGACTCAAAACACTCCCTTCTGCAAGGGCTTCGTCTCTGCTCCTGGGGAAGAAAAGCAGCCAAGGAAGAGGAAGTTCTCTCAGAGAAAAGCTTTTATCTAACCTCAAAGGCAAAATCTTCAGAGAGCAAAGGATTAATGAGCTCATTAGCAAACAAGTTGCATGCTGCTGCAGACAATAGCAATATCTAATTTCAGGCATTGAAACCTTTTGATTCCTCTCTTATTTGTAGGCCAGATCCCTTGAGCTATCTACTTCCAGGACTAAGCCTTAATTGTATGTCTGAAACATAGGCCTAGTGCATGCAGATGAACTGTAGTTTCAAAAAAGCTGGGCCAGGGAAGATGCAAGTGTCTCAGTGCTGAAAACCCAGATGAGATGCTGTGAAGATCCCATCCAAGCTTTTCTAAAACTCAGGCCAGAGAAGTGTCCGGAATTCATTTCAGCTTGCATTAGAGCAGACTAGTTCGAAAAGTAACCCTCTCCATTTTACAGTTTCTGTGGAGGTGGAACCACCACAACATTGCAAAGAGGTCCCAAAACCTAAATATTCTCCATATTCAGAATACAGTGCCATATTTCTGGTTGAGTTTAACACACTTCAATATCTGGCCACTGATTCTGCCTATGCCATTCTCTGCCAGAATAATGAAACTTAACAGCCCATTCCTGTGCCCCTACAGGGCACTGTAAGGCTGTCTTAGACTGTCATCAAGTACATCCAAACCCCTCATTTTTACTCAGCTGCACAGATTTGAGCTCCTTCAGTCCTTTACTAGAAGGTATTTTCCGATCCGTTAATCATTCCATGCTCTGCTCTGACAGCCTCTAATTCACCAGCATTCCTCCGCATCAGGAGCCAGCTGAGCACTCCAGGATTTGCGCCCATGTCGAAGACAGACATGTGGCAACTTCTTTGCAGCTGTATGCAGGCCCGTTTTCATGTCCTCCTTTAGCCCTTGCGGCCCTCATGTCACACAGGGAGCTTGTGATTTGCTAAGTGTCTGCCATGACCCCCGTACTTCTGCAAGCTGCTCGGATGAGTTCCCTTTTTCTGCAAACCTACTCCACGCTTTGCAGTCTTCAATGGATAATTTGCCATTTAGCTGTATTTAAATGTACCCTGTTTGCTTACCCCACACAGTCAGCCTGTCTAGGTTCCACATGGTTATATCTTTATTTTGCACTCCTTTGCATTTGGGGGTATTTTTTACCATCTGTGCTGCTAACAGGCAGTGTGATAGAATATAAAAAGAGTATTAGATATACAGTCCAGGAACTGCAGGGAGGGTGACTACTCTTCAGCTCCTTCCTTCCCATTTTTTCTCTCTCTTTTAGCTGCTGCCATTTTGGCCAAGCACAAGGACTGTTACAAGAGAGGACAGTGCATAGTAACACAGACGAAGAAGAGGATGCTTTGGTTTACAATGAATGTGCACACAATTGCCCGGGATCTGCTCCAGAGCCTCTCCTCAGCACTCACCCCCACGCAGCCCAGGGGAGGCAGTGCATGGACACGGGGACGGCCACCTTATACATCTGAAGCTTCCTCTTCAAGTGGGCTAGAACACATTTTAAACTGGGTAACTGGTTAGCCACAGCAGCTAGCCATGTGGGCTCACCACAGCTGCGCTCACCCAGGCTCGTCATCATGACTGCTGTGTTAACAACATCCAGGCCCGTCTCTGCAACTGGCGTAGCCTCAGTTGTGTGTTATATACTCAAAGGCCATTCTGGATTCTGTCATGCTTTATTTTTTAAGGCATGGAACACCTTGCAGAATCAGAGCCTGTAAAGCATAGCACAATGTCTTTTCTCATTTGCCTTTTGACTACCAAAGGAATTAATTAGCATCGGCATGAGTGTAAGAACTGTGGAAACCAGAATGAGCTACATGAACTTTCTCAAGTCTGTTCAGCTCCCAGAGAGCTCTCATCAGAATTCATCCAAAATGTCATCCTTGGCTTGCTTCTTTCGGAAACCTATTATTCCTGTGTGGTTAAAATGATCCTGTGGATGTGCTGTTCATCTGAGCTAATTAAAGCCTGTAGACTAACAGGCACATTTTGCTCCTTTTTCTATCAACAAATGCTGGAGAGGCTGTATGTGCAAAGATGTGTGGTAGATCTTGGGGTTATACTATGACAACTTTATTTGTAATATAATGGATAGATCTAAGCCGGTACTGTTTATTGCAAAATTGATTTTAAGTGTTGTTTTTTATTTTGAAGTTTTAATAATAACCCAATAATTTTAATTCCAGGAAGGGGGAAGGAAGAATATATTACATTCTCATCTTTTAAAATAGTTTCAGCCTTATAAAGCAGTTAATATGGAATAGATTAATGTTATCATTTAATTTATTAAGTCTTTCAGTCATTTTTTGTCCAGCTCTTGATACAGCCTTTTTTAATTAAAATCTCTGGGGGTGTTGTGGTTTAACCCCAGCCAGCAACTAAGCACCATCTCTGCCTTTTTAAATCTCCAGTGACTGTCTAACTAAATCTATGGCTTTGAAAACTCATTCTTTGTTCTGTGTAATGGGCTATTAAGCAAATAAAACAAAGGAGAAATTTAGTCTGGAAGACGTCACTGTATGCCCTATTCTTGTTTGTTATTGTTGTCACTACCTTCATAACATATTAAAGACTGCAATAGTTTGAATGGAAATACATGCAAGGTTATTTAACAGCCAAACATGGAATGTTGCACAAACACATTTTCTGTTGAGATTTAAGGAAACTGTTTAATTTTTTTTTTTTATGTTTACATATTGGTTCATCTGTGATCTTCTATTGTTGTCTACAATTTGTCCTGTTGGCTGCAACCCCTTTTGAAAACACAAGTGCTGTTCTCTGCTTGGAGCATGGATCAGCAAAGACTGTTCCCATAGTATATATTAAGACCATATTGGAATAAAACGTCTGCATAACAAATTAGATTTATAGACAGATGGATAAGACAGGCAAAGAGATGAATTGGGTAGAGATGCAGTCCCAGCTGACATATGTTGAATCAATATTAAAATAGCTGTGTTAAACCACAAGGCTTTTACACTGTGTATGTTGACAGGAGTTAACGGGTGGAGGACGAAAGCAAGCTTTTTCCAAAGCAAGGTAATATTTTCAGTTACTATTTCAGTACCCCAAAATGGACAACGTTTGCTATTTGTGAACATTCAGTACTGGTGCAGGTTTGCCAGGTTATCCTGTGAATCCAGAGCAAACAGGTTATACACACTGGACGAAGGGAGACTAATGCAAAGAAAATCTCATTGCTCCTAACACTGAGAGCAAGTGCTATAATAGGTGCAGGCCTTCCCCTTGCCCTGGTTCCCAAACCAAAACAAACCCTAAGAAGCCATAGGTCTTAAGGACTAGTGTTGTGGATTTGGGGATGCACAAATAAAATTAATTATCCATCATCTCAACCACACAAATCCAACACTGGTCAAGTTATTCCTCCCTTTCCTCTTCCTCATGAATGTAAACCGGATTTAAAAGCAGACGCACATTGCTATTTGAGCACTTTGCAAACATCTGGTGGTGATCAGAGGCTTCTGTGTCAGCTAATCCAGCTAATTCTAAGAAAAATAAATATCTTCCATGGCTGCTGGGCCGTTGAACCCCTGAGGAGCTGGGTAGGAGCGAGGAGGTTTCTTATTAAATTGCCCGTGTTGTCAGCTGGCAGTGCCTTACAAAAGGGACAGGAGTCCTGAGCCCCCGGTCCTGGCTGAGTGAGATGGCTGAAAGTGCCTTGGTCTGGGCTTAAGCTGTCAGTAAGTGTCACATGAGAAGGTACTTGGTGATCTGGAAATCGCTCCTGCTGGGCACCGTATCATCAGTGTAGTCCTGCTATGTCCACCCTTGTGCAGAGCCAGGAAATAGGTCTGGATCTTAAAAGCAAAAAGGAGATCAGCTCACCATCTCCGCACAGCCATCTCCCACAGGAGCAGTGGATTTCTGAGGCCAGATGGAGAGAAGCACCATTTGTTTTGAAGACCCAAACATGGGGTGGATGAGTGTGAAGACCAAGCTGAGAGCTAACTACCTACAGCTGCCAGGTTTGAGCCTCTTCCGTGCGTTACCCATCTTGGAGCAGAAGGGCTGGTTGGGTTGGAGAAGAGTGGCATCTCTGCAGTCAGCAGTTATCAATATCAACTACTATTTCAGTGGTGCCTGACTACTGCTACAGCGGTGGCTCATCACCAGCTTCTTATTCTTTGTGAAGTTCTGGGATCCTAGAGGATTGCTCAGTTCTGGTTTTGTTCTGCCAGGGTAGAATTGGTATAGGGAGGGTCTTGAAAGGCCTCTCTTAGTTTACAATGCCAGCCGTAGGCCATGGAGCAGCCCCCTTCCTTCAAGGAAGAAGCTCAGAGCTGCTGCAGGCAACGTAAAACCTACACTTGGCAGTAGATGAAATAATAAGACAGCTGAGTATTTTGGTGAGGTTGGAAAAAATGTGGAACCGCTGTTGACTTTGCCCAGGTGGCTTATTTGGGTCTTCATCTAGAAGCTTCATCTAGTCAAGAGGAAATTCCAGCTGAAAAAGCATGAACTTCCTTTTACAAGGCCTCTTCAGTATGTGACAACCCTATTTTTTTGGCCAATTTCATACTGGGAAAGCTCTTGAGATAAACCACTGTCAAAATGAAGTACAGCACACAGAGCCAGTGAGAAATCCAAGTATAACAGAGTAGCACACACCTCAGTGTAGGTGCCATTGTAGATAGCTATAAGTGTGTCGTCTTATTGTAGCTATTTCCAAACAGTGGGGTCATGGAGCAGCTGGTTAGCTCAGGAGGCGATAATCCTTACATGCTGGGGTAGATAGGAAAGTTTGACATATAGCCATGTTGATTGGGAAGGGTCTTTGTGCCTTGTAAGATCTAAAATCTCATGTTTCTCACCATCTCTTCTAATTTAGCTTTCTAAGGAGGGTTTTAACAATGTGAGAAGTAATTAAAAGTAAATATGGAGGTTTTCTCCATCTGCTCATGTTTTAAATCCACAGTTGGTCAAGCCCAGCGCACTGAATTTGCAATAGGTTTTACTCTTTGCAATGTACAGCAGAACTCCCCTAAAGCCTCATCTAGGGAGGAGGTTTGCAGGAGGAGGCAGTGAAATTGCCATAGCACTGATCCCCAGACCCCACCGTGCCCTGCAGGGCGATGAACAGCAGGACAAACCCTGTTGCTTCCAGAGTGTTTTCTGGCAATGGAGACAGAGCATCTCTGCTGCAGGAGGGGACAGGGAGCCCTGGGTTGGGGATGGAGGGATGTGCTGGGTGTGGGGAGAGGGCTGCTGTAAGGTGCTGCAGACCCATCCAGGCAGGGCAGGATGCCACAAGGAGATCTGCCACCACATCCTCCTTTGCTGCTGAAGGACTCACTAGCTCCACAGTTGATCTGCAGTGGTGCCCAAAGCAATCCTGACCTGGAAAAAAAAGAGTATTTTCCTTTCCTTAGTTCAGTGTCCCGTCAGGATAACTAGGCTGGAAAGACAGGCTTGTCCTAATGAATACTGGCCTATATTTCTACCGGATAAATGATAAGGGCTTATAATGCAAAGGCGTATACTTAAGATCACCTTATGAGAACACTTTGATTGCCTTTGCAGTTAGTGTTAACTTTCCAAAATTTCAAAAACTGCTGATGTTTGAGAAGTTTAATGTTCTTGCCAGAGGCAGGGACACAGCTGAGTGGTTTTGTTTAGGAGAAAGCAAAGGGTGTGTTTGTCAGAAAATGCTGAGTGTTTATACAACAATCATCCCTGCTCAGATAGCACATCTGCTTTTTCAGAGACTGACAGAAATGCAGTCGTAGCAGCAATATTTTGTCCCCAAGAACCACTTGAAAAAGAAAGGAAAAAAAAAGAAAAAAAAAAAACCACCTCAAATCTGGTCACTGTCTCCACCTGGAGGGAAAAGGCTGCCTGATATAACCAGCTTGTCCCATAGCACAAGCCACTCCTGTCCACAGGACAGGGAAGCCCACTGGGAAGAGGAGAAGCCTCCAGAACCCCTCTGTGGAGATTTCCCCAGCAGCATGAAGAAGACACCAAGTAGAAAACAGGAAATTCAAAATATTTGCCAGGAGACCCTGGAAAGCCAGGCACTGTCAGGTGCAGGTGTGGTGTCAGTCATTCTTTTTTCTTGACTGGGTAACATGAGCCTAAGAAAAGCACTACTGCCATTTAAATCACGAGGACAACTTCAAATTGCTCTGAAATAGCTCTGGTTTCCAAAGGACTGCAGTAGGAATATAGTATCTGTATTCCTCAAGAAGTTTTCTTGCCACTTGGTGATAAATTCTTCCTATATTTCTTTCCTTAACAATTTCTTTATTCCAATTTTCCCTGTCTTTTTTAGCCTATAAGCTGAGATACCTCTAAGTCATACAGGTGGTCATTATAATTTCCCACCAGAGCACAGTTAGCTCAAGTGAGTTTAAGGCCAGGGTCCTGCAAGCATGTGCCAAGTGTGACATGCTCGCTGATGCTGTGGAGACCAAAATTCCCCGCAAAAAGCATCACCAGGCCCATGGACCTGCTTATTTGCCATCAGGCCACACTTGTCAGTCTGCGTGGAAAAGAGTGACTAGGGTCCTGTTTGATCTCCCAGTAGCAGTCTGGTCCAGGGAGGATGGAGGTCCCTCTCAGTTGATTGGAACAGCCAGTTGCTGAAGAGAGTCAAGCAAACCGAAACATGCCTGAACTCCCAACCTCACAACCCGCGAATTGCCTCCTCCTGTAAGTCACGGGGTTAACCAATCCTCTCTGACACCACAGGGCCACCCAGACAGTGGAGCAGAGCCCTGCAGTGGATGGCACACATTCCCGGTACAGAGCAGCAAAGTCCAGCAGGAGCTGGGTCGGCGCTTGTATGAACTGGGGCTTTTCTGGAAACAGCTCAGAAAGAGATTAGTTTTTAATCTGACTCTCAGTCAGTAAGACTTTCTCTCCCTAATGAGAAAATGTGACATACTGTAGCACTCTCTGTGCGCTCCCAGAGGTCCTGAGGACCTCAACTGGGGAAGGCAGCTCTGAAGTGGAACACTTGCCTTTGGTGGGGTTTTTCTTAACCCCTGTGCTACTTAGGAGGCGATCTTTCTTTTCCTGAAATGAGCATTACTAGAAGCAGGGAGGCAAACTGGGAAGCCAATGGAGCAGAGCAGAGGCCGCTGTGTCTGTCTCCCGGAGGCATTCTACTGTGCAAAACTGCGCAAAAGCAGGGAATTTTAGCCACCAGCTTGTGAGAGCTTGTCATGCTGGTTTTGAAATGCTGTGAGGCAGGGAGGGCTGGCCACATCTCCGGAGGAACAGGACGCTTAGTCTAATGGAGTTGCACTGGTGTGCCGTGGCCAGGTGGCCTGGATCTGCCGCGGGAAGGAGTCCAGCATCTCACAGCCTGGGATACAGCTGTGTGCACAGCCCCAGCCCATAATTAAGCAGTGAGCCTTGGTCATCCTCTCTCTGACAGTCACTTAACTATACCTCAGCTCCCCGCTGTATGTGGTGTGTGTCTCGTGGCTCGCAGCCGCACTGGGAGGTTGACATGGGTTTCCAGGGCCGTCAATACTGGCTGTGACACACCATGAGAGTCATCTAGATGTCTCCACTGCCAATGGGAGATGAAAACTTGAACAGAGATAAGATGAAGCAGAGATCTAGGAGGCAACAGCATCTAAACCCCCACATTAGGAAGGATCTTAGCTGTATCCTTAGCACCACCCCACACGCGTAGCAAGCTGGACATACACATGCTGACCCAGAAGTTTGACCATGTGTGAGCCTTGATTTTGTTACGAAGCTAGAATGTGAATCTGCATGATTATACCCATGTTTGGCATTTCTGTGTGAGGAAAGACCAGGTTCATCTCGGTCTTTGTGGTTTCCACGGAGTAACGTGTGACCATTACGTCAAAGGATGTCCGAAGTTGCCTGCTGGTCTGGTCTGCTCAGCATTTGGGTGAGAGCCACATTTTGAAACGGCACTGCAGTGTGTTCACTCTCACTTGCCAGAGCTGCTCCAGCAAAAGGAGAGTCTCAGTGTTTAGTAAGCAGCAGAGCACGGCTGCCTGAGGAGATTTGTGCTGTCTTTTGGCCACATACAGACTTCCTCCGTCACTGCTGCCCCTGAGGCAGTGATTCAACCTAGCCTCTCTCCAGACTGGGAGCTGCTAGAGTTTCAAACTATCTGAGCGGGACTGCATCTGTGCAGGGTAGTAATACTTATGTCAATAGCAATGACCCCATCACTTGTCATCTCTTGCAAATGAAGCAGGACAGTATTTGGATGAGAGCCCTCCAAGGATGACTTGCATGTTGCAGCTTGTGGAGGTGCTGGCTTACTAAGTAAAGTTTACTTTGAAAGAGGGTGACGGGAGCGTGCTGCAAGTGATGCTATCTTTGACACGAAGCATGAAAGAGAAGTCCTCACTGCTTATTGCTGCTCCCATTTCAGAAGTGCCTTTCTCTCTGTAAGAGTGAGTGTCTAGTAAAGCTTTTGCATCGGGATCCAAGCTTGGATTTACTGTCTGGATTCCGATTCAGGCAGTTACCATCTACCTCTGCAAAATTTCCATGCTGTTTCAGTTGGATACAGAATGATTTTTCATTTCATGTTCAAATCTGATTTAAATAGTTACTTCATACACTTGAACAATACCTTTATTTCACACCCAGTGGTGGGTGAAAGGATGTTATGTAGCATATACTTGGATCCACTTGAGTGAAAGCTATTACCATCACTACTGGAGCTGCAATGCCGAACAAATCCATGCTGAAGGGAGCAAGCCAGCAACACTGGAAAATGCTTCATTGTAAAACATAGTGTGGGGCTTATAGTGTCTCACTCAATAGACCAGCAGCTCGTGACAGAAATCTATAGTAACTCCAACACATTATTAATAGTAAATGCTTAGTTCTTGAAAAGGTTACTTGTACTTACGCTAACCATAAGAAATGAGATCCCTCTTCACTGAAAACAAGCCAGTTAAACACACAGCTTAGTCTCTGCAACAGTGGCCAAACCTAGTTCTAGATGCCTGCAATTTTCTAACACCTTAAGAGGACAGACTTCTCCTCAGCTTCTTGAATTTCCTCATTTCATGAAGTAAACTTTTTTCTTCTTTTATATTCCAGTTGTTGAAATTCATTTGCCACCCTCTGCTCAAAACTCTATTTATCCTTTTCCTCCCACTTTTCAGAACTGTCATGGTTATCAGCTCAGCAATGTGCAGTGTAGATTCTTGAGATGTGATGTCATCTTGCTTGGCATATGTTACACCCTCAAATAAGCTGTTGTGCTGAATAATGTACCATATGTATATCTCCCAGGTCCTCCCAGCATTGTGAAGTCTTATCAGGGCTCTTATTGTGTGCCACTTAAACCATGGGTTTTTTCTCCTTATTGTGTAGAGCTTCCAAATCTGGTGTTACCAACCGAAATAAAATCCTCAGCTCACCCTCTCTTCTCTGCAGCATACTGCTCTGCCTATCAAACCCTGGAAAGGTTCTGGGAAAAGCCTGCTCTAATGATCTTTTGAAGAAAGAAATTGCTCTTGCTTATATACACCCACTTATCCTTTAACACTTGATGTGCTGCTTTGGATGGGGTTTGTGTGCCTGTGGGCTGGGAAGTGGAGTGGAAAGAAAATGCAGCGGTGAATTTCAGCCTTCCACAGGAAATGCAACAGAAAGAGATTAACACCCAAAATNGCCCAGTCCGACTTAGCAACAGTCCTGCTCCGAGTGGGGAGGGATGAGAAACCTCTAGCAGCCCCTTCCAGCCGACACTATGGTGTTGCTGTGCGCCGGGGTCTGACCCCCCTGACCTAGGAGGTTGCAGACGTGGGGGGGGGAAGGAGAAGAGAGCAAGCCAGGATGGCCAGAGCAGGTAGGGTGGAATCACAGTGCTCCTGCTCCAGCTGCAGGCCACGCATCAGCCTTGGGTTTCCTTGAAATGACCCTTCAGGAAATGGTTCCCACCTGGAGACAACCGAGCAGGCAGCCACTCCTCCTGAGGGCCCCTTCCTCCCTTTCCCCAGGGGCTTGGGCATCCTGTCACAGACATCTGCCGGCAACCAGCCCTGAGCAGGACTGCCTTGCCCCCTGCACGGCACAGTCCCCACCGGCCATGGACGCGTCTGGGCACTGAGGCAGCTGCCATGGCGCGGCTCACACGGAGGCGGATGCACGCCCGAGCACTGGACACCTCTTCTGCCTTCTGAAAGAGCTGTATAACGAGCAGACACAGCAAGCCTCTCTGGTGCAAGGGGCTGCAAGTGGTGCCATAGCAAGTGGCTGCTCAGATGGAGCCTTTCATTTTAACCGATGAGCTCTCTAAAATATCCGATTTTCAGAGAAACTTCTAAAATGTCTTTTCTTGGCGGAACACAATAATAGGTGCATGTAAAGTAGTGATGTCTAATTGTTATTCATGAACAGAAGCATCAGCTCTAATGACCCACCTTCATTTTTTGACTTTAATGTTTTTTTGCATACATACATATGATTGCATACTGGCATCATATGTATAAATTTTTTAAAGACTTTGAAGCCATTAAAGGAAACTGGAGCCTGATCACCATTGTGGTATCTACTTCACAGTTAGCAAAACATTCTGTTTTTCCTGGATCCCATTTGCACCCTGGGAAAACACTAGGAACAGATGGTTTACTATCCAAGTTTTACAAGCAGTTCAAATGGGACTAAGCACCCTGCACGCTGCAAATGTTTATAGAGGTTAAGCATAATCAGTTCCTGCTAGTCCCTGCCAACTGCATTTATTAAGATAGTAGTGAGTATGGGGAAAAAGCCTAAGGAAGCACAGTTTTATGAATGTATTATATTATTCTACATAGTATTTAAGATCACAGCTAAAGAGCTGACACAGATGAAAGAGTCCCATGTCTAAAGCAGAGACTTTAATTTTCATGTTAGGTTATTTACCGATACCAATGACTGGCAAAATAAAACTTTAGTTTCATTTCACCCTACAGATGGGAAAGGGTCTTAGAACAGTTGCTGAAGTGCTTTTTTGTTAACGGTGATCTACTAGTACAGAGGGAGAAGTAATGGGAAGACTTTATTTGCATAGTGGTTCTTTGGGGCAACTGAAATGGTATCTTTGATGTTCTTGCCTTTGGTCAACAGCAGTTAAACTTTGTGTATCTCCTCTTTCTTTCTTTGAGCAAGACAGTGTGAGAGAGATGCTGGTCAAGATTTGCAGAACACATCTTTAACTACATCTGAAGTGCAAGCCAACAAGGAGGTCTGTCTTTGTTCTATGGCTTCTAGGTGTATTTGGTTTCTAAGTGTATTTTTCAAGTTCAGCAAGAGCTGTACATCAGCAGAGATCAACAGCCAGTAGAAAATGAAGTCTAATAGTTTTCTTTCTTGCTTGTCCGAAGTGAAAGTCCTAATGAGTAGCTCGCTCTCCCTTGTGGGTGAAATATTTTCATAGCTTCCTCTTGATACCAGAAATTTTGGAAGAGCTTCATTATGCTGTTAAAATCACCATATTGACTCACTTAAAAGCCCAAACAGATCTGCCCAGAAATCACCATGACTCATGAAATATAAAGTACAGGTTCTATTTCATTAGCCTGTAGGAATATTGACTTGGAGGAAAAGATTTCATGTTAAACAAATGCCACTAGCGAAGAACATCCATGCTACAAATGGGTTTTTTAATTTGAAATTTGGAGAGAAATGGTGTAATGGTCTTGAGGTAGCAAACAGGCTTTGTTACACAAAGTGAACGCTGCCTTTTTTAAATGAAGCCACAGGTGTTAGTAGGTATAAAATGTCCTGTGGTATACTGGTTGTTTATGGAGTTAGTGATTCAGGCGAAAAAAAGTAATTTTTCTGAGTAATTACTGAAATAATGTGACACTCTGGTTTACTTTTAGGACACAAAACCTGGGGCCTGATCAGCTGGCCTCATTTACATACAATAGATCGTTGTTTAATAAGTATTGAATTTTAATATGACTGAGAACTTGTCTTCTGGAATCTGAACAGAATCAAAGGGGTTTACTGCTTGTATTGTGACAGCCAGCTTTTCGTTTCCTGGGAGAATCTGCAGTCTCTCTACTCAAGGCTTGCCGAGAACTGAGACTAGTTGTTGTGACAAGGCATCATCAGGTTTGGCACTTCCACAGCAACTGCAGTTCTGTTCTTCTTTACAAAGCCTTAAATACTTTAAAATACCTTCTAGAAAAAAACACAGGCCTGCCTCATATGGTTGACTCCTCAGGAAGACAGTTTTCGATGAAGGAAGAGGTTTGGAAAGGAAGGAAAATAAAAATCACTCATGCTCTAACACAACTAATATTATTCAAAGAAATTCAAAGGGTAAGTATTAAATCATTATGAAGTAACAAGATAAATACTTCTATCAAGAAATGATCCTTTTGTTTCTCTGTCTGAATCATTTTGTCAAATGGCCCACGTAATTCTTACTATTAAATGTTCTGGGGTGAAAAAATTACTGTTAGTTCAACAAACAGAGAACACCTGGTTTAGAATATCTACCTGATCCCTCTTCTGAGGAATCAACCAAAATTTCAACTCTCCGGTACCCTGAGTGCCTTTGTCTTGTGCCAAAGTATTTGAAAAAGAATACACTTTTAGCATAAAGTGCCATAGCACACCTTGGAAAGGTCAGGGGTCGGGTTACAGACTGCTCTGACTCTAAGTGATGGACGCGCTTTCAGGCCCCCGTGCAGGATCTTTTCCCTGTATTTGTGGACATGACGCTTGCTGCTCCAAGTCTTTCTTTGACGCCAGGCTCTCAGTGCAGTAGCCTTCTTCAGCTCTTGTTTTGTAACTTTTGTGGAGTAATACTGTAAGCTGTAAAACAGCTTCTTTACTTTCACCATTGATGGATGGATGGATGGATGGATGGATGGATGGATGGATGGATGGATGGATGGATGGATGGATGGATGGATGGATAAAGTGATCCTATCAGCAGCTGGGCCCCTCCAAGGGCACCTTGGGGATCAGTGTCCAGAGGTGATGCAGATGCATATCAAGCTGGGAGGTCAACCCAGAGGTCAACCTTTGGAAAACCTTGTCACATTGCCCAGCCTACAGCTTTGTGGCTCAAATAGACATAACTAAGCACTAAAGATTCTTCTTTGTCTTGCTTCAGTGTGCAAGTGCCTTAGTGAGGAGATACTAAAACACAGCTAAAAGCACTGTAGGTAACTCCTAAGTGCATATGGGTTTGTAAGGGCAATATCATATGCTTCAGGTCCAAGAAATAATATTGTCCTTTTCAAAACTTTCCTCAAGGTTTGTGCCTGACCAGTGATGCCAGAATTCATATCATTTTGTTCTGAGAGTTAAACAAGAGAAATGCATCAATTTCTTTGCAAAAAATGCTTAGTTCACTATATCCTCCTCCATATGGTAAAGTAGTGTCTAGGACAATATCCTGTTCTTCCGATAGGCAACATCCCACCAGACACCGTGGTGTACTTTCCTGTGATATAGATACCTGAAGTTACCAGTAACTTCTTGCAGAATTCAGCCACTGAGTGATTGGGAAGGTCCTGAGACAGGGTGAAGAGCAGAGGAGCACAAGGAGTGCAACTGCTTATGCCAGGTGATACTATCCCTTCTGTTCAGTGGTGATGTTTGACCTGTGACAGCACCAGAGGCTTCTGCAGAAGTGCACCAGGAAAACATAAGTTTTTGTAAAAGCGTAGGAGGGGAGAAAGTGGGGGCAATTTAATATATCTGCCATCAGATGTAGTCAGAAGAACCAAGTAGGCAAATTAAATGTATTACATCAATTTGAAATGACTCTATATCAATTCTTTCCAGGGTGTGTCACCTTCATATGCTAAATTACCTAAATTTTTGTAGGAACTATCTCAAACCACACCCCAGGGAGACAACTGGTAAATGTACACCTGAGGGAAATATTACTAAAGCTGAAAACACACAGGAAAGTTATTAAAACCTGAGACCACACTGGACTGGCTGAAAGAGAATGCAAAGGATATAATTATTTCTAAGAACTAGCTTAATGAATCATAGAATCATAGAATCATAGAATTGTAGGGTTGGAAGGGACCTCTGGAGATCATCTATGAAAACCAGATGGTTTGCATCCTGTGGGTAACTTCCAGGAGCATAGCCTATATCATGCCATTAAAATGGTCTTTGGAAGAAATATGGTCCGTTTTTATTCTGCACCTTTCCCCTTCTGGTAATACACAATTTCAGTAATGCTTTAACAGAGCAGCAGATGCAGTGAAACAATGCAGGCTCTAAGGCTGCTGAAAACCCTTCATATAGCCTGACAATTCAGAGAGCAGATGTCATTCTAGCACTTACTGTTTCTTTCTCCAGGTATACCTCTTGTCACACAGGAAATAAGACACTTCCCTCCATGCCAGTGGACAATTTTCTTACAAAAATAGTGAACAAATCACCTCTCCAAACTAATTTTTCTTTTTTGCCGGGCTTTGCCAGGCACAAGAAACCTACAGGCATGCAAGAATTTTGGGTTCCAGAACTGTGAGTTAAAAACTTGTGAGTGGAAAACACAGTCTTACGCAGATGTGGGCAGGACTTTTCTACAAACACGTGCCCTTACTGTGAAGGAGGTAAGGAAATCATCCTTTACTCTGCCAAATAAAACAGTAAATTCATACTCTGCAAAGGTTTTCCAGACTACAAATCACTTTAGAAACTTGGCATGTGGTTTAACCAAGCTCTGGAAACAAGCCCCTCGTATTTCTCAGGAACACCCACCTCTCCCACAACCAGATGAGTCAACCAGCATCCCGGATCCTCCTTCCAGGAATCTGGCCCACTCAGAAACCCAGCAAAGGAGCACTGGTAATAGTCAGTGCAGAGGACTGACACCATCTTGATAAAAGGGAAAATAGAGTGTGAAAATACCCTTAACAAAGTCTACACTGACCATTAAACAAAAGTCCCTAAGATTGCCATGGACTCCTCTTCAGCTGTTCTCCATTATGAAATGTACAGGTTAGTAAAATAGGTTTTTGCCCCCACTTTTCGGCCACTAATACCCCAGCTTCTCTCATTTAAGCTGTGTGTCAGTCAGGCTTGGTTCAGAGTCAGCACTTGTTATGGCTATGGGTGAATTTCTGGTGCCCAAAGACAAAGACAGGGCATCCACATTTTTCTCCTGTCCTACTGACAACCGGTTATTAAACCCCAGGGCAAAAGCTGGAAAAGCAGTGATGGGAGCATCCTAACATGTGTTGGAACTTCCCAAATGGAACCCAATAAGCAGTCACTCAGAGAGCTGGCAGCTTAAGGTTCAGTATTCCTCAGGTCGGTGAGACCGCGGGAGACGAACTGGCACAATGCCAGGGTAAACACATGCCAATATAACTCAGGGGCCTTCTACACCAAATCAACCTAAGCGTACCTAAGTGTGAGCCAAGGCTGACCTGAGAGAAAGCTGAGCTGCTAGTATTAGGAGAAATGTGGGTAATCCCCTACTCTTCCCACTGTCTTTCACCAGGGGCTGTAATCCCAGTTGACCTCATTCTCCCTGGACTCTTTGGTGGCATTTGATGTCTACAGGACAGGTCTGCAAACAGCACAGAGCCCTTGGAGATTGCTCTCAAGACCTGCCTGTTGCTGGAGGTGGTATCCAGCAGGTACTGTGCCTCCCACAAAATGTTCTTTAGGGAAAAAAAAAAAAAGTAATCGTCCTGCCTACTTCAGCCCTTCTGAGCACGTCACTCTGTTGCTATGTTCTCCACACTGGGTGCCACCAATTGCCAACACCATTTCAACACTTAGTCTTCCCTCTGTGAAAACGACTACCTGGCTCAGCTAAAATAAGGAGGCCAGATAAACAGAGTAATCCTTGTGAGCTGCTAAGGAAGCAGATAGAACAGATGGGAAACTGCTTTCTTTACCCCATAGAAGTCAGGGGGATTTCTGAGTTTTTCGTATCCTGCACTGAGGAAACAGGACCTTTCAAGGATTTTTTGACAAAAATAAGGTATCTGCCCACTGCAGAAAAGCTACTAATCCACTGGTTCGGACACTTGCCTAGAGCTGTGGAGCAGCCAAAATGAGTTCTCGTTTTCCTTAATTCAGAGCAGAGAGCTGAAATCCCTCTCCCACGTAATCACAGAGTATCAGCTTTTCCAGGGGAATTTGTGCCTGTTCTGTATCCATCAATTCCCTTCCCCCCTCTTCAAATTCCTATCTGGGTGTGAGCAATCTTTCCTGTACAAAACAGCACATTTTTTATAGAATATACAGGTTTCAAAAATCTGCGTTTTCCAACAGCAATGATTTCAGCAGAACATGTGTCACTGGCCATGAGGGTGCTGCAGCCCTTCCTCTTCCCCATGGCTGCTGCTGAGCAGTGGAACATGCCACTGGAGGAATTTCTAGAGTTGCCTCTCCCTGTGGTCACAACTAAGAACAAAACTCTCCGGGAAATCCTGACCTGGACCTACGCAGCCCAGTTGAACCAAATATTGGTCTTGTCTTTTAAGAGTGAGAAGAAAAGCTTTCTCCTTTTCCCTTTCTTTTTTTCTTTCTCTTTCGTGCTTTTAACAATTCTCAGAACACAAAGACACCCCATAGCCGGATCCCACATGAAAACCTAGAGACTTTCCCTTCAGCATTTGCCTTTTTAATGCTATAGCATTCAAGTGTAAGTTAAATGTAATTTGAAAGAACTGACTGCAGGAATGGAAAAACATTGGAGAAGGAGACTTAAGATTTAAAATAAAACCAACAAAAACGCATAGGGAAAAGAAAATCAGCCACATTTGTTTGAAATAATTACCTAAATAAGCAATAATTGTAAGTGCCAAAACCCTATGAGAACATGGGTAGGCGATAACAGCTATGTGGAAGTCATCAGAGAGCTATGCATCAAAGGGAAGAGGGCAGGCAAGGGGACACTGGAGCACAGTAAGGACAACAGCCTGTGCCTCAAACAGCGAAGGGCAGCTCCCAACACCGCTGTTATCGCCTCTTGCACAACTAACTGTAGTGCCTACAGTTAGTCACCGGGCAGCAACTGATAAGGGATCATTCACCACAGCAAGTGACAAGGCGAGGGAAGCTGGACTGCCACCTCCCTCACCTGAAGGTTGCCTTGGGTAAGTGGCAGCTTTGCAGAGACTCCCACTTCCTCGCCTGCGCTCTCCCTCTCTCACCTCTGCGCTCTTGGAAACAAAAACCGTGAGGTGCTTGTGTGAACTGGCAGGCTGCCTGGCCACCCTTGTCAAAACGGCTTGGCAAATCCCAGCTAAGCGCCGGATGCTTACACAGGGACCGCTTCTACTTAACGAGCCCGCTTGGTGCCCGAGGCATGCAGTCTGGTTCAACTGACGGACCGACCGGGAACATTCTGTATTTTGATAACAGTAAATCACCAACAGACCCCACATGTAACACTTCAGCATTGTAAAAATGTGGAACATTGACATGTGTGATGAAAAGAGCCCCACGCGGTTCTAATGAGGGAATGAGCAATAGGGAACTGAGGAGTGCTGAGGAGCAGCCTTGCGCCACAGGCTGATTTACTGCACGAAGTTACTTGCTGTGGAACTAAAGCTGTCCCGTCACTGATTGCTAGTGTCACCTTAGCTTTTAACGAAACTCGCAAAACCTTGCTCGCTCGGTCTTGCACTGAGGCAGACTGGCCTAGCACATTACAAGGAATTTCTTTCTTAATTTTTCAAAGCCTGCAGCAAGCCATTGGATTTCCCCCACCTTTTGCCCACACAAGCAGTAGGTCGTAGCCAGTGAAGTTCCAAGTACTGTGACACTGATAAATCTCTCAGACAACACATCAGCGTGGATGAAAGCAGATGCCCCGATGCCTTTCCCTTGCTAACCTCTTCTTTCCCTCTGCTTCCCAGCTTCTCATTCCACCTGACCTGATTTCACTTGGGGCATGGGGTCTGTTCCTGGGAGCTTTGCTCCAGGTGGAAACAGCAGACCAGTGTGGTACAGGGAACACCGGACCTACTTTTTTCCTTCCTTTGCTTTAACACTCCCCTGAGGTGGTGCAAAATCTCACCTGCCTTCCTGGCAGCTCCCTCAGATGCAGACTTCTGCTCCAGCGCTGACAGGCAGGTCTCCCAGTGCAGGGAGAACAGTATAGCAGGGCTGGGCTTCTGCCCTGCTGACCGGGAGAAGGAGACGAGGAAGGTCTCCCAGTGCAGGGAGAACAGTATAGCAGGGCTGGGCTTCTGCCCTGCTGACCGGGAGAAGGAGACGAGGAAGGTCTCCCAGTGCAGGGAGAACAGTATAGCAGGGCTGGGCTTCTGCCCTGCTGACCGGGAGAAGGAGACGAGGAACTGCAAGAGCATTAAGCCCCACGTCATCATCATTCCTGCACAGCTGTCACATTGGCTAAAATGCCTGGACCAGCCGGATGGAGGACCAGCCGGATGGAGGACCGGAGTTAGGCTAACTCCACCGGCAGAGTTAGAGCTGAATGAGATGGTGGCCAGAAGGGGAGTGGAAAGCCTTGTCTCTGTGCTTGTGTTGGACAAGCTCAGCCCTCTGCGTGGCTCTCGGATACACCTGCTGTGCTGGGGGGCCTGGCACTGCACCAGTGCTCTCGCAAGGCCGTCAAAATCCACCACCTCACTGGAAGTGGTTAAGCACCAAGCGTGATTATGGAGCATTTTGCTGAATCAGGCTAACGGTTAACAGCAGACTAAAATGATTTGTGAAACTGCACGTTTGTACCGTGGAACAGTATATTTTTTTATGCGGTGTCGTGTCAACACAGTCTTTAAGTATGTTAGGGACCGCACAACTCATTGCCAGCAGCACAGAGCAGACAGATTTGAGCCACAGCGTGGTTTGTCAGGCTAACGTAGAAAGCTGGTCTGCCTTTCTGTATGGAAAAAAAAAAAAAGCACTATTAATAGTTCCTACTGCAATGCCAAGAATGATACCAAGCAAGAGAGGAAACCTGCTCGAGTGAGTCTGGAAACCCTTTTAACCAGGAATCAAATACAATTGGGTGTTTTTCTTAATGGAGTGCTAAGCTACATTAGCAAAACTGATGTGACTTTGCAAATGTGTAAGCGTATATAAAAGCCTAATGTAACAACATTTTCAGAGGGGAGGAAGAGACATTTTTAAAGCTATCTTGGAAATGTCAAATAGACCATATTTGTAGCAATTCACTCCTAACATTTTTCATCTTATTTCTTCTGGAATATACATTTTCCTACAACCAGCTGAGAGAAAGACACAGAATAGTCCTAAAAGAAGCTGCGGATATGCTTTCACTGCAAGATTGCCCGGGAGCAGGGTCGTCCAATTCACAACTGTGGGAGACCATCAGCAGCCTCCTCCACAGGGGACATCGTGGCGGGCTGGATGAGTCGCTCTAGCAGTAAGAATCTGTTCCCAGCCACCACCTTCCAAGGGTGGAGGGCAGGGAGGAGGAGGCCCACCATCCGCCCTCCTAGCAGCAGGACAACGGAGACCCAGGGGTGTATCCTGCGCTTGCATCTCGCAGGCACGTGCGCAACAAGCCCAGCCTTTCCAGGCTGCTCTGCACAGGAAGCAGGTTGCACACAACCGTCTCATGGCCCCACCGCCACTGCTTGGCCAGAAGGGCTGACCCCTCGTCTTTGCGGACCACCTGGAATCTCAGGCGCTGGGGAAGCCAACTGCTGCGGCAGGTTTTCACTCTACAGCTGAGGTAAGGAGCTAAGGACCCCTTTACATTCAGCAGGCAGGCACATTTTCAGGGGTCGATTCACCTCGCTATTTTAGGTATCTGCTTTAAGGAGATTAATTGCACCTAGATCTCATCTTCCTCCACTAGTCACAGAAAGAGCTTTGACTCAAACTGATGACACCCTGGACATCCTTAACTCCCCAGCTTTAAAACTCAGGCACACAAAATATGTGAGTAAACCAATGGGCAAGTCTGAGTTGCCAGGCCAGAGATGACACTTTCCACATGAAGGAGTTTGGTTTTGAATTCACCTTGGATGAAAAGTTAAAAAAAAAGGAAGAAAGTGCATGGTTGTGCAACCTCATTGGTTGCCTGGGATGGCACGCGCTACTGCAGGCAACGTTTGCCATTATCTCTCGCCCTGTTGGCCTCTACCATCCAGCAAAGGCCGTCACTCAGGCACTGGCTTGTCAGTTTTGCTGTCACACAGCTCAAAGCTCGCATTTGGTAAGACTAGGAAACCTGTGCTTACCCATTCCCCCCTTCACAAAAGCAGCTGTGTTGAAAGAAAGGATTGGTACTGAAGAGCTGCGATTAAAATTTAAAATCTGACCTCAGGGATATGGTAAACTGTTCCAATTTCTTGGTCTTGCAGTCAGCAGTTTTTCTTTTTTTTTTTTTTTAAATTTATTTTTTTATGTGGACAAGGTAAACATTTTCACAAGGGAAAAGAAAGAAGTTCAAAAAAACCACTACCAAAACTCCACTAAAAATCCAAAATTTTAATCTTGGAACAATGACGTTTTTACAAAGAGATTTTAAAGATTGAGTGTACATATTCACAAAAGCAACAAACTAAGGCATATTCTCCATAGCCATGTTTATAAATTAAAGACTTTAAAAAGCCATGTGACTTGATCTCATTTAAACCTTGTAAAGACACAGACAGTAAAAATTTTAAAGGCTTGACTTACTTTTACATGTAGCGGACTGTTGGTTCATACAATTATCATGAGTATGAGCTAGATTAATTTCAAATCACTGAAATAAATACTCCAGTAAGAACATGAAGCTTAAAGATTATTTTAAAGTGCTCATTAGAAATCAGACATTTCAATTATAATTATGGAATGTTAAAGATATTACATTCCTTACATATCGAGTCTGAAAGTAACAGTATGTACACAATCTACAGTCTTGTCTTTATAAATAGGAAATAATTTATTTATATATCTCAAACATGACTAGTAGTTGAAGGGAAGCTGAAAAACTCTTTTGCTTTGGCCAGAAAAAAGGACAAAACCCAGAAGAGTCATCCCATACATACAGCTATCAGAAATCTGTATCCCCAGTGCTGCCATTCTGGCCAGTCTCCTTGACTAATTCTCTTTATACCCACTCACAAAACACCTGCTGCTCTACTGCCAGTAGAGAATTACAGCATCTCTTCTAACAGAATTGCTTGGGTCTATGGACTTTTTAAGGCTGCTTCTAAGAGAAAATGTAATGAGACATAAATCCTTTAATTAAACAGAAGAAATATGCGCTGTAGTGTATTACAGTTTGCAGAGATAAAAGAACCCTGAACTAAACTGTGAAACAATAAAAATTTGGACGGTTTTTATTTTAGTTTCTGAACGAACTGTAGTGCTTATAAAAAAAATAAAATAAAATAAATTCAAAGGCATCCGTGACAAATTTAAAAGCCTACATCTCTTTTCTCATAGAGCCCTAACCAGCTCCTTCCAATCCAGAGTCGCAGTGTGTTTGTTTCCTAGTCAGGTCTCTTGTCTGACAGGAGCTAATCAAACGTCTCCACCTCGCTACCAGTCCTCTGTGATTTTGACTTCACAGTTTTGCAGCATGTGGTATTACGCTGTGCACAGGTTAAGCTTGTTTCATACTAATAGCAGGTACCTGTGAAATGTTACTTTTGTAGCTCACTGTACTCCCCACAGCACACACACTTTTCAAAAATCCCCCTCAAAGTACAACATAGCAAGTTTTAAAAAATACAATCAATTTTAAAACACAAGACCCAAGCGCGTTCATGAAAGTAAAATAAAAAGATATTTAACTTCCTCTCATTGCTTTTCATTTCTCAGCTACCATGAAGGGCAACATTCTAATTTTTCCCATTCTTTTCACCGATTTTGCAACCGGACTTTGTAATTTTCAGACAGATATAAGAATATACCCACTCACATATAGTAACATAGAATCATAGAATCATAGAATCATAGGGTTGGAAGGGACCTTAGTAGATCATCTAGTCCAACCCCCTGCCAGAGCAGGGACACCTTAGAGCAGGTTGCACAGGAACGCGTCCAGGCGGGTTTTGAATGTCTCCAGAGACGGAGACTCCACCACCTCCCTGGGCAGCCTGTTCCAGTGCTCTGAATTGTAACATGATTACAGTAAAACCAAAAGCCACAAAATAAAATAATGGTGAACATTCCATGAGCAGAATTTTAACTTTTGGTCAACATTTCTGCTACGCTAATGGCAAAAATAGGCTGTACAAAATCACTTTAACATCTGCAGGAATAAGCCTCTTGTTTACTTTAGCCTTAGCTTAGTGTGTGGTCAGCCTGAACTATGCAATTTCTTAAAAGAACAGGTAGACAAGAGATTGTAAAGCTATATTTCTTCCCTACTTGTACCCATTAGTAAATATCCCCTTGCAAAACAACATTCACGTGAAAAAATTTACTGTGGCACTCAGAAGAGTTGAAGGCAAACACATGTGTATGGGCAACAAAAGCTGTCAAGGTGACAAACGATTCAATGGACTGCTTTCTTCTCCACCTGCAGCCAGCTTGAGGGTTGTTAACTTTCGAGGAGGATGCTGAGGACTCTTACGAAGGTTGTCGTCCATCTGCAGAGAAATAATGAGAGCCGGATCTGGCAAACAGCAGAATATAGATTATACGATTAGTCTATTTGTCAGGGCTGCCATCATTAATGCTGGTTTTTACCCTCTCATTTTGGGCCCAGCCAAAACTGATGCCTTGGTTCCTTTCCGCTCCCAAATATATGCTTAGGTTAGAGCTGCTATTCATTCTGTTAGCATATGGTGCATCAAACCCAGGGCAAATAGCTGTGCTTCTACTCAAATCATTTCATCAAGACTACTGAAGAAAGCAACATTGCTGCCTTCTTCTAAGAGGTCAAAGCTTCAATTTTGTGCAATGGTCAAATGCTGCTGGAAAGCAGATCAACAGTCAAACTGCAAACATCAATGGATGCTTTTGCATGTTCAGAACCTGGCAAGAACAAATCTTTTTCAAATTAGAAACGTTCTGGAGACGCTGGGTGAATTTGGATTAGTTAAAGATTTCAAAAAGTATTTAAAAAAGAACTTGTGGCAAGACCTTTTCAAAGACAGGTTAAAAATGCATCTCTGAACATAAAGATTTTACATTTTCATAGGAAATCAACCTGATGCCCTGTGCATAATGTGGCATCAAAAATAATCTAGTTACTAGAGAATCACTGCAGACAGCACAGGGGAGATCTCCAGAAGTTGTCTAGTTCATCCCATTTCCTCAAGGTAGTATCAGCTTTACCCAAATCATGCCTGACAAATGTCTGTGTAACCCAGTCTTTGAAACTTCCACAGCCACACTTCAATACCACAAAGAGGAGATACAATCAATACCCAATGCTACAGAAATTGATCATAGTTAATGAGCTATTTCATACACTGATCTTTTTTCAGGAATAAATGTCTTCCGTCCTTCTAGTTAAAGTGTTCTGTCTACATCAGAAGACTAATTCTTCACAAATATTTTTCACATAAGTTGTATAGCTTTTGATAGGTGCTGAGTGACAGCCTTAGAAATAAAGAATATAAAGAAATAAAATCTAGATGCGGAACAAGCACGAGACCTAGTGACTGTAGGTTAGTGACTACAGCATTCAGCTGGGAGCAAGGAGAGCTGGTGATGGGTCGTAACTTGCAGGACCATTTCTGAGTTTTGATCAATTCATTTGCCTCTTCCTCTGCTGGAATGTACACTTGAGGAAAGACACCCTTCTTTTCTTGACAAGCACACTTGCAAGACAATATTCTTTTCATGGTAATAAAAATACTTTTTAAGTACAAGGCTTCATTAACTATTCCTTTCAAATGTCATAATATTCTTCCTGTCTCTCTACATAAAGTAACTAACTAGAAAAGAAGCAATTAAAATAAAATGTCCATTGTACAGTTGCAGTTGCCATGCAAGAATATCTGTGAACAAGTAACAACAGTGAAGCAGGAAAATTAGAGACTGAAGCAAAAGTAACCTTTTCAATCAAGTTGGATTCCTTATTTACAAGCTGTGTGAGTTTCTGCAGATTAGCATCTGCTGTATCCTGTCCAGCCGGAGAATGGCCTGGAGAGTGAAGGTAGAAAGATGAAGAGTGAAAAGGTATTTACAAAAGCTTTTAAATCCTTAAAAAATAAACCCACACTGGAGAGAAAGTTCATGCAGTATTTTTATCCTAAGAAGAATTTAAGTGGAAAAGCCATTCCATGTGAGAAAAACCTAAGTGCTAAGCATGAGCCATATCATAGATACAGGTGCATTTTGCCAATGCTTGGCAGTCTAAAACTGAACTATTAACCCTTGCTTTTAATTTTCAACCCTTTCTGCACAACTTTGGAAGTTTCTTTATCTCATCTACCCACAGAATCTCTAGCATAAACTATACAAAATCTAACTCTGCCTTGGCTCACAGATGGAATCCTGGAGTCCTAATCCAAACAAGGCTATACACGACAAAAAGGGGGAAAGAAATACTACTCACCTGAGACAGTTAACCTGAAGTAGCAAGTTAAAATATCATCACAGAATCGACACAGATTGGGAAGCTGTTTCAAATGCTCTTGTAATTGTACTCTGGGGAAGCATACTTTATAAATCGGTGCAAGGAAACCAAACACAAAGGCATCCAAGGTGGTAGGCCTGAAAAGAGTGACAAAACAAAACAAAAACCCAAAGTGACTGAGGAAAAACATTAAGACCTCTACAATGTAACCATTTTGTGTGTATGTCAGGACAGAACACAGTCAGCTCTCCCGGCATCCCAGCTTTTCATACCATTCTGGTAAAAGCTTTGTACAGACTATCTACCGATTTCAGCACCTCTAAACTAGAGACATGCTGGCAAGCTGAAACAGTAACTAACAGCATGAAAATCCAGTCATGCTGTCACATACACTGATAAACAAGCCACTCTAAATTTCAATTCTGGCATCACAAAAGACAAGCTGTATGCCAGGGGACCAGGATCCTCTCTCATGCAGTGGTCCGACTTCAGTTGCTGAAGGAACAGATCATCTTTTTTAGGACCTGTTGGCAGTATGTTGTTGGCAATACCTGCTTCCTGTTCTGTGCACCTACCACAGGAAAAGGAGTGTTCCCAGACCTACACCCTCCTCCCGTGAAGGTAGTGGTAACACCTCAGGCTAATAGCATTTTTTCTACTTAAAAGTCCAGGAGGTGACCTTCAGTGGCTAGAAAAGCGTTCTCTAGCGCTACACTAACTCATCAAGCACCCCACATTTTCTTAGCAGCTGTGGGCAGCATCTGCCTCTCTGTGGAAAAATGCATGATAAGGGAGAGATCACATTGCCTTAGTCCAAAGATCTCATTTGTCCCCTGTTTGCTCATTCAGATTTACCTGTAAAGCAGAGTGTGAGACATGAAAATGCCGTGCAACACTTCAAACATTCTGGCAGGTTAAAAAAAAAAAAAAGCTTGTGTTCACAGAGTCATGTGGTATCTGTTTTATTAGTCATTAACAACAAAAAAAATTACACTCACGTATGTCCAAAGAAAAACTGAGATGTTCCCAATCTCTTCGACAGGAGATTTAGGCACTCCTTGGCATCCCTGTATATCTGATAAGACACAAGACTGTCTAAGAGCCTTAGGTGTGGCAAGGCTGGTATGCACAGCATCGTTCATCATTTGATGCTGTGCTAGGCTGTTTCAGTTCTGGTCTTTGACAGCAGCAACTTACAAATTCTTTACTACACAACACGTACCTGTGCTTCCACTTCAGTGAGACTGTAAGGTGGAGGTCCTCCCCTGGTCAGCAAGATCCTGTTCAGTGCTTCCCTGGACATCTTTCCAGGCAGATACAAACTCAGGGGGAAGGCAATCCTTGAGGCAAACCATGGCTTTGTCACGCTGCAGTAATTTTCATCATCAACCCAGAAAGTATGCAGCTGTATCAACACAAGTAAAAAATATGACTAGAATTTGAGTAAGAACAGTAGACATCTCTTAAAAGTTTTATATGTAAGATCTCTATCAGAGAAGCAGAAGCACCAGGAATTATTATAATTTAAGGCGTGAAGCTCCAGAAAGGATTATACTAATCCTTTGAGTGTATGAGTATATAATTAAGGCAACCTTCCACCTAAAGAAAAACAACAAAGATATTACACAGACCTATGCACACTTGCATAAAATTACATACACATTCATGTTTATGTATATATATACACACATACACACTCTCATACACATACACTGTACCTAGAAAATACATCACAAAAAAAAGTTGCAGATGTACAGGATCAGGTTTGAACTTTCTAGAATTTTTTTTTGAAATTTTATATAAATCTTAAAATAAAATATATTATGAAACGATGAATGGGAAACCTCGTGGGTTAGCTGACAAGGCTAGCCTATAATATCATCTGGTCAAAATATTTTTTTCCTGTACAAACTGCAGCAAAAGGCATTCGAGAGATCCAGTGTCTGGGGATTTTTACAGCTCTCCTGTAATTACACTAAATTAGCGAGAGCATGTGACTACATGTTATTTAGAACTGAAAAATTAAACTACAGATGGGTATTTTAATTTCTCAAAAGTTCCAACCAAACCGTTCAAAAGGTTTCCACAGTTGTGTACCACATATCTGACATACCACATCTTACTCAAAGCTTTTTCATAAAAATCAAATGAAACAAAATACAGCCTCAATAAGCTGTTTTCAGGATGCTGCTTCCCCAACAGCCTCTAAAAGAAAAAAAAAAAAAATCATAGGTGCCCTTTTAAAATGTCTTTCATATATTATTATTACTTCACACCCCACAAGCACACATTTCTTTCCTTTCAAAAGTTGCTAGGCAGCATTTCCAAAGTTGGCCTAAAAAAACAAATACATCCAAGCCACGTCTATGGCTAAGAGACTTTTAAGTCCCTTCCATTGAGCATCTCCTGTGGCATTCACTGCCAAAAATTCTGACCATTATGAAGTATTTCTCAATATTTACCAGAGCAGGAAGAAGTTTCTCTTCAAGCAGTGCAATATATGCCAGTGTATCAGCTCCTTGTTTTGCAGACAATTCATAATCAGCATTATATTTCTATGAATTAAAAAAAAAATAAAATACATACTACAAATAACATTACACAGAACTTTCCAAAAAGATGATCAATGCAACCCAAACCTGCTTCAAACTTAACAAGTATCAAGTTATTAAATATAACAACATTTTTTTGGGACAGAAAGCATGCGCTCACTAGAATTTACTTCTTCAGGTCAGTTATGTCAAACCTCCTTGCAGCTCCCTTTCCCACTTTCCCATTCTCAGACTCTCGGGCTCCCCCTATTCCCAAAATAACTCTTTGTCATGGTTTTGGCCGGACTGGCCAATCAGAATAACAGATAGCCCCTTCCCCCCACCCTCTCTCTCCAAAGACTGCCTTGTGTCTCCTTCCCATTGGTTTCCAAGCAACTGCTCAGTGATACAGAGGCAATTTTTCAGTACTTAGGGATGTAGCAAACCTCTAGCAAGTCCCCATCTTAATTTTTGAAGAAGCATCTAGCACTTGAGCTAGTGTAAGCATTAAAAAAAGTTAAGCATTCACACCTTTTGCTTTTAATTACCACTCTAAAAGTTTAGAAATTGGATGCTAACAATATAAGGGACCAAATGCACAGCTAAATTAATGCAGTTACTGAGCTTTTAATTCTGACACTGGACCCTTCTGAGGTACATTGAAAACGTTGATAAGGGGTTTTTTGGGGGGAGGAGATTTGCTTTATGACTTTAGAAACAAATCATCAGTGTTGACCCTTAGATACCCGAAAAGAAAGCATATTATTGTTATACTTTTACTGAAAGCGGGTTTTATTTCCCAACATTAGGGAATCTTTGGTATTAAAATGGCTATGAAACTTCGGAATTTTAAGTGTGTCTAAAATCCCATCTCAAATGCACACTTTTCAGATTCTGTTTTTCTCCCCCCAAAGATTTAAAGTTCCACTAATGTGGCATTCATCAGATAATCTTCTTGACTAGGCAGGAACTGAATTTCTAATGTAAAGATAGAATAGTGGGCTAGAGGACCATCTCAGAAAAAAAAAGATGCTGCCATGCTTTATTAGACGTCTTTGTACTTTGTGAAAAGAAGAAATCGTATAGCTTTATCCTTTGTGAATAAAACATTAAGAGATCCGCAAAAGGCAAGCAAGAGTTGACTACGCAACAATATCATGTGCATCAAGAAATGCTTGCAGACGTTTTTACACTACAAGCTATAGAAAGATTTAAAAGAATGTTGTATACATTATACTTAAAAGAAAAATAAAAAGAGCAATAGGAGACGACTACCCACTCAGGCAGTTAAAACCACATGTCCCAAACCATGATATTCGAGGTCTGCAAAGCCATAACGACATTAAAAGCGTTATAACTAAGAGCAGGGTGTTCAGTGAGAAACTGCTCAATTAAGGCCAATTTGTTGTCCCTTTCAATGAACAGTTTTCTTCTGCCTATTTTTAAATCTTTCACATAACTAACAATCAGACTTTCAAACAGCAATCTGCTATCCAGCACTTTCCAATTCTCATGCATGTATGAAAAAGACTAAAGCACTGGGTGTGAACCGAGTTCCAGGTTTTTAGAAGCTTCTATCAACACATACAAGGGACATGTAGAGTCACTACAAGGCAGAGAAGACAAATCGTTTGAAAGAGACCTACCTGCTTTCTTAAGAAGTTTAGTATTTTTGCTGGCTGAGAAATAACAATGTCTTCTGATATCAGGACTGGTATATCTCCTAGAAGGCAGAAATAATAGAGTCAACAATTTACATGGATGAGTTCTAATGTAATTAGAAAGCTATCAGTGGCTTCATTTACTTTCCTTTTCTCCATAGTACGTTCTGATCTTCCAACCATGTACGCATAAACTATGCTTTACATAGCAGGGGAGTTCCACCAAGGCCACAAATACATATAATGTATTGTGACCTTCACTAATAACAATACATTAAAAAGGGCTCACATCACATCAGACTGAAGCTAATGTCTTCTGCTAGATTCCTGATAATTTGAGAACCAGGCCATTTGTCTGGATTTCAGACATGCACCTTAAGACAAAAATTCCAATCCATTCCAACTGCCCTCTCAACTGATTCACCTCTGGGCCTCTCCTTCCTTCTACTCCAATTTTTCCCTGCCCTTCCCCTCCAAATCCATTTTAACCACCTGTTTTCTATAGCCTTGCTACAAATACTGCCCAAGCTACCACTGCATAAGCATGAACTGCTACAGAAAAAAGTACTTCCCCTCTGCCAGAAGCTTACTGGCCAGCCTTTACCCCCTAGATTGCCAGATCAATGACTGTAAAGGGTGAACTCTCTGTAACAGGGGCTACTTTATAGCACGTTTGCAACATATTGCCACAATGAGACTAACATGACTGTGCTGCTAAATACTATTAAAGTATCAATTATCACTAAAACTATTTGGCTTTTTTTGGTTTTGTAAGGATTTTATGTATTCTGGCTATGAAGTAAGCCACTAAACTTTTGCCAAGTACACACACCTAGTTCTTGGTATTTTCTTCTAACAAAACAATACACCAAAAAGCAAGAATCAGAGACACAACTTTGCATGGATACAGTAATGCCTAAACTGATGATGGGGAAAGTGTGAATGACTTGTGTAAAGATTACTTTACACTGCACTCCCTGGAATACACCAAGGTAATAACTTAAATGCTGACCTGTCACATTAGCAATGATTAGAAGTATCCAACGTGAAAAAGTCCTCTCTGATACGTCATTATCAACTTCTCTGGCAACTAGGTTGTTAGTCAACCCCTTTAACTCATCCAGTACTAAACATCCCACCTGGTCCAAGTTATATTCTCTCAGGCTTCCACTTCAAACTGTACCAGCCCATTAGATTACATATAATTAAAGAACGCTATTTCCATGCACAAATCTAGTTACTGTCATTATACATATGCAAAGTGCAAAGAGCTTAAAAATTTGCTTTTGCTACAGCATCAGTTTAGACTACCTGACAGAAACGCTTGACACCACAGCTTTATTGGCTGTCTGCTGCTTCACCCATGCACATTTTAATAAAGTGTCTTTTGAGGCATGTTATTTACAGGTTCCATTATTTTGTTCCCACAAATTCATCACACTTGATCCTGCAGAGTCATTTATCGGTGTACGGAGAAAGCAGTAGCCTACAGTGAGGTGAGTTACACTCATGAACACCAAACCAACGCAAACGCAGAAACTAGAACCCGCATTTGTAACGTGGCTATGATGAGAAGAATGAAAAAAAAAACCCATGAAGNGGCGGGCTGGCGGCCGTTACCATGACGGTTAGAGACTCCGGGTGCAGGGAGGGCAGCCCCCAGCCGCCTCCCCAGCAGCTCAGCTCCATGGGAGCCGCCATCTTCTCCGCCGCTNATTAAAGAACGCTATTTCCATGCACAAATCTAGTTACTGTCATTATACATATGCAAAGTGCAAAGAGCTTAAAAATTTGCTTTTGCTACAGCATCAGTTTAGACTACCTGACAGAAACGCTTGACACCACAGCTTTATTGGCTGTCTGCTGCTTCACCCATGCACATTTTAATAAAGTGTCTTTTGAGGCATGTTATTTACAGGTTCCATTATTTTGTTCCCACAAATTCATCACACTTGATCCTGCAGAGTCATTTATCGGTGTACGGAGAAAGCAGTAGCCTACAGTGAGGTGAGTTACACTCATGAACACCAAACCAACGCAAACGCAGAAACTAGAACCCGCATTTGTAACGTGGCTATGATGAGAAGAATGAAAAAAAAAACCCATGAAGACGGTACCTTTCGGAGTTCTCCAAGATTTACTTATAGTATTCACTGTCAGGGAAGCATCAGAAAATTTGGCATAAGCCTGCAATAAAGATTGGGGGTGGGGCATCCAGTCACTATGTGGACAGAAAGCGTAAGACAGCACTTTTAGAAGTTGTTTCAAACAGCTTCGGGCACTGAAGACCGACTGAGGTTTAGNAGAAGGCGGCGGGAGGGGCCGGCTCCCTTCCCCGCGACCGTGTAAAGGGTGTCCTGCCCTCCCGCGGATCCGCTACCGTCCGGGAGGCGCTGAGGGGAAGGGGCCCGAAGCCCGTTGCCGCCCGCCCTGAGGCGCCGTCCTTGTGAAACGGGGCGGGTTAGGCCGCCGCGTCGCTGCACCCCAGCTCCCCGGCTCTGTTGTTAACGCGCGGCGATGTGGCTTAAAACATAATAATGTGGCTTTCGGTCCGAGGTGGAGAGCACTCGTCAGCAATTTGGCTTCAGAAGTAAGGAACGCTGGTCAGACGGACGGTGCTGGTTCTGACGGTTCCAGTAGTGACCTGTTCGGTGTGGGGTTTTGTACCGGGGGCATCAAGTAAAGGCATTTTGCAAAGGCCAAAGTAAATTCAAGTAAAAAGTAAAGTAATTCAATTCAGAGTAAATTCAAGTCAAGGCCATTTGTAAAGGCATCAAGTTGTCAGTTGTTTCATTTCAGCCTTCGTGCAGACGTGCCGCAGCACATCTAAATGCTAAGTCAAGTAACATGTTTCCGGCCTTCCCACACAAGGTAAAAATATCACACGCTGGCTTAATAATAATAATAAAAACAAAAGACAAAATCAAATAAAAAACCCGACCTGCACTGACCACCCTTATTCAGATCTTCGGTGCATAAAGAGATGAGAAGGGCAAAGCTCCATGTGTCCTCCCCCACGCCCTCCAGCAAAGATCCGTGGTTTCAGATCTGCATGAAATTTGTGTCAGAAAGCATCATGATAAAAATCTACGGCACGGGTCTGAGATCATTCTTCTCAAGTTTATGAGGAACATGGGGGAAGAAACATGTATCCTTTTTCTTCCTCAGAAAAAACACACTGCTGGCAATGTTAACAGTAGCGATTTTTTTTTT
>VXBO01003073.1:109265-129981 GCA_013400135.1 Rhinoptilus africanus
TTTTTTTTTTATGGCTACATTGCATTTCTCCCTGTAAAGAGGTACATAAGTTAAGTATTCTTAAGGACTCTTTTCCTCTCTGTTCCTTCCTATAGGGACCAGCTCCCTTATAGTCATTCTGTCTGGGTACTTTGCTTTGGCCTCTTCACCACGCGATTGCCTCACCAAGATGTGCAAGCTCTGAAGGAGAGGGTGGCTCCCAACAGCTCTCATCTTAAACATCTGTTTCTATAAGGAGTATGAGCCAGCTTATGTCTGTTCTTAAGGAAGGCTGCAAGAAGGCTTAGGAGGTAAATAGGAGAGTAAACTTTCTTTGCATTGCCCTAGGGCCCAATTAATCTCTGTGCTGTTGTGGAGCCCTGAGCAAAGATGGAAAAAAAGGCAACCTGCATCTTCCCTCCCCCATCCAAAAGCTCTTCAGGAACTTTTTCCTCTTGGTTGCCTGGGTGGAATTCCTATTAGTGTAAATGAAAAGGAAAAAGGTGCATTGAGAATGGATATATGCCTTGACTTGAAAAAGGCCTCAATTTGTGTTTCTGAAAAAGCAAAACTTCTTCTGAAACCCATGTTTGAAACCTTATGTTTTACAAAATTTTTATGAACATGTGGCAGGATAAAACACAGAAATGTCGACATAAATATGGAAAGATGTGGTTTAGAGTTGGTACTTCACTTGCATTAAGACTTCTATATCTTAATTGCCCATGAATCCTGATTTTTAACCCTCCATATAATTCCATAAAAACAGTGAGTCTCCTGATGCATATTAGGAGTAAAATATGAAAGCCGAATTAAGCAGCAGGGATTACTTGCTACTTCCCCTACTCCATTACTTGGAATTCGAACAAGTTACAGACACTTCTGTAAAAAACCTAAAATGCTGGCAGCTTCTCTGTATTTCCCATGCTTGGAATTTTATTGATTTATGTAAAGCAAGCAGGACAAATATTTTAATGGTTGAGGTTTACTTGCAAATCCTATATAAAAAATTACAGTCATACATTTCTGTAAGATACTTCCTTACAAAATGTTACTGGCTTTATGAAAATTTCTTGAAAACACAGTGTCCAATAACTATGTTGTGATTCTTATGCAAGATATTAGCCTCCAGTAAGTTAAGCTGGAGTTTGTACTTCAGAGGATACACAAGAGTGAAAAGGCAATAGCTAGTATTCCATTATTTTTTATTGGCCATGACAATTAGAAGGTCAAATAGCCCCCTTCTGACACCAGAAAACCATTCTACTTTGTGAAAATCCCTTAAAGAAGATTGTGCTTGAGTACAAAATCCCCTTCGGTCTGTAACATACTCCAATAACAAAAATGAGCACAGAAAATTGCAGTGACCTTTATGTGTATTGGCCAAGTTCATCTAAACATGGACTTAAGCTTCTGTTTGTATACATTGTGGACGGGTTCCCTTCTTTTATATTGTATTGTGCAGCATGCTCTGTTTGACAAATGTTGCTTCCACGTGCATTCTTGGTGAATAAGTATGAAGAATAAACAGATGTAGAGCAAGAACTGAATATGGCCCTCACAAATCTAATACTAATGAGTATATGATGCTACAAACAAGATCCTTCTCCCATAGGGTCAATCAGTACCAGTGCAAGAGACTCCTCTGTAGCTAAATCAGAACTGAAAAATAATAAGTTAGAACTACTTCATAAATATTTTTGACAGATAAGGGAGTTTTTCAAGAAAACATTTTGTATGTTTCAATAAACTCAAATAATTTATATAATAAATGGTTGCAAATAATTTATAGTGCTCCCTTAGATAGGTGTAAGCAAAACTTTACTATCCTTTTATCCCTTTTTCTTTGTTTCTTTTTTTTTTTTTGTCTGCTATAGTCACTGATTAATATGGAACTGCGATGATTTTGCAGACCTTCATGATGTTTTTCTGTCAGGCATTTAAGTCTGTGTTTTCAAAGAATGCTCTTTGGTGACGAAGGGCTTCTGCTTAATAGATAGTAGAGCAACACCAGTGCTGCTCTAGGTTCATGTGTCAGCTGCTGCGGCATCTGTGCTCTCTCTGTGCTTTAGGCTGGGGACAAGTCTGGACTGAGACTTGTTTCTAGGGAGCTTCTGCTACCGTAATCCCTTCCCTCTTCCTTTTTTTGTTTCATGTTCCTGCCTCCTGCTCTGTACCTTCTTAGCCTCCCTCTTTCTCCCCGCTCCATAGCACCCTGCACCTCGTGCTGTGTTTTCCTCACCCCACTGTGCAGGTCTCTGCCAGCCCACTGACACCACCATGTCATCCTGCTGCTGCCACTGGCAAGGATGGTGGGAGTGAAGCCAAGGTGTTTCTTGTTGTGCAGAGATGTATACAGAAGAGCAGTGGGGAGAAGAGGAGGAATAGCGCTGTGCTGGGACACGCTGTATGTAGGGGAGCACCCTCCAGCCTGGGAACAGGCAGCGGAAGAAATGTGCAGCTAAACGAATAGGTCGACACTGACACACAAACCAGCTGAGAAGTCGGGTGTCTTACAGGGTATATGCCATGTGGGGAGGGCAACTAAAGGATATGTGAACACTGGCCAGCGGAAGGTATCTGAGAATCCCACCGGCCCTGCGTTGGAGGGGAGCCCGCTCTGATGCTCAGTGTGGTGTCGGAGGCGCCGGGGCAGAGCCTTCGCAGCCCCAGCCCTGCAGCCTGCTGTGTCCTGCCTGGCACACAATGAGCGCCCCAAGGGCTGCTCTCTGCCGTGCTCGTTAGCTGCGCACGCTAAGCCTGACGTGACTGAACATTAATCAACACTACTTTGCGCACCTAACACAAAATTTCCCTCCCGTTGCTGCCCTTCTTTTTCTGATGCGAATAACAACAGACAGCTCCGGCAATTCCAGCTGCGTGCTGGGCAGCAAGCTGCGAGGGGGGCAGCCAGGGCACCTGGGGGTTCTTCTGAGGTGACAGCGGTTTGACAGTGGCTCCTCCCGGGGCTGACGCGCAGAGAGGCACAGGACAAAGAGGGCTGTGCAGCCGGTTGGGAAGCCCACCACGTGCTGTCAGCTCTGGAGCGGGAGAAGCGCCTCGCAGCTCTTCTCCTGCAACGGGGTCCCATGGGAAACCCTTCCTTTGCGGGCAGAAGGAACAGGACAGGGGGGTGGCCCGGTGGCTGGTTTCATGTGTCAGGGGGGAAACTGGCTACACAGCTGTTCAGCCCCAGAGGGGCTTGCTCCCTTTCTCCTGTGTGCTTTCTTAACACCAGCAATGCAGAGGCTGGAATGTTCTGGAGTAGAGGAGAAACAATGGGATAATGACATCCTGGGAGCACACGCAATACTGAAAACTGTTGTAGTTGAGAGCAGATTACCTTTTTTAAACTGACTTCAGTTAAGCCATCAGGTTTGGGGGTTTGCTAAGACAAGTCACTTTTTTCAGTAGCGTCAATCCATCAGTTTGAGCCGTTACGGTGCTCCCAAGCTCTCTAATGAAACGGAGGAGCAGACGATCCGCTCCATGCTTTGCCAGTCAGAGTCCTCTAAAAACCCAGTTTGGCCCAGTCTGCAATCTGCACGACCCCTTTTGGCGACACTCTTTGGTTAGGAAAAGCGGTTGAGTCAAATTCCTCCTGAGCACAAGCCCTCACGCCAGAGCATCCCCATCCGCTGTTCATTCAGTGCCGTGGAACACATTCCAGGGCTCCTCGCAGGGCCGGCGCCAGCCGGGACCCCCCGGCAGGTGCAGCTTTGGCTGGACCTCGCCGAGATCTCCGGCTCGGCCCCGGCTCGGCCCCCCCACCCCCGCCGTGGGTCNCTTCCACTCGAGACGGGGTCGGGTCCGCCGCGCCCCGTCCCCTCCGCCCAGGGGAGGGCAGGGGAGCGCGGCTGGGGAGGCGCCGGCTCCGCAGGTGCGAGGGAAGCCGGAGCTGGAGCTCCGGGAAGCGGCCGCGGAGCCGCCCCGGTCCCGCGGGAGCCCCCACCCGTGCTTTGCCGCGGCGGGAACCGGAGGAGGTCGCGGCGTAGCCGCTCCATCACACACCCCCATCGCCTCCCCCCAAAACTCATCAAAAAGTGGCCCGGTTTCATGTGCGTGCTAGGAGGTGTGTTGAACGTCTGAAGAGCACTTTTTTGATTTGCAAGTTCTCATAAATGAGAAGCGAATGGCTAAGCTATGAAAACTCATCGTCAAAAATCTCATGAAGTGCATAAGAAAACAGGTACCTTCTAAATCCAGCATTACTTTGGCAGTATTATGCATGCAGTTAAGTCAGGAGCTGCTTTTACAGCATGCAGAAAGTGAGTGGGTATCTCTCTCCAGTAGCCCCTTGTGACTGGAACCAGCTCAGCCACTGAGTGCAGCAGTTACTCTTAACTTGGTGCCGCTTTAGGAGCCTAAAAGCTGCTCCTGATTCTCTATGCGTTTTTAACCCCCTCCATTGTCTTATGAAATAATGTTTGACAATTTAATCGGTTATTCCATAGTCAAGTGAAGCAGATCTAAAAGACAACCAGTCAGATTAATTTAGCTGCGTTTCCAAAAGCCTTTATTAAAGTCCTTCTTGATGTAAGAACGCTTCAGAAAATTCTCATACTGAGAAGTAGGGTATTGCCGTATTTAAAAGAAATAGAGGCAATTTTCCAGTGGGTAAGGGGCAGCAGCCAGTCAAAGACCCCACTCTCAACACGTGGAATTTTCACCTTCTTACAGTCAGAAGTCATTGCAGCAGGGCTAGAGTTTCACTACAGGTGTCTAAGCCATCAGTAATTATCTTGAAAAGTGCTGAGCAGTGGTGGAGCAGTGTTTACATTTACAGTTATTATGATTCACTGTGACTGGAGGAGAACATTGGAGAGTCTCAGAAGGCTGGTGTGACATGGCAGCAGAATTCAGGGAAAGAACGGGTCTTTTATTTTGAGCTCAATCCTCTGATATGCCACTGATTTAATTCCTCTGTGCCTCCTCCTCTTAGGGTTTCCCATCATGTCTTCTACCTCCCATCTAAAGAGCTAGCCTTGATGTTTTCGGGCAGATCTCCAAAGAGTAGTTTGCCACTGTCTCAAAGTGTAGCCGATCCCTTGCTAACACTTTCGTAGGAGGGTGAGCAAAACCACAGGACGCAGGTTGGGGAGAGAATTCCTGGTCTGTCTCACGAGTGGGCTCATTTTAGCCCCGTGGGTATGCACACACATGCTGGTGCTCAGAGGCATGCCTGAGTCTTCACTCTCCCTGCACGGATTGAAACCAGCTGCTCGTGCCTTTCAGCTTCAACAGTCCTTTTCTATCCACTTGTTTTCAAGTCTGCCTGTCTGGGGAGAGGAATAAAAAGATGAGAGTCTTCTAAAAATGAAATCTTGAAATCCTTGTGGATCTTTTTTTTCTTGGTCCTTCCAGACAAGACATTGTCTATGTAAGGTCTGAGAGCTGTCTTTCTCTGCCAACTCTATGAGGAATGTGAGTTTTCATAACCCCATTGCTCTTCTGCTAGCCACTTCTGCTAGCATGTGTGTAATTTACGCTAAAGGATGGATCTGGTCAGGTACTGTGTCTACATGCTGGTCAGTGAAGATATCCCAAGAGAGGATTCAATATCGAGGTGCCGAAGGGTCTAGTTGAGGCAAGGTGCTTTATGGAATGCAACTACCAAGCCAATTTGAGCATTCATTTACATGTGCAAATTTCAAAAACTTCAATAAATGTTTTCCATAAAGTTAGACTATTGCCTGTGTTTAGTCGTTACTTTTATAATATTTCTTCTGTATTTTTAGGTGTTTGACTGTAGCAGAGATTAATAAGTCTTACAGAAATAGATATAAAATCAGCCAATAGACCTAGAAGAGCTGGACAAAATATATAGCTATATTTTATGCTGTCAAAGACTTAAGTTCTGTATTGCAGTGCTCCAGCTGTGAACACAGCTGTATTTTATGAATATTACCTGCAAAATGCTGTTGTACAGAGTAGTGAGTTGCATTTCAGTCTCTTGCTTAGGCAATTGCTTTGCTCTCTGTGCCCAAAACGTAATAAAATACAGAGTCTTTTGCCTCTGCTGTCTGGGTCACTGGTTTCAGTGGGAGCAGTGGTTGTCCTGGGGTGCTGTAAATCTGAACAGAAGGACAGAAAAGTCCTTTGTCCAGGTCCATCTCAGATATGTGTTTCTTAGTAGTTTGACAGCAGCTTTACAGGCACTTGCAAATCAAGGGCCCCATTCTTTTTGTATTGTGTCCTAAAAACTCTCAGTAGGGTCATGGGATCCTTGGACCCAGTACAGGTGTAGACTTAAGTGATGATCTATATTTCAATGGTTTCATGAGATGAAGGTAAAAATCTCTTAATTTTTCTTTTTTGGAAATGACATTAGTGTCTAGGTGAATGGACGCTCCAGAATGAGCAATGGAAGCAGCACGAACCCAGCCTCTGATATAAGGGAATAGAGTTTCCCACATGGCTGTGGGTAGGTCTGTATGCCCATGTGATTGTCCTCTGAGCACTCCTCAGTGTCCTCCTGCTTATAGCACATGGAAACACTAGATTGGTAGAATGGCCCTTAGTCAATGGCATCAGCTTGGAGGTTGTGCTGGGTAGAAAAGACTCATCTGCAAAGGTCCACCATTTTTTTGGCCTAGGAAGCTAAACTCAGTGGTACAACCAAAGGCTTGAATCAAGGTAAGGCGCAACGTACTGTTGTGTGGCTTTTCTGTCTGCCTGATGTTAGGGCTCTTCTCTGGTGCCTGAGAGAAAAATACAGTCCAGCTATGATAGGCCTATGAAGTGGCTAAATACGCCCTTATATTTAAGTATGACACTTGTGCATAGTTATTTATCAGGCCCTTATTGTAAGGGTATAATATATATACTGCTTTAATAGCAATGTGCTTAAATAGGAGTTTATCAAGAAACCTAGTGGAATAGTTTATTCATCATGGACATTATGGAGATATCATGGATTTAGGAACATTGAGGAAAATCCCATTTTGTTGTTTCAGTGCCATAAGGTGGGGGTAGCTGACATACGTACGAGTATAATGTTAGACTCTTTGCTGATGTATTGTGGAAAAATTAAAAGAAAAATTTGGAACAGCTTTCATTATGCCCTCAGGGTTATTTTTTTTTGTCAGGCCTGTCTGTCTTTGTTATCCATGCCAGAAAAGAAAGATGAGTCTTATTTATATACTGTATCTTCTGAGAAGTCAGTGAAGTGAGAAGGAGGTTATGAATATCATACTGCTTACCTGGCTTTTTAGCATTTTAATTGGTGCCCTGCAGATGCCATCAAAATGGTTCTTAGGATAAGTACACTAGAAATCTGTCTGAAAATTTTGATGGATCCCCAGTCTGAAATGTGAACACAAGCATCTAAATTTATGAAAGCAAAAATAGGTCAAAAAGCTTTCTGTTGATGTGCTTCCTCAGAAGAGAAGGATTTTAGACATCTACCTGAAAATATCTGAGTACTTTAATTTGAAGACTAGATCTTTCTATGTCAGTAACTTATTGATCATTCCTTCTTTTTTTAAAAAAAAAGTTGCTAAAGGATGATCAGTTGCAACAAAATCTACATATTTTGATAGAATCATAGAATAGTTTTCATTGAAAGGAACTCTTAAAGATCATGTAGTCTGACCCCCTGCCATGGGCACTAGATCAGGTTGCTTAAGATGTGCCCTGCCAATGCCAGGGGGGTTGGACTAGATGATCTTTAAAGATTATCCTCATGTTGTTAATTTTCTTGATGTGTTATTTATTTTAGGTAGGACAAATTTGGTTTATTTTAAAGTATCCATATGGAAATAGCAAAGAGTCTACAATCTCCAATGGGTGGCTTTAGATTGCATTCTTCTTTGCTTATTACTATTTTTAAATTGCCGTTGAAACTTGCTTATTTTTCAGTTTTTGATCTTCTTCCGTATTCCAACAAGAGAATGATAACGAACTTCTTGCAACAAGCACTTGGTGATCCTACACTGAATGAAGTGTATTTGCTCTCAACATTCAAACTGCAGCCAAAGAGCACAGCCACCGTATTTGGCCTGTATTCGTCAGCTGACAACAGCAAGTATTTTGAATTTACGGTAATGGGACGGATGAATAAAGGTGAGTTGTCTGGAGTATGTAAGGGAAAACTAGTGTTGGATCCATAGCTATTGGTATGTCACAGATGAGTGTTTAAAACAGTGTGATTAACCTTTGTGTTTGAGTCATTCCTGTTGCCTGCTATCAATACTTAGGACCCCTGGTCACAAGGTAAGTGTTGGTAATGTTCCCTCTCACTCCGCTTGTCTTTCCTTCCTCTCGCTGGATGCTACTGTCTTCTGGCCAGGGGAAGCTGACCTGACAATCAGCTGGTATCTCCACCCTGAGCAATGCTGAGAAAGGAGGAAAAAAATGGAGTATGGAGAAAGGAGTCGATTTGTTTTTCCTTTTTTCTTTTTCCCCTTGGGACAATCACTGGTTCTTATTACTCAGGAATGTGAGGGACACACGCACATGCTGCCTCATGCATATGAAAGGCAGGTTCTTGTTCTGCTGACCCTGGAGGTTAGATGTGACTATGCAAGACAAACATTCCTGGAACCTACAGGATCTTTTGGGTGAATTAAAGTGTTTGTTCTCCATTTATAAATTAGTTAATTAGGAGCCAGAGTAGGAACTTCAGGAGAGTCTTAGAAATGGAGAGCTTTCATTGTTCTCTCGTCCAAATCTAGGATATATTGCAATTTTAAGGTTCAGTGAAAAATTATCGAATGATGTGAATTATTGTTGCTTCATTGACTTCACCACGGCTATGATAATTGGCTGCTGCAAATGATGTAATCGGGCAGCTGAGTCTGATATACTGAGAAACTCTACTGAAAAATTTCAGTTTATACATGGGCAAATTATTCTATATGCTGAAGAAAGGCATACTTTTTGCTTGGGAAATGTAGGGGAATGACTTAGATAAAACATTGATAGTTTTTTCAGGTCTGCCCAAATCCTTCTGAGGCTGGGGAATAAGAACTTTAGTGCTGTGTGTGTTGGGGGTGGGTAAGACATGGTTGCACAGCCTTATTTTTAAGTGTCATACAATTCCTAACACTGACTTACCTAATTGCTAAATAAATGAGAGATCACACATACCCTCCCTCTCACATGCACACAATTATATGTGTAAATGTTATGCATATATATAGGAACACATACAGATACTCACAAATGTCTATATACATACAATTTTGAACACATAAAACTTTTCTTTGGATTTTCAAGAATACCTGCATGCTTGATGGTTACTGATAGGCTTTAATTAACAGACTTAAGAGACTTTTGGGTAGAAGGTTACGTGGCTTCTTTTGGTTTGTCCTCAGTATGTTAGTGTTGTATTTGAGAAGTATCTGTGACAGGACAGTGGCATATAGATAGACAGCATGAAGAAACTTGTCCTGTCAGTGACTGGTGTTGAGTAGAGGGGGGACATATATAACCTACCTGTTGTGAAAGACTGATCAAACAGAGGGAGGTTTTTCACGGCAAGGCTGTTCCATGGAGGTCTCTCTGCCTCCTTATTACTTTAGCGCACCTTGTTCAAAGCATATGGCAGCGTGCGAGTAGTAGGCAGTGTTTTCACGTGTGATTTCTCTGGAAGTGTCAAGTGTCCCATATGGCTACTTCACACATTAAGTTAAACCGCATCCAGGAGATTGTCGCATGAGCTGAAAGTATGGAGTGTGGGGGCTGTTTGTGATACTCTCAAGACTGGAGGTCATCACTTAAGAGGTGAGCCAATGTTGGCATCTTAGCAGAATGCCGTTTTGGAAGGGTGCATATGTGCATAGTGCTTCTTGACACACCCAAATCTGATCTAAGTAGCCCAAAGCAGTGCCACGTTTGAGAGCTGTGTTCCAAATGGTTTGCTTATGTTCTGGTTTTGTTGTGGTATACCTGATAGTAAAATATTCATAAAGCACAGATCTGAACTACTGGGTACCTGCTTAACTTGTTCTGGTTAGAACAATGTGCTTTTCAGAGGCACATAACATCTGTGGGTTTCAGCTTTATGGAACAAATGGAACTGCATAGAAGTGATGTAACTTAACAGTTCTCTGAAGCAGTTCCTATCTACTGGCAGGATTAGGAGTTTCATTTATTAAACAGTACAGGTGAGCCACTCACTCTCATGAATGTCAGTGCAGAATATCCTAGCAGGAAACATCTAATGCAGGGGCTTGGATGGGTTAAATCTTATGGAGGCTGAGGCTGTTGTCCAGCAAAATCTCCCTTCAAAAGCCTACTCTAGTGTACCAGATGGATATTTGGCTTTGACTGAGGAAGGAATACTTGATCCTCCTTCCAAGCCACACTGTTCCTTGTCCTAAAACTATTCTGGCAGGGTCCATTCTGGGCCCTGCCACCGTCTGCTCTTTCTTTCTCTAGCTTACTGCTGCGTTTGGTCCCTCTGAATGCAGGGCCCGGATCCAAGGAGCTTGCTTTCATGTAACCAGGCGTGCATAATATTCACATAAGTAAAATGCCTGCAACGTACTGTGTCTTGCCAGATCTCTGGGTTTGCCAAGAAATGCTACCTTTTAGCAAGTTGATGGTGACCTCATGCACCTTTGCGGAAATCTTAGCTCTGGCAGTGTTTTGACACAGACAGCAGTGAAAACATTCCTGATACTGATCACAGCTGCTGGGACTTTAGCCCTAGTGTAGAATTTAAAGATGGAGATGTGCCCTGCTCTGTTTATGCTGGATGCTTTTAATCATTAGACCAAGTATTTAGAAAAGTAGTGGGGAACATGTACCCAGTAACTGAGAAGGTCACTGACAAATAGAGGTATTGCAGCATCCAAGAGGGTACACTAGTAGTAGAGAGATGGGAAGATAATTTGTTAATGGCAATGGGATGAGTTCAGTAGGTGTTACTAGCTCTGAAGCTTGTAACAGTTTTCCCCTTCACAATATCCACAACTTTTAATTGACCTCTTGTTACTGTAGGTGTTTCTTGAAGATCAGATTATTTGTGAGCTCTCACTTGATTCAACAGTAGCAGCCCTCCGTGAACTTCAAGCAGATGTTCACAGGAGACAGCACTTAACTGTTCAGATGTCCAGCCTCTATGCAGCTCGACTCCTCAATGTACATAACTGTTATCACGGGGAAATAAGGGACATGAAGGCTCGTGATCAGCAGGCTCTTTGAAACAAGGTCTGTCTAACATTGTAGAGTAGTTATACGCTGTCTAGGTGCACTCAGCTCACTGCTTCTGGAGATACGCATCCAGAGAGCCAGGGAGAGATTTTGTGGGGAGAACTAGCTCGCTGATCTAGGAGATTTAGCTTGCAGATCCTAGCTTACAGAACCAATTTCCGTAGGAAGGGCATTTTTTCAATATTACGCAGCATGTAAGAGTTATGTTTGTCTGCTGGTGTGTTTTTTGATGGTGCATTTTACTTCATAAAATGAGAATTTGTTGTGTATCAAGTAGGTCAATCAGTAATGCCTTAAAAAAGAGTTGAGAAGGGGCTTAGTCATCCTTGGGGCTGCAATATGTCTTTTCTGCATTGTATTTGTTGTTTCTTACTATTTGTTACAGAGAAGCTCAGGTTATTGGCTTGGAATTATGCTTCCTTTGGTTTCATTAATTATGCATTTGGATACACTGTCAGATGGCTTCACTGAAGGGAATATGCATCACGGAAACTGATTTTTCTAGTTGTACGTTTCTTCTTCAGATACATACTTACCAAAGAGCTGGCTGCTGGCTGTCAGCTTCAACTTTACTACTTGTATTTTAGCAGGTTATGCATGTGAGGTGACAGTGGGTGAAGCCAGTTAGAGGCCTAGACAAAGCAGTGGAAAACACTGTGCAGGCAGCAATGCTTTATAAATACGGAGTCACCCAAGAGTCCCGGTAATCCTGCTCTGAGAGTCAATATCCCATTTATTATTACCATATATATCTGCATGTGGGATGCATATGCAACAGCCGACATGTGGAAAAATACCAGAGCTATTGCAGATTTCCACTGGATCTTCCTTGATCAGCTTTGGGTTATCTGCTACCCTCTGACAGTCCTTCTGTGCGTTTTGTGCTAGTGGTGCTGCGCTACCTGAAGAGCGATGGGAGATTGAATTCGGTGATCTTCAGCAACATCCAGCTGGCTGATGGGAAACCCCATGCTGTCATCTTGTGGCTGAGTGGCCTGCAGCAGGAATCGAGCACAATAGAGCTGTATCTGGACTGCCTGCAAGTAGGTGCCATTCAGGACCTGCCCAAAGCATTTTCAGCACTATCTCAGAGGTCGGCGGCAGTAGAGCTGCGCACTTTCCAGGAGAAGCCACAGGTGAGTGGAAAAACTGGGAGCAGGCTGAGCACTTTAAAGGGATCATCAGGGGTTCTCTGGATCACTGACTGAATCCAAACCTCAGCCCTTGCAGGAGACAAGCTCTGTACAATGGCACTTTGGTAATACTTGGAAATAAATGTAAATAGAAATTCCCTGTCGAACAGATCAAATCGTAGCTTCATTGAACCCAGTGACAGTTACGCTATTCGTTCTTAACACAATTTTTATCTTGTTAAAAAAAAAATTACTGCTTCCCTCGCTTCAGTCTAGGTGTTTCCTGGGGACTGGGCTTTTTGCAAGGACTTAGCTGATGCAGTAAGGGCAAGTCTTCATCAGCTTCTTACAGCTGCCTAGTATGATCAACCTTGTCTGTGTATGTGGCCTTCCTCTTCATGATAAGCCACGTGGACTAAAAAGACAGAAGAAATGGGGGGGACTCACGCGGTTCAAGAGTCAAACCCCCATCTGTTTGACTGCAACAGTTTTTCTTCCTCTGCCTGCCAACCCAGGGGTTGGCAGATCCACAGTCCAAGGTAAAGAGTATCTTCCACAGGCATATTCCATCATCATTAATACAAAATATGCATCAGAAGGTGCAAAGGCCTTCTGTTCTGCTCCCTTGCTTTGTTTCACTGCAGCCTTGATAATAAGCCTGTTTACATGGAGAATCACTAAGGTGCCTACATTCCTGACGTGTATGTAAGCCTGTTTTGGGGAGGAGGCAGGAAAAGGCTGCTTTGGATTCAGCTCAACAACAACAACAAAAAATCATTCTTATATGCCACAGATACAAAAATACATGAATTTCCTGGTATGTGAAATCATATGAACTGGAATAGTAAAAAAAAGTTCAAAATAAAACCACAGCTATGTGAAAATCTGCAAGGCGAAGATTAGGGATTTTATTACAGTTCAGATGCTGATGGGTGGTCCTGAAGGGGATGATGCAGGAGCCCTGCGTGCTTAGGAAATGGACATCCTCTTTAGAAAATTAATTTACTTTGTCTGATATTTTACATTTTTCCATTGTTGTGACAGAACTGTGAGCTCATTTTTTTTTTCTTTTTGTGAGTCCAGGATACGCTAGATGAGCTGAAGCTGGTAACTGGAGGAACACTTGCCCAAGTGGGGAACCTGCAGGATTGTTTTCTTCAACAAATTGAACCTGTTCCTCAGTACACAGGTAAGGCCTGCAACCAGGGTTAAAATTGTTCCTTAGGATACCAGTGCAAAGAAGCTAATGTAATGAATATTAGAAGTGTGGAGATCTATAGACAAGTAATAACAGCAGTTTGACAGAATTACAGCCATGATAATTTCCTGTAAATATTTTAGAAATAGATCAGTTTGGAGAGAAAACAGTCACTCCTGCTGGTGATAAAGCAAAGAGTTGTCCCAGAGAAGGAGTCTGTGATGATTAAAAGAGGCTTTTTAGCCTAATTTGGAAAACAGACTTTTGTGATCATGATCTGTTTGTGGACATTGTGATCACTGTACTTATCCACATGGCCAGTATTCATCTTTTGTTGATCACTGGAGTATCCTGGAGAGGTGAGGAACAAGGCGTGAAGAAGGACACAGCAGGCTGCAGAGCACATTGGTGTTAGGGCTACCACAGGCTGTTGTTCCGCGTGGGAAAAGCTGTTGCAAGGCAGCTACTAGTCCTGCTGCAAGTTAGCCAAGGCTTTTGTCAACTCCTCGACTAGGAATGTGAAACACCTTTTCTGCCTGTGCTGAACATTGTGGAGATTGAGCTGGGAACAGAGAGGAAAGAAAGGAGCTGGGGCTACTGGGATTCCTGCAGGTCTCCAGGGACTGTGTGCAATCCCCTGTGATGGGCGAGGGTGCTCTCTAATCTTTGGACACAGCAAACCTGGGCTAGACTGCCCCATCTGTAGCCCTTCCTAGTCCCTGTCGATCTGCCTTTCTGCGGCAGGTGTGAAGGAAAAGAATGGGTTCACACTGTGCGTACAATATGTTAATACAGGGGGAGGGGAGAGGAGGGAAGGGAAGGAGGGGGAGAAGGGAGTTTGAGATTTGAAATAGGATTGATGCCAAGTTGTCTCTCTCACCCTTTCATCTCCCCCTGCCAAACCCAGCCCTACACCTTTCCTTCTTTTGATTAGAATAGAGACAAGATATGCAAATCTTGTGTGAGAGCATCCTGGGTACATTACATGAATGTAGGCATCAGTGGTGTGCAGTGATAAGAGAGTCTGTTTTGCCTTTTAGCTAGGTGAATTCTCAGTTGCCCATGCTTCTGTTTTCTTGTTCCTTAATATATACGTACCTAGGCAAAAAATACAGAATTTTATCATCAAAGGTGTCTTTGTTTCCCTAACTGCACAGGCATTTGCACGTAGAAGGGAGGGGTAATCCAGTGTTTCCTCTGGAAAAACTCGCAGCTCTGTGAGCAAGGTTTCCAGATTGCACACTTGCATCTTTCTCACCTGTAACTTTTTGCTCATTAATCAATAATACAAACGGTACTAATACAGAGAGATACTGTCTCTCCCTGGCTGCTTCTGCCTGGCTGAGCCTCCCAAATTCAGTTGCTTATAACCTTCAAGTAGAATTAGTATCATATTAATAATAAAAAAACAACTCATATGAACATATTCAACGTCTACACAGTAAAATCCACCAAAGGAAAAGGTTCAAATGTTCCAACAGCAATATTAACTCAGCTGCCTTGCACTTTATATATGCATCATGATGGCCTTTTAGAAGAGCGATATATCACATAACCACAGTTTTGTCTTTAGCCAGAAAAAGCTGGAATGCAAAAGCGTAGCTGTATAGGGATGTGAGACCCATGTATCTTGGTAAAAGCTGTGTTTTCATATTAATTGTAAAATCCCTGGGAGAGCTTTGGGCCTAAATAACTGTAAATGGCTTTAATTGTGTGCCTGGTCATTGCTTACTGTTGTGGCAGCAGCATTCCTTCTGTGTTCAGCCTGTGAGGCTGAGACATCTAAGCAGTGTGGATGAGAATATGATGATCAGACAGAGGTTGAACACTTGGAGCTTCCTTTATTAGTAGGAAGATACAGTGCAAGATGCACTGGGTTTGACAGATAAGAATAATATGCTGCATGTAATCATCATCATCACAAAATCATACAGGTCAGAAGGGATCTTTGGAGGTCATCTAGTTCATGTAGGGAACCTGAACCTGACATAGTCTAAAAAAACAGCTATGTTGCACCGGACTAAAGGTTCTTTTAACCTAGCTACTGTTAGAGACAGTATGCCAATATAGACCCAAGGGCAAGAGTGGAGTTATGGTGTGGTTTTCCCTGAATACTTTACTATTCTCAGCCCTTTATGGTGTATGGAACTCGACTCAGAAGTGGTGGTTTTGTGTTTTGTACTCAGTATATGTTTCCTTCAATGAATCTGTCCAGTCAGTTTTAAATGCATGATCAAGAATATCTCCTGGCAAGAAATCCAGCATATGTCTGAGGAAATATCTCCTTCTGTTTACTTTGAACCTGCCTCTTGGTAATTCCACATGCAACTTGTATATGCAGCTTCCCTGGTGGAGGATTACAGGCTGACAGTTCTCTTGTCAACCATCGTCCATACTTTAATCATGGCTGGATCACTGGCCAAGTAACCACAATCTCTTTGAATGACCCTTGAGGACTCTGATTTTGCTGGATGTGGGGAAGTAGGGTACGTAAGCCAGTATTGCTCCCAGGAGAGCTAGAAGAAACATCTATGAGGCATTTCATGGTGGCCTGCAGTTACACAAGTGTTTCTGTGTTGCCCTACCTAGGCCAATTAACTGTGCAATGAAGCTGGCTGCCTGCTCTAAATCAAAGGCCCTATACTGGAACATGTTGCCCAGAGAAGTTGTGGATGCCTAATCATTGGAAGTGTTCAAAGTCAGGTTGGATGAGGCTTTGAGCAACCTGACCTAGTGAAAGATGTCCCTGCCATGGCAAGGGCATTGGACTAGATGATCTTCAAGGGTCTTTCCCAAACCAAACCATGTTATGATTCTGTACTGCAAGATTCTGGGAACAGAAAGACAGGGTAGCTCCCTGACATGACATCAGGCTTACAGAGAAAAAGCATGTCAAGGGACATCAGTTCCCTGTTGGACAGTAATTCTTGAGATCTATCTCTGAATTTAATCAGTGCTTTGAAAGCCATTCTGCTACTCAGGTTGTTACTGACTCAGAGTATAGGGCTCGGCAGTAGCTGAACTGGGGAATTGCCTCAGTAGGTGGGGTATAGATGAGGCCGACTACATGGTAGGACCAGATAACAGTATAGCTTCAAGCTGTTCCTTTTGCTTACCCTGCTCACTCCTGGGAAAAGCCACCCCACAATATTTTGCGGACCAACCAACAGCTCCCTGAAAGGCCTCTTTGAGTTCTTACCATGCCTCACCAGTCATTCTGCTGCAGGTGGGACCTAACATAGGACTTGGCTTTAAATGGAAGAGGAAAAAAAAAAAATGGGAAGTTTTCTGTTTATGCTCTGCTGTCTAAATTTGCAAACAGGACATGTAGTTCATGGCAGTTTAAAGTGTTTAGTCCACCTTAAAGTTTCAGTCTGCAAAACTTAACTGTACAAAATAGGTCTGGTTTTCATTAAGATGCCAGCCAACAAACAGCATCTGAAATCTTCAGAATTTTTTGCAGATCTCAATCAATAATGCCTAAACCATTCTTTGTTTAAAAAAACCAAGCAAAACAAGAACAGATGCCAGCATCTGTCCCGACAGCCTGCGTGCCAAGTTTCACTATGGGATTCTGAAATACCCATGATATTAAACCCTGTCACCTTCCTTCCAAATGAAAATAAGACAAGATTGGGACTAGAACAGAGGCAGGTTCTGGAACAGGTGGTTCCCAAGTCTTTAAACTTGTTTGGTGTTTTGATGAGAAAATCCGAACTGAAGAAAACGTAGTATATGAGGAGTTGGATGATTCCCACTAGAATGTTTGGAAACAGTTAGACATGCTTTGAAGTACAACACAATGAGGTAAACATTAAGAAAAGCATTTTTCATATAAGTTTTCAATATTTGCAGAATTAACACATGAATAAGCCTCCCTGAAGCCATTGGGCATAACATCAAAATATCCTGCCTGCTTAGAATGCAAAAAAGCATATATTTGTGAAATTTGTTTTGACATACAGACTTAGACAAGTAAACAAATAGCTGCTGAAGAAAGCTACAAACTCAGAAGTGAGCTACAGACAGAAACTACCACAAGCTACTGTGCAAAACATGCTCTCTGCTTCTCCTCTGTCACTGTGTCAAAACTAATTTTTAATTTAACAGAGTTTCATGTGAAGATCTTGGGTCTGTTCCCTATGGTTTATTACAGATAAACTTTTGGTCTTGTCTTGGAGGTCTTTAATTTATTACTTGGTATAGAGAACTGGCTTTGGTGTGAGTTCATAGCATGTTGAGTAGATGTTTTGTGAGTCCATACAAACTGGACACCCCCAGAAGCAAACACAGCAATGAAATTTGTTTACAATGTGATAAGCTGCCTTTTGGAAGAAAACTCAAATGACTGTCACATGTATTAAAAGCATTGTTTTAGTCAGAGAAGGCACTCTTGATGCATGGTTGGAGCTGCACAGTGGGCTTGCTCAGAAAGCTGAGTAACTTCACTTTGAGAAGTGTGCAGGTATCGGTTCTGGTGACATGGAATAAACATATACTTCATATCCCTGTCTTTCCCTCCTGGCCCAAATGGCTTATCACAAAACCCCGTTCTTAAAATCCTAAGGTTTCACTCAGGGTTGCTGGTCTCAGGCTTTGGGGTAACCAGTAACAGTGGTGGCATTAGTTGCCAGCGTTGTTAGGTCTTACTAGGGAGCCTTGACACTGAAATAATGTTAGAAAAATCATAGACTGGTTTTCACTCTGCAGAGAGGTTTCTGCTGTGTCTGTTTTTGTGGTATACAATGGAGTTCTGTCCAGAAAAGCTTTGAGTTCATGCAAATCACTGTATAAAAATTGGAGCTAGATACTGTATTTGTTCTAAGGATTCCTACAGGGCTTAAGTAACAGTAACGTGTGGCCTCCTTGGCTCTTCACGGTTTTTCCATCTTGTATCTGAGAAATTATCATGGCAGATGAAGGACAGTTATGTGCATTGTGCAGTCTTTTTCATTGCTGTTTCCCTGCAGGTGATTTTAATAGGCAGCTGATGGGTCAGATGATGCAGATGAACCAAATACTTGGAGATGTGAAAGACCTCCTCAGACAACAGGTACTGTATACTGTATACAAATACTTCAGTGTGAAGTATGCTGAGCGTGCCACTTTTGATTGAGTCAGGGCAGAATTCACATTAGCAACAAATTCCTGTGTAGCATTCAATTCCTTGGAGGCACGACACAGTGGAGAAGAAATAACCCTATAGGTCCTGTTACCCTATGCTCGCTATGGAAGATCATTGAATGTGGGAGTGTAGGGGACTTGCTTATTCAGATCCAGAAAATCTAGTGTCTTAAGTGGAGAGGAACTAGAGCAGCCATCCTAGCCCACTGCGACAGATGTAGGTCTGTTGCACAGAACTGAAATTGCGTTTGTTCCACTTGGTGGTGGGTGTTAGAACCGGAACTGCTGGTGGTGCGTGCCTTTAGATAAGCATGTAATTCGTAAAGGTCCTGTTGATGAAGGCTGAACTGAAGCTGAATATTATCACTGTCCTTAATTTTATGGAGTGCAAAGCTCTTATGATTTCAAGATAGGGTACCTATGTTGTGTGGTTTGAATGGCATCTTGGGGAAAAATTATAACGGTGGTTCTGTCAGCCAGGTGCAAACTGGAGCTATCTGTATCCAAATAATGTTTATTTTCTATAACCTCAAGGTCAAAGAAACAACTTTTCTGAGAAATACCATAGCTGAGTGCCAAGCATGTGGTAAGTATTCCTGTTGATGCCTGCAAAAGGCAACTAGATGAGATGTACAGTTGTTTTAAAACTAGTATTGATTGCATCAGCTTTTTGTGGTTTCTAAGAAGTACTTTTAAAAAAATACTGTGTCCAAAGTTCTAGATGTATTGGACACAAATTTAAAATAGGTTTTCCTTAGAGAAAAAGCTTTCAGTTTCCACAGACCTGACAATCACCTATTGGGAGATAAACCCCCAGTAAACCAAGCAGTACCACTCATCCTCTCCTGTCAGTTCTCACTCTGCCACAAAGCCACATGTTCCTGGGGAGGGAGATGCTGCCTGCCAGATGTCTCATGAACAGTCTTAGGAGGAGGACAAGGGAGGAATCGTGTCCTGCTCTAGCTGGTATTGTCAGTCTAAGGAAGATCCTATGCAGTCCACCTGGAAGCTGTCTGGTTCTAAGTAGGCAGTCACTGGTTAACAGTGGTAAGACCCAAAAGGTAGTCTCTGTTCAATAAATGGAATAAATAAATGCTTTCCCAAATGCCACTGCGTGGCCCTCCTACACAACTGACAGTCAGGACATACATGCACTCAATATAAAACCCAAAGTGCTCCCTCACTGGATGGGGCTAAAGGCCTTAAACTCATCAGGCTTTTTAGTTGGTTTCCTCTCCCAGTCTGTCAGCCTCATCAAAACTCAAGTTGAGCTCCAGCCAGGTTAAACTTTATGTGTAAGTGCCAAAGAAAGTCGTTAAATCCTGCATGCATTAGCACCAACGTTCAGCACCTGCTGAAAACCTTGCGTTTTCTCAGGGCTGGTCTGTGTGCACCTAAGCCCGTGTACTTGCATATCCTAGTGCATGTCTGTGGGCTTCTACCTGCTGCTTCTGTATTCCCCTTATTTGTAGACTCTCAGATATGCTCTTGTGAAACCAAGGCACTGTTTTTCTTATGAGGTGGTAGTGTTTCCACTTTAGCCAGAGAAATGCCTTGTACCATCATGCTTGAATCCCTTGGGCCATCTGAGGTCACTGGCTTTCAGAGCTTCTTCCCCTGGCCAGCAGCAGATCTGTGCTGGGACTAACCTAGCAGGAGGCATCCCCTGTGTAGCCAGGAGAAGCACGTGGACCTAACAAAACAGCCTTAATTTTCCCTGTCTGGGGACGCAGCAATCTGCTGGGCCATTCCCAGCATGAAGTCTCCTCCGCCACAGCACAGCTGGTAGCAGCGCAGTGCAGAATCACAAAGCCCCTGCAGCGCAGCGTCTTGGGGATCTCTTCAGAGCGCTTGCCAGCCGAAAGCCATGATGGATGTTTCTTTCAATCGCTGAAACTGTTGTTCTTTCTGCATTAAAGGTTTGGGAACTGTGAATTTTCCAACTCAGCTTCCTAGGCGCAGTAAACCCAAATGCGAAGTTAATTCCTGCTTCAGGGGAGTCAGGTGCATGGAGACAGTAGAGGGATTTCAGTGCGGACCCTGCCCTGAAGGGCTCACAGGAAATGGAGTTACCTGCTCAGATATCGATGAGGTAAAAGAGTGACTCAATTAAAAAAAAAAG
>VXBO01003073.1:135484-153403 GCA_013400135.1 Rhinoptilus africanus
CACTCCCACCCAACTTGCTGAGGGTGCACTCAATTCCCTGGTCCGGATCATTGATGAAGATATTAAACAGAAGTGGCCCCAATACTGAGCCCAGGGGAACAGCACTTGTGACTGGCCGCCAGCTGGGTTTAACCCCGTTCACCACAACGCTTTGTGCCTGGCCATCCAGACAGTTTTTTACACAGCAAAGCATACAGCTGTCCAAGCCATGAGCAGACACCTTCTCCAGGAGAAAGCTGTGGGAAATGGTGTCAAAGGCTTTACTAAAATTCAGGTAAACGACACCCACAGCCTTTCATGCATGCACTGAGCAAGTCATCTTGTCATAGAAGGAGATAGGGTGGGTCAAGCAGGACCTGCCTTTCATCACCTGGTTGTCCTGTGTGTACCACTTATGCCACTGTCAAATGCTGTTCTCTGCACAGAGCAGGCTTTCTCCGTAACAAGAGAAGGGTTAAAAGCATCCTGCAAGTGTAAAGGTGGTCCTTTTTGCAGCTAGGTTGTTGTTGAGGCTACCAGTAATGTTCAAAGTGGTATGCTTTCCTTGTGAATAATCTTGTTTTTCTGAGAGTGATTTCACTGTTCAATATGTTTCTCTCTTCTTTTTTTTTTTTTCTTTAAATGCCTAGAACATTTCTGTCACATGTCGTATCCTATTGCACAACTAGACATAACTAGTCCTCTTCAGGAGACCATCAGGCCCTGTTTGCAGAGGGCAACAAGTGTCCTGCCATCTGTCAAAACAGAGTAGTGTCATTTTTTTACTCCCGTCTCCCTTTAGAAATGTTTTGGTCTGGAAATGCTGCCTTAAAAGCTATTTTAATGCATGCCAGGGCTATGTATAGGACAGAATATACTGAGCAAATTTAGCTGACTCCAGAAGATATTACTCTGGCTTCCATTAGGAGACAGTGCACAGGCCGGTATGTTTTATATAGGCCATACCATTTGCATGCTCCAGTGATTATTTTACTTTTCAGTCAACTGTATATCTTCATCTTCAGCCTGAAAGTATGCAGGCAGCACAGAGTTAAAATTTGGAATGAAGCTAGGAACAGAGGACAAAAATAATGCCCAACTGGGCAGTAAATTTATCTCTCCATCATGGTGGACTGGGACAATCCTGAGAGTTCCTCCAATAGGCTTTATATCAGAAGAGTGAAGGTGTGTGAAGTGCCTCAGTTTCACATAGGGATGGATGCAGAAGTTTGTCAGAGATCTGCCTGTTTCTATTCCTTGACATGTCAAAAATAGTTATTCTCTATAAGGAAAAAAGATTGTTTTCAATTAACTTTTATGTCATAGGTTACAAATCTACAAGTATGTGAGATACAGACAAAAGCTATATTAGATGCCTAAAGAAGACCCCTGCTTATCAGTGCTTATCCATTCATATCTCATGTAGTGATTGTCCTGGCACAAACTGAGATTCCCTGGTTTAGCTCCTTTGTGTTTGTTTACACAAGAGAGTGGCACAAGTATAAAATATATGTGTATGCGTCTAGTTAAACCACTGCAAAAGTTTACATGGATGTTCTTATTGCAGTGTAAATGAGGATGACTGTATCTTCAGCTCCTGAATTGTTTTATGAAGCTCAAGTTTTAGGTCAAATTGGCTTAAAAACATTTAAGTTATAAAAAAACAAAATATGGCAAAGACATGATGAACTTTCTTGTCTCTCTTTGATTAAAAGTTGTGCCTAGTTGAGTATAGATAAACTGATGGGTTTGCTCTACACTGAAACAAGAGCATCCAGTCTGATTAAGCAGGTGCTGCTTAGAATTTTACACAAAGCTTTGGCCACCTGGCAGAAGCTTAGAGTGATGCTGGCAGGGATAAGGCATCATGAAGAGGCTTTTTCTGCTGCATGACTTTTCTCTGGCTTAACAAAAGATTGGTCTAAACAGGCAAGAGTTGAGCATGTTTTACAGCATGCTCTGTGGGAGCTGAACCTGGATTTCATGTAGAAAGTAAAGTTTGTTCACAGTGCAGGAGGCCTCAATGGATGAAAAACTACATTTGCACAGCATAAGCAGTGACATGAATCTCGCTCACATGCTCGCTTTAGAAGAAAAATGAGTCCTCTTAAAAGGCTGGCTAGTAACTTTCTGTTTTTACAGGGTTCTTACCACTGTGGCCAGTGCAAACCAGGATATACAGGAGACCAAGCCAGGGGATGCCAGGCTGAGAGGAGCTGCAGAAATCGAGCCCTCAATCCATGCAGCATCCATGCTCGTTGTATTGAGGAGAAGCGAGGAGAAGTGACATGTATTGTGAGTTCATAAATTCGTGCATTTATACAGTGAAAAAACAGCCTTTTTTATGCTGGAACTGAGAAAGTCTTTGTGGTCATTTTAGATAGTTGGGTGGTTTAGCCATATTACGGCACACTGGCCCAGACCAGCTATGAAAATAACCAGACTGAGTCTGTCTTGCAGTTGTTTTCTTCTTGCAGCATGTCTGTAAGGCAGCCATACTCGTGTACCGTATTTACTGTGTCCGTGTAATTAGACCTTTGGGGAATGGCTTTTATAGACTTTCTGTAGTCTCCTCAATAAAGTGCTGTCAAGTGTCACTCCCCGGAAAACATCACAAAGGCAAATTCCCCTCCTGGTGCTCAGCTACATAGCTGTGAGTAGGGGTCCCTCTCTGCACACCCAATGTGTCTGTATTTGCCTGCTGATACAGATGGTATTTTTCCAAGTGAGACCACAGACTCTAGGCACAGGTGGGCTATATTGTGCTTCTCAGCCCTGGGAGGCGAGAAACACCAAGTGGCATGTGAAATTTCATTGCAAGAGTCTAACTGAAGTATATTACTTAGTTTTAACAGCTTGCAGGGGGAAGCAGGAGACTAATCCTGTGTCCTAAATTTGGATACAGTGCATGCTTCTGATGGCCCTTGCTTTGCTCTCATTTTTAAGTACATCTATTTCAAAGAAGAAGAATCCAGAATATTTTAATCCTGTGCTGTAATGGGAAGATGCCTAGATACTTGTGTTAGGCAAGCCCTCATTTTAAGGGCAAGGCCTGAGTTTGGCATGCGGTTCTGTCCCTGTATCTTCAGTTACAATACAAATTAGGCATTGGTTTGAAGCAGTACCAATTTAATTGGCTAGGAGAAACTTGTGTGCAGATGCACGTGCTTTGCTGATGCAAACTTAGTAACTGTCAGCGCAGTTTTCTCTTAAAACCTGCTGTAGCTGCAGATGTATTCTACAGATATGGAACAAAACACAGTCATCCCATCTAACCATGTGCCCTTCGCTGAGGCGCTAGGTGAATGTTCTGCCTAGGTCCCCTCCCTTCTTTTTCTCCACCTGTGGGTGAGGAACTAAAATTGATTCCTGACCAGTGCCTAAAGGAAATCTATAGGTCCCACTGAAATCATTAGGTGTTGCAGGCATACATTACATTAACATCAAGTCTTAGCTCTGTCTAGCTGTGAGTGGATGTAGAGAGCTTGACACACAGATTTTCTTTCCACATGGAGAGATGCTGAAGTGTATCTCATTGTACTTCAATGTGTGTCCATGCCTTCTGTACTTTAGTGTTTTAAAGATGGATGTGGGGTTTCCCTCTTGAATATTGCTGCAGTGACTCATTAACCTTTTGGTAGTACTACTCATGGTGTTTCATTGATAGTGTGGCATTGGCTGGGCTGGTGATGGCTATATTTGCGGAAAAGATGTTGACATCGATGGCTACCCTAATGAAGAACTCTTATGCTCTGCTGAAAACTGCAGAAAGGTAAGACATTCTTTCTTAATCCTATAATAATTCAGAGCATGAAGGGGTGAAGAGAAAGAGAAGAAGAAAAATGGCTAGATGTATTAATCTTTTTGCAAGTTATTGAATTCCTCTGGATAAACCGTATTTGATTTCATTAATTGATAAATTAAAACAATAATAGAAAAAATCATTAAAATTATGAAGGCATCCAATTTATCCATAGAACACCAGACGTGTCTCATTTTTTGTCTAGGACAATTGCAGATTTGTCCCAAACTCTGGACAAGAAGATGCCGATGGTGATGGGATTGGAGATGCTTGTGATGACGATGCGGATGGAGATGGCATTCCCAATGAGCAGGTGCTGTGTATAGATCAGGGTGCAGGGGTCTGTGCAAACAAAAGGATTTCACTTTACTGTAACAGGCAGTGGGTTTTGAAATCTGGCTCACTACTTTTTGCCAGAAATTATCCCATACCAATCACTGTCAGCAGCTCTCTAAATCCTGTCTCTTTCTTTTATATAATGGTCGCTTTATAAGACCTAAAAAACCCAGGCTGTCTCACCCAGCCTTAAATCCTACCAGCGTAGGCTCCACAGTTATATTTTAGCATTGAATTGTGTACAGAACATGTATCCTTCTCTCATGCTCTCCCATAGCATGGCCTTCAGGAACATTTCTTGCATTAGTGTCTTTCTTTTTAAAGGGCAGGTTGACCTGACATTGCATTCCATGAGAGATCCAAAACCCACAGAAATTGATGTGTGTCTTGCCAGTAACATGAAAAAGCTTTGAATCATGGCTGCAAAGTGAAAGAGGTTTCCATGAGGGTGCACTACTGCAGAATTTATCAGAGAATAAATTCAGACAATAAAAGCTCTTTTGTGTTCACCCTATCCTCACATGCCCACTGTTACTCTGCATTAAGATCCTTCTGTGATATTGCTTAATGCACTTCCAAGGAAGACAAGAACACTGCGTCCAGAGTACAAATGTCCTTGTGGAGCAAGGGCAGACGAGCAATCACAGAAAGTCTGTCTCAGGCTGTTTTGCCACAGAAGCCAATCCTGGAAGCTTGAAGCAACTGGTTTTATTAATGTTCTGTAAGGAAAGGTGTTAAATTATCCTTCAACTGTAAATCTATATGCAGTTTCAAAACCTTTGCAATCAAGTAACTTCTATATTGTTGCTAAGCTCTGTTCCGCCTCCACGTGTGCAAGAGGATGAGGATAGGAGAAGAACGTTTACAACACTTTGAAATAAAATTTTCTCCATATGCCTCCTGATGATCTTAGAGAGTCAATAACAGCTTGATTGACAACAAGAAAACAACTTGTACCTTTTTTCATGAAAAAGTACCGTTTTTCCAAGTGCTTCAGCTTTGGTTTGAACCTCTACCAGAAGGGGGCAACCGCCTTTCACCGAGAGCATCTACAGACCCTGTCAGGCTCTCTGAAGAGCAGCTTTTCAGCAGGACCATGTAAGGAAGCCAGGGCACTAAGACAGGTTACTCACCGTGGATGCATCCCAAGTAAAGCCTTACGATACTGGGTGTTTATGTTTAGACTTCCCACGGTGTGGTTCAAAGCAGAGCTTTGAGGGAGTCAGTGCAATCAGATCCACAATTAATGTTCACATAAAATGTCAGACTGCTCACAGTAGTCATTTTTTGTGAAAGTAGAAATAAATACAAGAGTTACATAAATCCACTAAAGTAGAAATTAAAGATTCAGAGCCCAGTTCGTGTCTGAGTTGGATCTGTGTCTCTTGCAGGATAACTGTGTCTTGGTTCCCAATGTTAACCAGAGAAACGGTGACCAAGATATCTTTGGAGATGCTTGTGACAACTGCCGCAATGTCCTGAATAACGATCAGAGGGACACAGATGGTGATGGGAAAGGGGATGCTTGTGATGATGACATGGATGGAGACGGTTGGTAATTCTTCACTTCCAGCTTCTCTGATGTTCTTGAAACTTGCTCAGAGCGTGCTGTGTGTTAGGAGGTTTCCTGTCACCAGCAACACATTGTCTGTCTTCACGAAAACTGTGTTTGAAATCCTTTTCATTTAGATTAATATATATCTTTTAGCCTCTGTTGGAAGCACTGAACACTGTAACATAACAGATAAACCAAGCCATGTTTCATGCATAAGGTCATTGATCATTCAGTAATTCCTTAAAGGTGGAAATATGTCCCAGAGTACCCAGCTGTTGCCTGTCCCAGATGCCCAAGAGCTACATAATGTATTATTTTCGTTGTTGTAGCAGGCTTGAAAGAAGTGAAAAAATCATAACCCTTCAAATGCAATAACAAAGATGAAACATCCCATCCTGTAAGCTGTGATACAGGAGCAGGACAGAATGAATTGTGTGTAAGAAATGAAGTGTGTGTGATGGGGTTGAAAGCTGTTCTTTAGCAAGGTGTTTCCAGCTTCCATTAAATGAATGGATGCACACATAAGAAAGATTGCAAGATTAAGTAGTTGCTGGGGAGTAGTGTTTTTATTATTCTTGAAGTTTATGTTGTCCAGTAACAAATATGGGAATTGTTTTTAGCTAACATCCAATCCACTTTTCGCTAGGTATTAAGAATCTGTTGGATAATTGTCAGAGGATCCCCAACCAAGACCAGGAGGACAAGGATAATGATGGTGTTGGTGATGCCTGCGACAGCTGCCCTACAGTCAGCAACCCAAACCAGGTTAGCAGGCAGAAGGAAAAAATATCCTCATTTAGGGAGAGGGACTGCTGAGGTCCAAAAAGATGCAAGAGGCAGCCCATGCAGCCACAGGGTTTATCTTCTAATAGTAGGTGTTCAGGAAAGTTTTATGGAGTTCAAACTCTCCTGGCAAAGGAAAGGAAAGCCAGCAGGTGTATTCTCATAGCCTCGGATGCTGTTAGCACCTCTGCCCTGCCAGTATCTTCTACTGTCATGCTCTGAAATGTCAGCGTGCTCCAGTCCCATGGAGTCCAATGCCAGACTCCACACAATGGTGTGGTTTAGTTACACGTGGTATTTCTTTAATTAGGACAAAATCCTGGTGTCTTTATTTAGCAAAACTTTCACTGCTCCAAGGTGAGAAGTCAGTCAGTCTTCTCATATGTTTTGAATTCTGATTAAGCCCCTTACGACTAAGAAAAAAATACTGGAAGTTTTAGAGAAACATGAAGGATACTTATTTCCGGTAGTAGAGGAATCTTTCTTGAACTACTCATCTTGCTTAAACTGTTCCAATCAAGTTTAACCCTGTTTATTCATTGTCTGTTTTTTTTTTTCTTTAATAAAACTGACTTTTTGGTTAGATGGATGATGCAAACAAGAAAATCTGTTTTGTAAAACAGATGTACAACATCTGTTCTATTTAAAAGCATCTATGCTTTTATTTTAATTGCATTTGATTTGGTTGTGTTTTTGGTTTAATACTGCCATTTTAATAGATGCTCTCAGCAGCTGATACTGGAACTTTCTCTGTTTCCTTTTGCAGTCAGATATTGACAATGACCTGGTTGGAGATTCCTGTGACACCAATCAGGACAGGTATGCTGTGCTGTGGCTTGTAATAGCAGCAGGGAAGTGGAGGAGGCTAGCCTCGAGCTGAAGCATTCTAGAGAGCATAGAGAGATTCCTAGAGAGCTGTAATCCCTCAGACTAGGCTGGGTTTAATTCCAATACCTCCTTAAAGAGATGTTATTTCAAAAACGTTATGATTTATGAGCCTTGTTGGTTCACTTCCCTGTAGCAGTACAGTTACGGAGCCCTTCACCTTTAGCCCCATGTTCACACAGGCTTCCTGTGCGTTCCTGTGGAAGTGACATTCAGAGCAGTTCTCTGGCTGTGAAACCCAGAGCACTGCTCTGAGCTTCTTAGTGAAGCAACGTCTTTTGTCTTGTCTTTATTTTTCATTCTTCTTTTCTTACTTTTTTTCTTTTGCAGAAATTTCAGAGTTAATGGCTGTGTGTTTTCCTGTAAAAACCTTGTGTTTCAGAAAGAGAATTTTATTAACAAGTGTAAAACATTTGCAGATAAACCCGTTTGCTTTAGCACCGGGAGAGTGGCAAGGCTCCTCTAGGGCTTTACATGCCCTGAGCATTCAGGGGAGCACCTCCCATGGCAAACTGCTAATGCCTGGCTGGAAGCAGCTGCTGGGTGGTGGCACGTCCCCTGCCGCGTAGTGCTTACTTACAGCAAGAGGAAAGGGAAGTGAAATGCTGTTCTAGCACAGCATTTCACCAGCCACAGACGTCTGTAAGGCCTCACCCCAGTGCTGTTGGTGGGCATAGCTGTCTGCGGCGATAAGTCGCAGGTAGCCCACTTCCCCAGCCCCACAGGGAGCATTTCCAGTCTTGTCCAGTAGCTGCCACGGCCCCCAGCTGGCAGCTGTTTTACTTTCAAGTAGATACGGCTTTGGGTTTTTTTTCCCCCGTTTTAAAAAAGCATGTTTTGTTTTTCTCCTGAAACCTAGCTAATGTGGATGAAGCATTGCCTGGTAGAAACACTGTAGCTCTGCCGGAGGTTAACATTGCAATAGATAGATATACATAGTCCTCATTGCATTTTATCTCAAGAATGCGCAGACATTAGCTGCTCTGACCTAAAATTAAACCACCTTTTTTTAAGCAGTGAGAGAGGTGGGAATATGCATAGCTATAAGCTGCATCACTGCCCTGATGTGGCTGCACGTCACTTCTGCTCTGCCTGTGCTAGGCAAAAAGCTACTGAGGGGAAACAGGCCTGTTGATCGCCAGAAAGCATTTTGTTTATGGTGTGTGTCCAAAAGAGCTGACTCGAGGCCATTTTTTTGCACAGATGCACTTAACTGCTGGCATGGAGAAACAATGCAGCCACCCCATAACTTCCCAAACCCTGTTCTGTAGTCTGTGTCCCCCTTCCTGGTGACTCTTCACTGCAACAGCTGGTGCAGCCATGGCTGGAGGGGTGTCTGGAAGCTACAGGCTTTCTCTCTTACTGCACGGTTTCTCTGCAGGACCATAACGTGACAAAACTTGCTGTGCAGGAGGGTGAAAGTGGTGCTTGTTTTAAATCAGGTCTGCTTTCAGGTCCCTGTGGAGAGTCTCCCATAAATTTTCGTTCACACTTGTGTATTCAGGAGCACCAAGATGCTTGTGGACAACATGTGTGACAAGGGACACTAGCTGTTGAGCTCTTGCTGTCTCCTGAGTGCCGATTGGTGACCCTATCCTTGTTGGATGTGCCTTACGTGACCTTTAAGAGTGGATGTCATTTGGGATCTTGGGTGCTATCTTTCCCCACTCTATGTAAGGCTTCTTTTTCTTTTCCTAATCTGAGTATTTTTAATGACTGGGGATTAGTCTTCCATCTTCCTGCCACCTTATCATACAGCCTCTCTTTGTTCCTTGTCTCCTTGCTGTTCATCCACCTGAACCACACCAGGTCGTTGTGCCCCACTTGTCTGTTTCCAGCTCCAGGGGTGCCTCCAGTGCATTTCCCCCTCCGGTACCTGTGCTGTCCCCTGTGCAGGGGCAGGAGCTGATGGCGGTGTGCCATTTCTTTTTGTCTCTGTGCTTGCAGCGATGGCGATGGGCACCAGGACAGCACAGACAATTGCCCCACCATCATTAACAGCTCCCAGCTGGACACAGATAAGGACGGGCTGGGTGACGAGTGTGATGAGGACGATGATAACGATGGCATTCCTGACCTGTTGCCCCCAGGCCCTGACAACTGCAGGCTGGTCCCCAACCCAGGGCAGGAAGATGATAACGGTAAGATGGGCCTTCAGGAACCATTTTGGTGCTCAGGCACTATATCCTTCCCCAAGCGTTGCACGAGTGCACCAGGATCTGACAGTCACCACGTGTGCATACGCTCATCCCAGGAGGGACCCCAAACACACAGGAGCCCTTTGGCTAAGGCAGAGGTCCTCAGGTTCCCTCCCCAGGCACTGTGGCCATCAGGGCTGACACTCCACCCACTCCTCAGACACCCTGATCCAGTGGCTTGGCCAGATGTGGCTACTTGTTGCACCATAAATCCGCTTTCACTTCTCCGATGCATTCAGGTGATGGAGTCGGGGATATTTGCGAGTCTGACTTTGACCAGGATACAGTGATTGATCGGATCGATGTGTGCCCTGAGAACGCAGAGATCACCCTGACAGACTTCAGGGCCTATCAGACAGTGGTGCTGGACCCAGAGGGGGATGCGCAGATTGATCCCAACTGGGTGGTTCTGAACCAGGTAAAAATACATCTGGTCTTTCTTACCTGTCTGAGAAAGATCGTTTAAAAACCACAGTAAAACTGCCTCTGTAATTGCTGGACCTCTGGCAAACAAGTGAAAAGTGTGAGCTCTTGGTTGGTTGACTGTTTTACAGGAGCTATACTGAAGGTACTTTCTTTTAGCATACAGTATGCTAAAAGATACAGCTTAGGAGCTTGATGCTCCTAACAATCTAAAATAATTGCAGGCTGGTCAACTCATTCTGTGTGAATTTCTCTGTTGCCAAGAAGGCAAACACGAGACTTTTGTGTCACTTTATTGAAATATTTCTGTGGCAAACAGTTTCATGAATACTTCCCAAAATTTGAAAGACTGACCCACTGTATAGGAGAGCATTTACTCCTAGATGGAATCCAATAACTTATTTACACTAACAGATTTTAGCCTTCAGGAGGCTAATATGTTCTGAGTCACAAGGAATGTTCCACTAATTCCCACTGCCAAAGTTTTCACCAAGCCAGACGAGATTGTATACACCTTCCTTAACCCAGTCCTGGCAGCCAGTTTTATCCTGAACTCCTCAATCAAACAGTATGAGCTAAGGCCAGGAAAAGCTCTCTTCCCTCCCCATCCCTCTTTCCCGCTCTTTCCCACTCCACCTCCCTCCAGTCCCATCTCCAGTTCTTGCCAGGTTCAGTGATTTCCAGAAGAAGACTGGGCTAGGGAAAGAAAGTATGGCCAATTCTGCAATGGGAAAAGAAAAACCTTTTCCGACTCAGGGCATGTAAGCAGCTGAAACATTAGTATTTGATTATAGTTCTCATTTTAATTCAGAGCTACAAGTGTTACAGACGTGTTGTGAGCAAACGGAGGAGATGGGTGGAGGGGCTGCTATAGAGGGAGGCCCAAAGAGGCTGCCAGGCTGAGCCAACCCACCTCATCACGCACACTGACCACCCTGAATTTACTCTTACAGGGCATGGAAATTGTGCAGACTATGAACAGCGATCCTGGCCTTGCTGTTGGTATGTACCCTCTTCTGAGATTCAAGTGTTGCAGCAGAAAACTTACAGCATGTGAATGCATTTTCTGCAGACTTGTTTCTAACCTGCGCGTATCCTCAGGTTACACAGCGTTTAACGGCGTTGACTTTGAGGGCACCTTTCACGTGAACACGGTGACAGATGACGACTACGCTGGCTTTATTTTTGGCTATCAAGACAGCTCTAGCTTTTATGTGGTAATGTGGAAACAGACTGAGCAGACGTACTGGCAAGCGACTCCCTTCAGAGCTGTTGCAGAGCCCGGCATTCAGCTAAAGGTACTGGTGGGGGCACGGTGGCCACCACAGCCCGGCTATGCCACCCTGCCCTGTGTTGGCCGTGCTGCCCTGCCGTCTGACTGCTGTGGGCTAAGCTGTCATGCCCTGCGTTGGCCAAGCCATCGCGCTGCATGCTGGCCATGCTGCCCGACTGCTGCTCCCTCCCAGCCTGTCAAAAGGGCTGAGCCAGGTGCCTGCCACACTGACCTGTTAATAGCAGCGTTTTTAAAGGAATTTCATCTCCAGTCTTGGCCCTGCTCATCAGCTGGAGCATCAGTCTCTGCTCGCATTGTGCCCTGACTGTAACTGGCCAAACTGCCTCAACCTCCTTGATCCAGGTTGCTTTTCCATGCAAGCAGTGGCTCTGCTTATGCAAGGGAAATTAGGGACTTGTGAGCAGGAGGGGGGGTGCTTCTGCAGACCTGCTGCCTGCTACAAAAAAGACTTGTAGCTCCTGAAAGTGACTTTTCTCTGGGATTTTTGCAGGCTGTGAAGTCCAAGACAGGCCCTGGCGAGCACCTCCGCAACTCCCTCTGGCACACGGGGGACACCAATGATCAGGTCAGGCTGCTGTGGAAGGACCCCCGGAATGTCGGGTGGAAGGACAAAGTCTCCTACCGCTGGTTCTTGCAGCATAGACCCCAGATCGGTTATATCAGGTAAGAGAGGAAAGGATAGATAATGTCTGCCTAAACTGTTGTTTCACAACATCTAATTCAACACCTAATAATCTGAGAATTTATAATTTGTCTGGGCTCTGCACTGACGAAGCCTTATAACAAGGTCAGACTTTGGAAATTCAGCCTGCAATTATTTTCCTGGGAAAGACAATTCTAAGCTACGCCTGCTTGTAACTGAAGTTTTCTACCATCTGGCTGTTGTAACTGTGCTCTAACCTAATAAGCCCTCTTCTGGCTTTTAATACCTTGCCTTCCAAGCCACTACTGATCTGAAAACCAATGCCTTTCAAAATTTCTTAATTTTGATCTTTTGGAATATTTTTGTTGGAATTGTGATAATTCATTTACATATTCTGGCATAACAGATTTAATGAAAGTTGTCCACTTAAAGGTTGTGATCCTAACTAGAATCTGTAATTATCCTGACATAATAGATTTCAGATTACATAGCATATACTCAGAAAGTTTGTCAAAGCTATGAAACGCATGTTACCTGTTCTTATTTTGTTACTTGGGGGGGAAAAAAAAGACATTAAAAAAAAAATCACCATTCTGGAGGAAACATTTCACTCTGAAACATCCAGATCAGTGGGAATTATACTTGCAGATCAAGGTTGAGGTTAAAATGCAAAAAATAAACTGCTCTGGCATTATCATCTCAGGTTTTGCAACCTTACAATAGAACAGAAATACAGGTAAGTCAGTTGTTCTTCAGAAAATCACTGCTCTGCAGTTGAGATGCAGTAATTAATGATGGTATAATTATTCCGCTTTCCTTGTGCAGCGCATCATCTTTAGCAGTAATTGGAGCGAGCATGTTTGACTTGACACTAAAATGGATTAAGAACATTTATACTGTCAATTATTGTCTCCCAGCCACAGGGCAATAGAGAATAGCTTTTGGGTGGCGACGTTGCTTTAGACCGAGCTGTTTGTGAATCTGCTTCATGAGCAAACATCTGCCTGTGGTTGCAGTCTCTTTAGCCAGCCAAATTAATGCCCCCTGCAACTGGGAAAAGGGAGCAAAGTCAGTGTCACAAAATCCTTCAAAAAATAAAGGCAGGCAGGCCTAAAGCGAACCTCTGCCAGCTCTCTGTCCACATCTTGCTGTGGTCTGTTTAGGCCCGATGCCACAGACCATAATATGTCTAGCAAAGGTTTTCCGAGGCTTCAGGGGAGCCTAGGAAAAAGTCACTTGAGCCAGCCTCTGCCACGGAAATTTGAAAGACAACAAGTTCTATTCATTGTACAGATGCTTTTGAACTGCCTCAGCAAATCAGGAAATAAACTCAGGAACACAACAGGAATTGGGTTTTTTTTTTTCTTATTTTATGAAAAGACACAGGAACTTTCTTTCCCTTCGCAACTCGCTTGTTTTGCATGTCAGACCGGCAGCATCCTCATCCAAAACGGAGCCCTCCAGGCTCATCATCCTCTAAGTTGTTCACCCAGCACTCCAGAAGCTGAGGACTCAGTGTTGACGGCCCTGCAACGGCTCGGCTGGCTCCAGCGCGGTCCCGCTCGAGCCCTCGGTGCAGGGCACACGCCGGGAAGCTGGCAGGGTGCAGCTGTTCCCAGAGCTATTTGGGAATTCGCTGATAGGTTTTCTAACAAGAAGATGCCAAGTCATCAAAACTGTTCCTGGAACTGATCATGTGCGTGTTTTTAAAGAAATCTCACAGTCAAGTTTAAGATTCCAAGTGGTTTGTTTGAAACTTTGCCTAAAAAAAAAAAAAGGGAAGGAAAAAAGAAAGCTTAGCTTCAAACTGTGAGACAATATCCATCTGGCCTTCTTCAGCCAATGTAATCTGGTTCTCCCTTTCTCCTATAACTATCCACTGTGGAAATTTTCAAGAGTCAAAGCCCTCAGCCTGACTGACTACAGGGGAAAAAATTCCAAAGCTTTTGTAGGATGTGTAAAAAAACTTCAGCCACCACCAGAACACCCTCCCTGCCCAGCTCTTGCCAGCGTGCAGCATTGCTCCGGTTCTCCAGTTCCCAGCCTACAGAGGAGCTGTCTTAACAGCTTCTTCTCCCCTGGGCTAGACGGGAGGATAGCGTGTCCAAGGCTAGGGTCACCATGGATAATGAGATTACTTTTATGAATGTTGCAGTCCCAGAAAAGACCTAACAGAGCTTCTGTTTGCTTTCATTAAGGGCAAGATTTTATGAAGGCTCTGACCTAGTGGCAGACTCTGGTGTAACCATAGACACCACGATGCGTGGAGGACGGCTTGGAGTTTTCTGCTTCTCTCAGGAAAACATTATTTGGTCCAACCTGAAATATCGCTGCAATGGTAATGTTGCTCTTATGTCATTTTAGCTAACAACTAGCAAGTGACCAGGAAGAACTGGTAGTGTGGCTGTTGGATTAAGCCATTTTGCATCCTTTCCTTTGCTTTTCATTTACAAGTTATTCACAGCTGTGAAACGCCTCCCCTGACACCAGCAGCACGCTGCAGCCCAGCCAGGCGGGAGCTAACACCTCACCACCGCTCCTCCCAGAGCAGTCACTCTGCTGCAGGGACTGTGCCAACTAAGTAGTATAGCTGTCATCAGAGAATTAGAAACGTTATTTAAAATCAACCAACCGTGAGAGCTGCACACACACAATATACTGAGGCCATCGCGTATGTAGGATGCCTCGAGCTCTGACTACAAGGTGAAATAAATCTGGAGAGCCAGTGGGATCAGTCACCAGGTGTCAGCGTCGCTTGTGAACTTGCTGGTTGCTCCTGTCTGTGGTAGGACAAGATCATAAGATGCCCTTCCTCCCGCGGAGGATGGTTCTCAGACTCTGTGGGAGCATGCTGGCTCGCTCCTCTTGGGGTAACAGCCTCGCTGCTTAGCCCTGATCTCACACTACATAGAATAACTCAAACCTTGGTCACTCACACCAAGCTGATCATGTCAGGGTGTTCAGCTACCTTGAAGTGGGGTTGGAGGGGCTGCCCCCCTCCTCTCAGCATCAACCCCTACCTGACCAAGGCAGCCTGATGAAAATTAAGTTACCAGTCAAGCTGGAATACTTTCTTTGTCTGCTTTCTGTGGATCCAAGAAGCCCAGCCCACAGCCAGACCCTGCCTCTAGGGCTTGTCCTGGTGGTGGAACCTGGTTCTTGGGCACTTGGTACACCTGGGCTGGTGCCGGCAGGTCATGGTTAAACAGGGGAACTTCTAGACAGTGGCGCTTACAATTAAAAATCACTTTGCGAGAGTCTTAAACAGTATGTATTTTCCCAGAAAGCATGTTTTAAAGCTGCCACTGAAGTCACAGATACTTTCCTGGCAGTGAGCAGGCAGTGGCTTTGTTGCAGGTGCTGCAGTAAGTCAATGAAACCCAACTCAAAGAAGTCTCGGGAGTTCCCAGGTATCCCTGCATTCATTTCAGACAAGTTGCTACATTTGCAGAAAAGGCTTAAAAAGAATTTTAAAGCCTCAAAAAAAAGAAGCGATCAACAAAAAGCGAAGGACTTACCCCTTTTATTCTATATACTATGTGTATTTATATAGTTAATTCTTTTTTTGGAGTTTGGAGTTACCTGTCCTGCGTCAGGGTGGAAATAATTAAAGTCAAGGTCACGCAGTTGAGCTTCGCTGCTGTGGCTCCATCTTTGGTTTCAGCTTTAGCTCTACGGTTAGCTCTGAGGCTCCCCAGATAAAATGGTCTGGGATCTGGCAAAGGCACACCGCAAACTCAACGCTTCAGACAAACAGAACTGTAGTTACTCTTACAACATTGACCTATCTCTAAATCTGCCAATTCTGAAGTTTTTCTGCCAGTTGCTGTTGGTCCTTGGGTTAATGGTTTTGTCCCTTCTTGTGGTGTGGGAAACTGTTACGGGGAAGTTGAATTAGGACACATGAGAAATAGAGACGCTAATGCTACAAACGTGTCTGGGGTGCAGAGCAAGACAACCACTTTTTCTGCCTTTCTGGTCAGTGTTCATAAGTAAAAATATCAGACTGGAAGCCACAAAGCTTTTGGTTGGAACTGTAAATTGAAGATTGATAGTACTCCATTATGGGCTGGAACTGCAGCACGCACTGTCTTGTTGGCCTCTCTGTGCTTTTCAGTGGTGTACAGCTAAAACTGAAAACGTTTCCAGTGCGTTCTAAATGTTCAAAGAAAAGAGAAGGCACGTTAAATAAAATAAATAAATAAATAAAAAGGAGTAGGTGGGTTATTCATTAATTTAAGTGCTCCTTGATTTTTGTCAGGAGACTAAACTTTTGCATATTTTCCTGTTTTCAGACACCATCCCAGAGGACTTTCAAGAATTTCAAGCTCAGCAATTTGGCGTTGGGGATATTTAAGTAAAGCCAAACTAACATTGCTATTGCAAACAATATATTTTAAATCCTTATATGATTGTTGTTGTAAGAGTGCACACCGCAGCTTGTTCTCGTTGATGTGACTATGTCAGACTTTTTTTTGTATAAAAGTGAAAATAAAAAGGAGACAAAATAGACTGGGGGTTTGCTTGTTTTCAGATTTGCCCTAAAATCTAGGGAACAGCATGTAATGGAGTGACACTTGCTTAAAACATGCTCATGAAAAGTTTGAGTCTGTCACCATTTTGGGTTCAGTATTAAACAGTGAGGAAGAAAGCACAATTTTGTCTATCATCTGGAATGTGTCAAAAACAACAGGTTGCATTGGGGCATGAAGCAGTTGGGAGCCGTCTGGCCAAGCCAAGGTCTTCTTAATAACTTTCCAGTCCTGCTAGGAAAAGATTTTATCTCCTTTAGAGCAGCTAACTCCTTTGGAGACTTCATTACTCTGGCAGACCTCCTCTAAGAGCTCTATTAGACCTCCTTGCCCTCCCACTCCCAGAAGACTATGAGTAACAATATCACATCCTGTAAAAGCAAAAAAGCTGACTGCAGGGTGTTGTAGTCGCATCTTATGACTTGCACGTGACCAAAACCAAAAAAGACACATGGATATAAATGCAGAATCACCAACAAAGAGGAAATAATCCTAACTTTCACATATCCAAAGCCAGGCTTTGACCTGCTGTCCCCACTCAGAACCGAGCTCTCTCAGCAGGTACTGCAATCTTGGGAAAATAAGTCACCAAGTTGGATAACCAAATCACTATATTAAGCATTAAGGACTAGACAACAAAAAGCCAAATAAAACTGTATCACAATGCACTCTGTAATTTGAAGTATAGAAAGGTGCTGGATACTGTATGCATTTCTACTACATTCTTCGTGAAAATGGAGCTAGGAAAGGAAGGGAGGACAAGCTCCAGGGACAGCTGAAGAGGAGGGTATGGCAGCCAGTAGGATGATTACTTTAAAAAGGACAATGGGAAACAGTACTTCAGCCTGGGGGAAGGGGGAGGAAGGACACAGAGGGGGAATACAGCGAGGGTTTTGAAAATCAGAAGTAGCCCTGAGTAAACGAACAGCCATGACTCTTTCCCAGCACAAGTATACGGGGGAAATGCTGAGTTAAGTTATCAGGTGAGAGCATCAAACCAAAAAACCTTAAATTTCCTGTTCTCAGCGCACTAAAAATACCCTTAAAGTTTATGGTGCTATCAGAGGCTTGGTCTATGGGAAGAGGTTTTACCCTGTGCTTGTCAAGGCTTCTGGCAGCTGTGCTGCCCTGGGGCCTGTCCCACAAGGGATGCCAGAGTCTCACGGCAAAAACCATGACGCAGGAGTGGTCCCCTGCCATGGCACTTCATCATCCTCCAGTTTCAGTCCTCCTTTCCTCTTGGCTTCACCAAACCCAACTGCACTCACCAGGTTTCCCATAGAAGCTAGTTACCTTGCAGCAGCACAGAGGGTATTGTCAAATTATGCTTAAAAGATGAGAAAAAACCCCCACCTTTCCCTCATGCCGTGGGTGCGTCCCAGCTGGCGGACACTGTGCGTGCATTTTGCACCAGGGGTCTCCTCACGGGCGTCTCCAGCAGGCCTGGCCCACCCTGACCTGCCTGCAGCGTCTGCTGGTCGGAGAGCAA
>VXBO01003074.1:0-15866 GCA_013400135.1 Rhinoptilus africanus
ATTAAAGTAGTTTCATTTCTTTTTAATCCATTAGTCTCTCTCTCCATCATTCTTCTCTCCCTTGGGAAAGCATCTGTTGTTCATTTTACTGCCCAGCCCAACCACAACAACTGTCCACTGAGATACTGACCTAAATCTTTCACTATTCTTATCAAAAAGTTTACCTACCTTGCTTTTTCTCTGTCTTTTAATTTTGATAATCAAAGTTTCACACAGGAGCATAAATACCAGTCTACAAAAACAAAAAAAAGTTTCTCCTTTCTGTTCCCAAATGAACTAGAAACTGGAAGAAATAGGCCTAATTCCAATTTGCAGCAGATCTGAAGTAATTCTGCTTTCGTAGTTAGCCTTTGACTAGAAGGCCAGGCCGTAAGATGCCTGCAATCTTTACACTGCCACCAAAAATCAATGGAGCTATGCTTAGTGACACCGCCAGAAAATATTTTCTCTCTCTGGTTCCCAAAGATGCAAATCAATTGAATACACACATTTCATCTACATCTGGAGCACTTTGACACACTGTTTCCTTTGATGGTGACTTGTTCTATATCACATCCACCATCAGGCATTCAAAACCCATGCTGTTCGTGAGACACCATATTAAAGAGGATAAGAAGCAGTTGTACCGTGATAACTCATCTGGCATTCGGCAGTAACCACTGAATTCATTTCAACAAGCTTGTCTTTTAAAAGTCTGTTCTCCCCCCACTGCCCTGGGGAATTCAATATGACTATAGCTAGATGTATAGAGAATACAAAACACCCTTCAACATAGCTGTGAAATTCTAACCCCAACTCATAATAAAAAACGCGCAGAAAAAAACATCTGTGGAGCTACATGACAAAGTCTTCTTAGTATCACAAACACTCTGGTCAGAACATTTGGAAGATGCATTATCTAGATAAGCATTAACAGAAAGGCCTATCAGAGAAATTTCACCAAAACTACCACCTTTTATTAAACCCAGGGGAGACTTTAAAACCACTCCATTATTCTGATGGCTTTAGAGAGCCTGTTTTCTCTGGATAAAACATGCTTGAATGTAACACGAAAAAGATCTGGCTTAACCTTATCATTAAAATATGTGGCGAACCGCCTTAATGGCAGAGCCAGATTGAAAGAAATATTTTCATCTTGGCAGACTTCACAAAATCAGGAGTAGTGTCTTTTGATCAATGTCAGCCTAAATGCCAGCTGCTTGGCTGGTATTTGAGGATTGAGCTCCATATTAGACATACTTTAGCCTCACCCTCACTGGCACTTATTTAAAAGCCCAGGATCCCTCATGGAATTTTTTAATTCTGAAGTCTGGAACATCTGGACTGTGCAAGGTGAAAAAAAATGGTCCTAGGCATGCAAAATAGCTTGCAAGTAGAGAGAAAGAAAATAAAACTCTCCAGAAATATAAGTTCCCTCTGTATCTAAGAGAGATAATGATCCCTGCAAAACAGTGTGAAAAATATCGATAATAAAAGAATTTGAGATGGTTTTTTTTTTTTAAGTGAGGAAAACATGACGTTCACAACCCCAGTTAGAAATTTAAAATATAATTTCTGTCGGAATCACAAAAGCACATTTGGCATTTTCTCAGTGTTCTTGCACTCAGTAGGTTTATTTACACCTCTAAGATGTGTAAATGCTTAAACACTGAACTTTCTTTTTTGCAATTTGAGCAGAAAAGGATCTGTTATTTTAATTAAAGTGGTTGCATGCACAGAAGAGAAAGTTTGCAGATGTATACAGTAATACATATAAAAGTATAAACCCCAGATCTTTTACATGAGAATGTTTGGAAAGGATACTACTAAATTTGTTTTGAAGACAAAACCCTCTTAATTCACCAAAAAAAAAAAAATCAAAGCCAACTATATTAATAGCAGAAGAATGCGTGTTCTTTTCACATAGCTTAAATTTTGTGCCTATGAAAATCTCTCTCTTTTAAGTCATCCTAAATTCTTTTGAATGACCTCTCATTCAGACTGCTGATCAAAATTAATAAGATATAATAGATACAAAGTGGACTGAAACAGTACATTAAAGGTAGTTTTGAAATAATGTCACATGTGCTACAAAAGTATTAACACAAGGATGGGTTTAAGTTTACCTTTGCCCACACTGCCCTAACAAAATGTCATGCATGAAGGCTGACACCCAAGTCTCTATCTACTTAAGTAATTTTGCCCTCTGAATGTGCTGAGACCAGCTATCAAACATATGAAAATATAAAGAACCTGTTGGGTCATGTACCTTACAGTTGCAGAAAGGAATTCCCTAAACATGAGGAATCTCCCATATGTCCAGCAATGCTGTCCCTGAAGGCAAGGCCAGGATATGCAGTAGTGGCTCTGGAAGAGTAATTTGCACTTTGGCTACACCAATCCTCAGTATCATTCTCAAGGGAGACGTTTCTGTGTTTTACTACGGAACAGGCCTGGGATCCATCTAGCATACACTATAGGTGTAAAAATTAGAAAGGCAGGACCAAAATTTATAGCGTACCACCCATGCTGACACACACAATCCAGCTTGGACAAACACAATTCAGGAGCAGCACAGAATCCGAGCCAATTTGTATTTTCACAAAGGTAGTGTGGTAACAGGTTGAAGGTGGAAGAGGAAAAGGGCTCTTTAAGATAGGGCCAAAGAACATTGGTTCCCATCAAAGGCAATAAGGGCAGGTCTTACTCCATAGTCCACTCGAAATGCTTAAAATATATTAGCTGAATTATGACAATGTCTGGATGAATTGTTCTTGGTTAAACCCCCTAGAGCTCTCCAACCTTCGCCCATGACTGTAAGCATAAAATAAAAGTAGATTCACTTTCAAGTGTAATGCTTTGGCATCACATTAAAACTGAGTCCACACACTGAATCAGTTTGAGACATAAATGCATTTTTCCCTTAATATCACGCACAGACTGCAGTTTCAAACAGGAAAAGAAAAAGTTTTAAAAAGGCAAAACACATTAACAATGCATCTTTCACTTTATGATTGAACATGATCTTGTCCAGACTACAATGGTTAGCACCAGGAACTTGAAATGCATCTTTACTTGATATCATATAAATTCCCTTTGAATGTGAAGTTACCTTAGCCAGGGGAAAGCCAGTTTACCATAGAACAATTTCCTGATAGTGGAATTAATAGACGAGTATTTATTTATTCCTCCTTCATGACTGTTTGCTGAAGTAAGAAAAAAAAACTAACACCTAGTCAAGTGTAATATTGCATGTGAGATTTAGTTCATTTTTTTCCTCAAAATTCAAGCCAGCTCAGCTCTGGCTGGTTGCAGTACTGTGTGCCAGAGAGTGAGGAGGACCATTCCTCCCAGACCTACTTCTTCTCCATCATCTGCTTAGATCTTGGACCTACAGGCCCAGGTTTTAGGAGCAGCCTCTACTCTGTTTCCTTCTCGATCCAGGGTGCTGAGAGTGAGGAAGGGTAGAAACTTGGCTTTGCAACAGCAACACACTTGTTCCAATTACATTTTTATTGAAATGAGAAACTAGTTGTGCTGAAATTGTAGAGATTATAAACACTGTGTTCTATATTGTGCCATCAGCTTTTAAGCAGATGGCTCAATTTATGCAGCAGATGTCCTGATAGCATGATCTATTCCAGTGTTTGACTACAAATAAACTGACTAGGTTGACCAACCCTTAAGGAATTAATGAAAACTTCCCATGTTCAGAACAGCTCTCAACAGGAATATTTATATATTACTAGATTTCACGTGTATATATTCCTGCCTCTATTCATGATCTCATAGACACAGATCAGCTTTCCTCTCCGAGAACAAAATGCCGTCATCTCTGCAAATCTCAGCTGTAAAATGTAGTAGTGAAAAATATGCTATGAATTTTTTATGATCATATCCTATTTGGTGTAAAGTTCAAAGGTCTGAGATATGTAGGATTCAGTGGAATGCATTTGTTGGTTATATTCAGATCTGATAAAATACTTGTGATGTGAGCTACAAACAACTTTAGCTTCACTTAGAAATGCGTTTGTACTAATTCCCTGCTCATAATGGTAGATAAGAACACAGGAAAGGAACTTTTCAAGTCTGTATACTTACATTACTTTTACTTTGGTAGAAAACAGAGTTCTCTGTAGGACTGCTAACAGATTAATGTTCGCTTGACTGAGCTAAGAGCTAAAAAAAATATACACTGCTAGCAACCAGGAGCTAAGTGTACAAACAGAGGGGAAACAGAACTTCAGGACAAAGTCAGTGGAGTTCCACTGAATGCTAATTTCTACCAAATACAGATCTGGCCACTCATCTGAAAATTTCTGCCAGTGGCAGAAATGGCATCACAAAAAGGAACTATTTAGTTCAACAAGGTAAGGACAACTGATGGTTGTATTTTTAAATAATGGTAATGATGATAATGATACTAAATTTAAAAAACTTTCCTAAGTATTTTTTTCAGCTATTTTTCCAGCTACTGCGTTAGCTATCTTTACATATACCTGAGATAATCAAGTGATGAAATACAGTCATGTACAACAGAGTGACACAGTCCTTTAAAATGCCCTTGTGACTCTTGTTCCTTTATAAATGCTATAAACTTTAAGGGTAATCCTGTTCATTCTTACACTGCTGCTTTTAATAACACCACAAACTAGAAATGACGCTTTAGAAAAAAGCCTCTGACCTTCAGTACACCTGTATCCTTTTTCTGTATTTGCTAAATACTGTATGAGATGTGAAGTTCTACTATTGGTATCCTTTTTATGACATATCAGGGGAACTATTCACGTGTTTAAAATTAAGCACATTCTTAAGTTTGTCAATGAACTGATGCTTATACCTGTGAAAGATTTTGGTTGCGGAGGAATCAGAGCTTGGGGACTAGGAAATGGGAATCACTACAATATAGAAACCATTACTTTCAATGCAACGTTATATATTATTGCAGTTTGCGGACCACTCATCCCCAGAGAAAGTTGAAAACAGCATTGAGCTAATAGATATAACGGCCACACCTGCAGATGTGGTACAAGTTTACAAGCATCCCACACAAAGCCTATAAATTTCCCTCCTGAAAATTAATACCAGCTATAATATAGTACATGTGCAAAAATCTCTGCAGGCTGAATAGCACCCAAAAGTCCATATGATTTACCGCAATGAAATGTTAAAAAACCCCAACATCTAAATGGACAAAAAAGGCAAGCACACTCTTTGCACGTAGAGATTGTTGCAACTGACACACACAGAATAAAACCACCTTTATTAACAGTTTATACTCTCCTCCTTTTCACTTTGCAGCAGAATCACCCATGCTTATTGTTGATAGGTCAGACAAACTGCATGACATCTTTCAATGCATCAAGTCTATTACTTTACTCAGTTGACCATAATCACCTATCCAAACAGTACTGCCCAATCCTATTGTCTTCTCCATTCCTTTGGAATAATAATTTTTAAGCACATCTTCAGTTCACTACTTCTATTTTAACCAAGTTCTAAGTATTTTCTGTTTCTTCATTTTTTGTTCATTTTCCTCCCCAACTCACTCCTCTTTCTTTGGAAAAAGCAGTTGGATGCATTTAAATCCTATCAGGCAAATGGCTCCAATTTCTCTTATACTTCAGCCATCAAAGCCAGGGGCAGGTTGATACAACATAAATAGAGAAAATTTTAACTCAAGCTACATAACAGGCTTGCTTTTCAGTTACAAGGTGTTTCATTCTGCTGCACAAGAGACTAATTTTTAATTACCAGAGAAGTACTTTTATAGAGCTTGCTAGTTTACCTTGTGATTAGCTTTTTAGCCATGAGCTACTGCCGCCCTGCTCTGTCCTTTCCTCCTTTCTTTAAATTAACTCCTTAATTACCGCTGTTCTCAAAACAGCTTTGAGTGTATGAATTTTCTGTTTGAAATAGCCTCAATTTATCATTCCAATAAGAGAAAGATGGCAGGTATGGGAAATACACCCCATAAGTAGTGTTCCTATACAGATTTTAAGTTTCAGAGCAGGCCGTTGTGAGTCTTCTGCTTGCCATGGCACAGACTGTACCAGGACACGCCATATCTAGTCTTCTCCTGAGAACTACTCAGAGGATGCCACTATTGCTGGGCTCAGGTAAACCCAGTACAGTAGGCAAATAAAACGAAAAAGAAACATAGCTAATGACCTACACATCCACAACCATTATTTTTCTGAGATTCGGTGGTTATTTGAAAACTTTTCTGTTCCACCTGATCTCTCAATCAAGCTATGAAGTTCAGCTTTCCAGGCATTCCCACTTCATCAGTATCATACCACATGCATCCCTGTGGGAGTTCTAGCTTTCACTGGGATAACATGAGGGCTCGGTGGGTTCTCCTCAAGGTCACTGAGGTTTCTAAAAGGATAGACAGGAATCTAGACGGATTTACCAGCAGCCTGACAGCCACTGATTTTGGTGCGGGTCAGACTGTTAGACAGTTCTGAAAATCCCAGTTCAAGCCTGTTTCCAGCTGTAGGTACCTAAATCTCTTTAAAATAGGATTGCATAAGAGTGCACAATAAGGTCATTTAAGGAGATCAAATAAGCTTTAAGTGGCATATGGCTATAAAAACAACAAAAGCAGCTGTTAAATGATAACAGCTTTTGGACATGAACTACAGTAACTAGGATGCTTTTTAACTGGCTATTTAGATAAGATAGAGATGAATAAAACAACAGTAATAAAATACATGCAAAACTCTCTTCTAAGTAGAAATCAATAACCAGAATTTAAAAAGTCACAACAATGAACTTTTTCTGTTATCTCAAAAAGAATTAACCGCAAGCTATTTTTCTGTTAGTTAACAGTTAGTAAAGAAATTAAATTGTTTGGACATAACTTTAAAGCTCAAATCACAAACTAAGTTGGACAGAGAAACTCTCTGCTGATGAGGTTGTAATCTAAGTTCAGGAAAAAAAACAGTTCTGATTATCCAGTAGTTTTCATAGTGGGATTCGAGCTGTTGTGTACTACAAATATGGTTCAGTGCTACCACACATATCTTGGCTTCTCAAGGAGGAATGGAAGTAGATGAGCTCTGTGAGCTGGGTACTACTTGAACCTTATTTTCATGGCAAAGACAAGGTAGGCAGTCTGTTGCTGCATGCAAGTGACTACTTTTTCTATTCTTAAAAGTATCCCTGAGAGAAAGAGGTTCTTGAGGAAAATGGTACAGGCAATAACCCACAAAATAGTGAAAGTGAAATACAGCATTTTAACAACTAATTACAGTGCGGTGAGCAACAACGAATCATGCTCCTAAGTCGTTGCCAGAGACAGTTCTATGTATGCAATCATATTTTCCTCACCTTCCTACTTTCTTAGAATCGTCCTGTGAGACAGGGAGAATTGCAGCTGCACTAAGACACAGAGAAGGTAAGTGACTTACCCAAGATCACAGAGACGAATGCAGCTAAGCCAGAAGAGGAACCCATGGCATCTCATACTGTCACAGCACGGGGAGCTTTCTAAGCCTCCCATCATATTGCTCTTACACTGGCCTCATCTGACTTTGCACCAGGACCTGAGTAAAACAAAAAAAGTCACGTAAAACTCAGCAACAAAAGTTACCTAGTCATTCCTTATTTACAGAGTTTATAAATAAATCTTCTGTTCATTAACCTTCACTGAGTTGAGCTCTGCCGTCTCCTAAAGGTAGAAACTCAGATTCAACAAACCCTTCCATGCCAACTGGATTCATTTTAGTCATTTTTAGTGAACATGTAATGAAGACTCATGTACATAAAGGTGCACCCACTTTTAAATACAAGCAGTGTAAATACAGATGAGATGAAGCACACTAACAACAACAACATATCCTTGCACTTCAGTTCTCCTAACCATCGAGGAATGATCCTTGGATTTTCTGCAAGGACAAGTAAAGTGAATTTAATAAAATATATAATACGGGGTTTAATTGTTGCTTAATTAATGTTTTTCCTATTTTTTTTGTGAAGGGCTTACATCTCACCTACCATCACATGGCTTTAGACTCATGATAGACATAATGATTTTAGGCTGATAATTTTTTTTGTCCTAACAAACACTACAGTTTTGCAGTTTTAAAAGTCTCTGCTTTTGTCTTAACAAATATAATACTGTAATTTTAAACTTCTAGGATTTGCCCTAACAAACATCATAGCTTTGAAGTTTTAAACTTTCAGGTGAATAAAAATCAGTCCCAGTTTGAAAAGACAATTTAGAAAAAAGTCTTTTTATGTCCCAGATGTATAAGCACCCCTTAGTACAGGCTTCACCTAGTCCAGAATTACTGAAATTCCATCCATTTCCTTCATTTCTGTACCAGGAGCCGCTTTCAGCAGCCTCCATTGTCCTTATTACTATGTTTATTTACATCTAGTCTTTCATTGTGTTTACATAAAATTCAGAATTATATAGCTATGAAGTTTCAATTCCCTTCCTAGTCAACAGGGAAAGTCTCAGATTTTGACAGTGCATCAAACTTGGAGGAGAACCCCTAAAAAAAGTTCAGAAAAATGCCATTTGTGACTTTACTAATTGCAGCTACTGAGCCTTGCATCCCAGGTCACTGCCTCCTCTGTTCTACCAACACTGCTGTTTCTACGATTGCATTGCAGGGTTGAAATGATCTTTATTTAAGGTTAGAGTCTATTTGTGTAGAGGGATGGGGTTTTTGCTTAGTTGTTTTTCTAAAACCAGGAATCTTGTAGCTGACTGGTTTGCAGTTTATTCTCAAAAGCTGTTGTACCAGCGCAATTGAAAAGGCAATGAACTGCAGCACCGAAATGAATGTCTGGGGGCAGAGAGAGATGGGAATGCCTAATCTGCCTTCCTTGCCAGAACTGACGTGACACAAATATGTTGTTTTCAGTCAAGCAAAATGCTGAGCCTCTAGGTAAATATTCATATTTATTTTGGGTAAAAGGGTCATTTCTAGTCAGGCTTAGCATCTACTGAAGTATGTAATACTTAAGAGAGGACTTAAAGAGAATGGAGAGAGGAACTTTTCTGGCTTTCAGCAGTCATCAGTTTGTTTGAAACAATAAACTCCAAGGATCTCAACAATAACAACACAAGCCTATCAGAGAGGTTACAAATTCCAGTTCTTCATGAGACTTGGAAAACCGGAGCATGTTTCAGAAAAAAGCTTTAATTTTCAGATAAATATTTAAGAGTTAATCTTTAAACATTTCAACATGAAAAAAATTGTGGGTTTAGAAGCAGTTTTGGAACAAACCCTGATTTTGTTTTGGGATTTTTTTCCAGCTATTCCATGTGCATGATATACGTAATACAAAAATACAGTCACAGATGAATCGTAAAGGTTATTATTACTAAAAAGTGTACACATCATAGATCCCTGATATACAGGCAGATTCAGATAAACTTATTTATAGGATTTTCGATTTACTCTTCTACTAAAATCCTGAAACCAAGTACAGAGCAAATAAACAGAAAGACACATTTAGCGTTTCTCATCAAACAACTGAAAACAAATGCACCAACAACTATAGAAATATGAATAAAAATGCTCAGACTAAATTGTCATTTTGATTTTATAAACATACATACAATTACATTTGCACATTAATTAACTACTTCTACTACAAGTGTAGAACAAAACATCAAAAACCACAACTACCACAGTTCCAGATAGAGTTTTTGGTGTTTCAGTCACATCTTGACACAACTATCCAAAGCATAATCTTGTCAAAATGCATAAATGCAGAGTCTCCACTGCCTCCTCCAAACAGTCTACAGGTATCTTTTAATCACTTCATTTGGATGAAGCCTCAATTTTATGCCATGCCCAGCTCACTGAAGTTAAAGTGCTACAATCCACTAGGCCTGCTCGAAAACGCAAGGCAATTATTAGTAATTGTTGGTGATGGTTTTGTCGTATAAACATTCCCTTCATTTGGCTGGTACTCTTATTTACCAAAATCATAAGAGGATGCTGAAGATACCTTTAATGACCATATACTTTCGTCAGAAAATTCTCTATGAAGTTTGTAAGAAACCCACCTCCATCGAAACAAGTGATAATAGGGTACCATTTACTTCTATCAGCCATTTTCAGCCCAACCTAACTCAGCTTTTTCAGTTCAGTCCAATCGCCTTTATGATCAAGTATTTCCATTTTATCCATAACAAGAAAGTATTTACAAAATGTTTATTTTCAAAAAGCCAATTTATTTAATTTTACCTCTAGGGAGGTCTTCTTTTTCTTTATCTGGTCATAATATTTCCAACATTAGAGTAGACATCTCTTGACCCGGGTTCCCTTGGGATCTGAGTTATAACAGGGGATCACAGGCAGCCAGACACAGGCATTATGGATACATAAACCTCCACCCTATAGAACATAAAACTAAAAATCTATGTTTGCTGGCTTATTGATGATTCGAGTCAGAATCTCTTATTATACATCTGTCTCTGCATCTGATATTGTTGGTCAAAATTTGGCATCAGTTTCATGCTGGTCTAGCTCTGTTACCTTCATTGGAAATAGCTGTGGACTATGTTGTGAGAAAAAGGTGGTCTTATTGTATCAAAGAGAATTTGTCTGGATCAGAAAAAATGAAAGGTCTTGTATTTTAATAGAGGTGCATTTTAACATACATCTAAATGACCAATTCTCTTTAAATGAATTTCATTCCTTACCTATTTCCAGAAAAGACACAAAACTGAAATAAAAAGGTGGAGATGCCACAACTAACACTGCTCAGGCTCAGCCCTGAATGAGGAAATAAAAAAATCATGAAAGCCAGATAAAGGGAGTCAAGCCAACAACACGTTCATACGCCTGTCAGCCAAGTAGTTATGCATCTTCCGCCCAAGGTGATGAATCTACAACCTCAAAGTGTAGCGTAGTGTAACCATATTGTATTTCCACACAACAAAATCTTTGAACTTGGGCTGAACCCTGTGAAGGAGCTTTCTACTGAGAAAAGAAACTATATTTGCATCGATTCTCCTAGCAGCTATTCTCTTCAGAGCAATAGATTGTGCATTCTTCATGGTAGGCCTAGAGAGCTAACTTTTTCCCTGCACATTATTTACATAAACATTAGGAGAATGTAAATTTCCAAGACAGTGGATGATTTCTTAATGATCTTGCTTTCAAAACACATTTTTTTAAAGGTAGTAAATTCATGTCAATAATTCCATATCTGCCGTTCTGTCAGAATATTTTATACCGAAATAGGACAAGTTTAAGTGATTTCCCCTGCATATGTACTGTAATATCAGATACATGATGTTGACAATTTTCCTATATGAAACCAAACCAGCCCTTGACTTATATTTACAGCAGCGAGTGAAACTGAAGCAACATAAATCACTGAGTTTTAACAGTAATTAAATGAATAGCAAACCCTTCGATCGAAATAACCAATTTTAATTTGATTTTCATTTTTATGTTCTAGTTGTTTGTCTAAAAAAAGGTTGACTCCTTTTGAAAGGTGACAGAATGTGGTATTTCCTTCTGCTGCAATGAATGTATACATACATATTTAACATAGTGGTTATATATGATTAATTTATGTTTACTTCATTCCCAATGTTTAGTTTTGTTATGTCAGAAAACAACTATAATGATTTTTTAAAAGTTGATATGTATCAAGTATATTAGCACAGACATTGGAATATGCTTAAAATAAACAAACCAAGCATTTTCGAATTTTATTTGTTCAATAAAATTATCTTAAATATGTCGGTTCATAAGAAAACTGAAGTACTAATAAACTAATATTCAGTACAAATGCAATTTAAGTAACATAACCATTTTTACGCACTTAGGGACTGAAACACATTATTTCCATTCCTCCACGACTCTAGGAAGAGTATATCTCACCTTCTCACATCTAGTTCCTAAACAAAGATTGGGAAGGGGGAGGCAGAGCATTATTGCTTTTTCTATTCTCCCAACTAGATTTTAAATTTTCAATGAACTAATCATAAACTATGTGAAAAAAAAAACCCAAACCAGAAAACTAAAATATTGACACACACAGGGAAGGCGGCGTCTCTATCAACAGCTACTTAAATACTTCAACAAACTAATTCCAGGAAAACTTTGGCAGAATATCTATGCTGCTCTTATTACTGTTTTCAAAGGCAAATAGTTTTAATAGTTTATAGCAAGTGTAGTCATTATGTAGATTATGATAACTTCAAATTCTTTATATACATGCACACTTTTTTTTATTTACTAAATATATATTTAGAAAATAAATTAAGATGAAAAAAGATTTCATTTTTATTTACCCTTCAATAAAAACTGTAAGATCCGAGTACTGCTCTCTTTAATATGTGGGGGAAATCTGAAAGAAGTGGTTACATGGCAAATTGTGACAAACTTATTTGTCAAGAATAACAAGTATTCTCAGAAATGAAATGCATGAACTGCATTAATTAATATCTTGCATTTACATAGATAGTCTTTCATCTCAAAGAATCCTGAAGCACTTTGCACATACATCCAAAATATATCTTCACAAAACTCAAGCGGAATAGTTTCATGCATCAGCTCAAAGATATCCTCTAAAAATTAGCCATATATCTAGCATCCCTTTTCCACAAAGTAACTATTAGCTACTTCTCCAACAATTCTGGCATGCAAATTTCAAAAACTCTCTTCTACTAGTAGCACAGGAAATTACAAGCATCTCACAAATTACCCAGTCACCTCTATAACTTAGAAGTTGCTCTGGGGCCACCTGATGTACTTTTCTTTGATCTCCCCTTCCCCTTGTAAACCACACAGCCCTCGCCACTCAAATTAAAAACATACAGCTTTTTCATCTCCGGTCTCTGCAATGGTAGCTCATGCATTTATGCCATGCCTTCTAGCATTGTCAGCTTTATGTTGCTCCTATTACACAATGATTTGACAAAATTGTTCAGTGAAAAGATCCTTCTCTCTTTGCGAGTGATTTTCCTTCACATGGGGTGATTCTCATCGAACTTCTGGTCTGAAAACTTGAGTGATTGGTGAGGATCCTTATTACTTATCTGCTTACACTATATTTGCTTCTTAAAGAAGTCAGAGATTCACGGAGTTTATAATATTATCATGTCATCCAGTAAACAAATGGTTTCTTCCTCTCATACAGGAGTTCGTTACACTGTACATATACAGCAGCTGTCATACTGGCTTTTCTTTTGTCCATCAAGTCCAGATGCTCATCTCCTGCAGTGGCCAAACACCTCATCACACATCAAACACTTCAGACTGGTTTGCTCCTTTCTGCTCCCTGTAGTGGCTGAAGTCAACTTGCAGTTGTTTTACTAATTTTAGTGACAGTATAGCTTTTGGTCAGGATATTTTTCAACATACTACAACCTAGGTATAAAATTTAGGCTCTACAGTGTCTTCCTGTTTGGTAGTAAAGGAACGGGGGAAAAAGCAGCAAGATGCATCTCTCCTCTTGCATCACCACTGAAGCAACACATTCATTTGCATTCCTCATGCATTGCTAGGTGCGTGCTTTGCTATAGCTAGTGAGGTATTTCATCTTCCCTACAATCCGCAAAAAGCATGCCTCCACGTAAAGAAAAAAAAAGTGAGAAAAGAAGTCAAGTTTTCTTTATATTCTTCTGAGATACTTAATTACATTAGGCCCTTAGAAAGTAAAAATTCAAGTTTTGGAAAGAATTCTATCAGAGCTGTGACAAAATCAGCCAAACAGGGAAACTACTCATTAAGCTTTCTGTAGTTTTCCATAATATTCAGCATAATCCCATGTCTCCGCAAAACCCTCTGGGATCAGGATTAATGGCACAGAAGCAGATATCTTTTTTGAACCAAATTTTGTTTAGCTTTTTAGTATTTGACTTTCTATCTCAGGTCAGTGCTCTAACATCAGTCAGACTCAAGAGAGTAACTAGAAGTGACATAATTTTCAAAATATACCCTGCAGCACAATGTAAAATGATGTAGTTAAATAAAAACAAACAGTGTGTTGGGTAATTGGGAGCTGAACTTATTTATTACAAATTGAACAACTTCACGGATCTAGTTAAGTGTATCTTCTGAACATAACTAGCAAATGGAAAGGCATCATTGCCGTCTGTAATGTGCTACGTGCTAATTTCTCTACTTAAGGTCAGATGGGATCATCAAAAGACTAGGAAAGGAGCTTCAAACATTGTTTCCCACCTTGATCTATCCAGTTGCTGAGCAGACCTGATCATAAGAGCAGCATTATCAGAGCCAGCTTGTTCCTGCCCTGAAAGAGCTGTTCCAGCAACCGAAGCTTGCTCAGCTGTCAGGTAAAACCTGGTCTGCCCCTTCCTTTTTGGCACAGGTCTATGCACGAGAAACTAGAGAAGTGGTTCTTAAAGGGGCTATTCTGGCATTAAATAACTGGAATACACTTCTATGCCCAGGACATCCTCCACTGGACTGCCAATTCTGATTACATATGTACAGCTCTAAAAACTAGTCACATATTCCAACTTCGTTGTAATTCAGACAGTTTTTATAATAACAAACAATTGACATGACAGTTTCTTTATTTTATTGCACTAACAACGTGTTCTTCATTTATATCTCTGCTTGGTATGATTTTCACTTGGAAAACTATTGCCAGTTTCAAACCAGAACTGGTAATTTACCAAAAAACAGATACATGCTCATAGAAAGTTGACAAAGTGCTCTCTGTTTCATAGTGAGACAGAGTTATGTCTTAATGGAATGAGAAGGTAACAGAAAACAAAGCAAAATAACTCCAAAGTTTGGTAATATCCTATTTAATACCAGGGCAGAAGTCATATTACCAAAGAAGTTTTTGTGACATTATTATAATGGAACAAAAAAGAAGCTACAAGTTAAATGAAACTATTAGCAAAAATATGGCAGTTCTGTGCTGTGGAATACTGTAATATAAAGACCTACTTACTTACAAAAAGCTAGCAACAACGAACTAATAATACAATGGGGTGGTAACATAACTCTCAGACGTTAAGTGACCATTCAGGAGCAGGCTCCTTGTACCACGCTGAAGTTTTCATTTACAAAGATCATTACTCCTCAGGGCTCTTTAACCTGTGTCTCAACAATGTTTCTTTCTTCCCTTGCTGTGCTCCTACTTTCTAATGACTTCTGCTCTGACCTTACCATGCTTTTGCATATTTCTTGCATATTTTACCAGCCTAGCTGCCAGCCTTTGACGTTCCGCTCCCTTGTATCAAAGGAACGCAAAAATAGCTTGTGTTGGATCCTTCTAGAAAGTATTGAAATAGCTGGGTGCTGATGAGAAGATTTTTCCTGTCCATTAAGGGAAACCAGTGGGTTCTCCATATGAGGCATTTGCTGTAATTAAAAGTTGGTCCTATTTACACTTACTTATTCCAGCCAACCAAATTTCATACAGCTTCCTTTATGCAGGTGTTTTATACACCTGTTATTTGTCACACAAATGATACAAAAGTAAAAACCTGAGTAGGCATGTAGAATCCCTAACCAAAATGCAGGTTTTACTTTTCCCTGAACACCAGTGCACATGCTTGTTCTGATATTTAAAAACTCTGTCAGTGTACCTAGTTCTGATTAAATACGCAAATGTCATTGAGATCTAGCTTGAAACCCAGTAACATTCTAGTCCCATTCAAAATGCTTACCCAGGAAAGAAAGTCTGTCAAGAAAAGAATGAGGAAGTGGTTTAGACTAGAGTACAAAAAGAACACTGTGCTGCAGTTGCTAAATGCTTTCCAACAGAAATCTGCTACGGTAATTTCATTGTCATGGTTCAAAGGATTTTCTCTAAAATTTTACTTGCTGCTGTAGCTACACCACTAGCACTGAAAGCACTTAAAAGCTGAATCTTAGCATCAATAGGCTACAATGTGTAGCACTACTTTTTTTTTTTTTTTT
>VXBO01003074.1:15912-57213 GCA_013400135.1 Rhinoptilus africanus
TTCTAATAGAAAGAGCAAATAATTCATCCATCCTTTTCCTTTTAGATCAAATTCAGTCATGGTGTACGCAGGTTGCTGAAGCTGCATTTACCAGCTTTGGTGAGAGGATCCTGATCCCATTTCACTCAAAAGAAAAAATCCCAGTGATTCCAAGGCCAACAGAATGTCATATACATAGCATTCAGATGCCAACGAATCTAGTTATTTCTTAACATGGATGGGTCTGAGCATCCACAGTAACCATTAATTTCCGTCAGAAGCACGTGTGGTCTGGCCCTCTTAAAATCAGATTAAATATCCTAAAAGTGATTACTGTTTTCAGAATTAGCACCATGTTTGACATTGAAAGCACCTGAAGCTAAGTGGAAATTTTTTTTTTCCCCAAAAGAACAGTCATCATTAAGAAAAGGAGGATTAATAAACGGCTTCAAATCTTTCAGTTTCTGAAAGTCTTTCACTGAGTGATGTTCTCTTCTTAGAAGTCATTTAGGTTGCCAATCATTTGGGATGATACAGCACTGATCATTTAAACTGCATATGATTCCTCTATAGGAACAATGCATGGAATAAGGATGCTGTGTCTCCCTGCAGGACATTATTGTGCTTTTTTTTTTTTTTGATTTCTTAGAGCTTACTGCGGTAGCTTGGCAGAGTGGGGTCCTGTGACAGGTATCTCTGTGATATGAGAATAGCAACAAAACGTGGAACTGAACCGTTTCTTTTGAGAACAAGTTTGCTTTGGCTCCGACTGGTACTGGGTTTAGAAAGATGCCAGTTAGAAAAAAAAAAAGCACAAAGCTAAGCACAAAGTAAACCTGTGCGTACTGCAAGAGGTGAAGGAGAGGGAACACAAAGGTACCAGCTGAAATCCACTGGCAGATATAGACCAGAAAGATTAAACCTTTTGATCATCAGTTTACTTTGCTGACAGAAAAGGATGAGAGAACCTCTTAAACTCCTTTTCTTGCTTCCCAATGTTTCTCAGAGTTCTGTGATTTGTCTCAGTGAAGGCATAGTTTAGAGAATGACAATGTTTACAGCGAGATGAAAGGTGGCAAGACCATACAAGAACAATCACACGAGTCAGAAACTTATTTCGGATTCATTGTTTACTTGTCCTGCACATACTTATCTCTGAATGAACAATATCTAATTTGAGTGATAGCAAAGGGAATGTGTTTGAGACTCACACCAGTATTCATTCCTTGAGGAAAGCAAACTTGGTTTTGGTGCCAGCAGCTACTTCACAAAACTCCTAAAACTTATATAAATCTCACATTTCTCCTTTTCAGGGGAAAAAAAACCCCAACACACTCCTAAGTTCACTGCACTGTGTCAAAAGCATAGTAAATTGATCGTGTTCTCCCCTCTCCTTGTTAGCCATACTGAACCAGTCATCACACACAAATATTGCCATGGTAACATATAGTGATTGCAACAACAAATAGCAAAGAAATCGGGAGAACATCATTTATGTATAGTCCAGAGGGTTTTACTCACTTGGAACATTGCTGAGTGATTCTGAATAACAAATTAATTAAAATTAGCAAATTTGAAAATAACAGAAGAAGGAACAACAACTCAGGAGTCTTTGACAAGAATCCTATTCTCTGTCTCTTTCCATCTTTATGCAGTTGTAAACCCCTTTCTCTCATTCTCCCCTGCTGTGGAGTGCAGAAACTTTCCATATCTGCCACCTGGTATGTAAATCATAGAGTGTCCAGGATGTTGTATACTTTCCAAAAAACTGGAAATGCAGTTAGTTGTGAAACTATAACATCTGGGTGAGAAAATCATTCTTGCAGAAAGTGACATAGTAACTCTAATGCTTTTATGAAGAAAACAGACCTGCCCGAGAGCTGATACACTAGACAGCAGGGCAAATTCTATTGTGATTTACGCATCTTGTAACCCAAATATAACTCAGACAACCGATTTGTGACAAGCTATGATGGTAGCTGGAAGTAGATCACTTTCACTGTTGGCTATTCAAGGAAGGAAGCCATATGTTTGATCTTAATGAAGATCTTCAGAAATCAGACTGGTCTTAATGGATATAAAAATAACACCAAAGCAAAAAAAAAAAAAAAGTTAAAAGATCTGCTTCATAGCTTTATCGTAGACTATCTCCAAACAGGGTATAGACGTACAGAGGTGACACAGACACTGACGGCATCAGGCTAGCAAGAGATAACAAACGAGTACATTAGGGTGTCTCAGTATGGATTTCAGGACAGCAAAGCATTGTCTCCGTTAGAAATGTAATCCCCTGCACACCTGATATCGCACAGAGCAGACTGTGAAATGACTGCGGGCCCTGCAAGGGTCAATATGGCACAGAAGCCTTTACTGGGATATTAATTGCAATGGTGGTCTCTGTGTAAGTCAACAATCTCACTGCTATAGGATTTAAATGGTGGATAAAAATAAAGTAATGCCCAAATGATTTCAATAACTAACAGGCTGAAATTATTATTACGCTTCCCCTTAATTTTTTACAGCTAACACTTTCAAAATATAAAGCATTCTGTTTTTAACAAGGAAGAAGAACAACACGCTAAGATTCTTCATGTTAGTCTTGAATCGGAACATCAATACAGAAGAAACACCCGACACCAAACCCAAGTGCATTTCATAGGGATATTCAGAAGTCATTCAGTACTCAAAACCAACACGAATATTTCTCTCTCTCTCTCTCTCGCTTGCTCCCTGTCTGGGGAATAGCTGTATCTCAGTGGGTGGAATTATGATGTTTGACTTGGCAGTGCAGTGGAAGCATCACATGGCCTATAACGAAGGCCCAGAGTGCTGTTTCTATTATTGGTAGCTGGTTATGTCACCAGAATGTTCTCACATGTCAAGAGCAGGTGTCCCCACTGATGCATTATAAATAAAATCATTTTCAGTCAGAATTTGGATTTTAAGTGAAAACAGGAACAAGCAACCAGCTATTGCATCTCTAAATAACAGCATTTAGGCAAAGAAAGAAAACAGGTAATCTGAGATCATACTTAGTTATGAAAAGCAGGCTTTAAAAACAGAACATCTAGCAGTAAGCAGGACAATGTGAAATTAACAGCATATAATAAGCGTATGAACATTTAAAGACACCAGGAATTGGAAGGATCAAAGAAAACAGTCTTTGACAAACATTTAACATATAATTACGTTAAGTATGTATATTTGGAGAAACTCAAAACTAACTCAGAACCTAATGACAGATTTTAAACAAAATCCAATTAAACTTTTCCACAACTCTTGAAAGTTCTGTTAGTATTTCCATTCCTCTGGACATGTCTTGGTCCAAGAAGCTGAAGATTTAGGATGGAAAGAGCAACAATGCTTCTAAGTTTTTAACGGAGAATTTGAGTTTTCTATTCATGTTAAACTCAAAGGCAACCAAGTTGGCCTGGAAATCACAGGTCTCAAGTAGTCACCAGTTCCATACAATATTCCACCAACTTAAGCTTGATCAGTAATAATGAGTATTTGTCAGTAATTTTTTCACTCCAAAGACTGTCAGCTTGGCTTCTTGGGTTCAGGATGAAATTTCTGGATAAGTCATGGGAGAATGATATCTCAGGTGGGTAGTGGGGTGATATGGGAGACAGCTTACTTAAATGAACAAAGGAAAGCAAGGAAATTAATGCAGGATCCCCAGATCTCATATGTTTAATAAGAGCGTATTCCTCAGTGCCTTGGAGATCTTTTTCTCAAGTTTTACCTTGAGAAACTTCCAGAGGTCTTAATTTCATGTCAGTGGAAAAGGAAAAAAATCCATGCTCATCACTACTCTTTGGTAGAATCACATAACAGTTTCTTTCCCAAACTCTTAAGAATGTAATTTCTGTCACCTTTCTCTGCTGCTCAATTCATCAAGCTTCTGGTGAATTCTGGGATACTTCTATAACAAGCAGGATCTAGAACCATGAAATTTTACATCCTTGCAAAATAAATAAAGAAATAAGTACATAGATACAAACATAAAAAATATAAATCAATTTCATTAGCTTGGAGATAGTTTCCACTTCCGTAAACCAATAATGATAACTGAGCAAAACAGACCACTCTCTGGCATTCTTTGGTTGTTGTTTTCCCTTTTTTAGAGTAAGCCAGGATGCGCTCTGCATGTCCACATGCAGCTTTAGATAACACAATGCAAAAGGAACAGTTATTCTCTCACAGATGCAGCTGCTACACCAGGAACAGATAACGTTCAGTAACATTCACCAACTTCCAAACAAGCCAAGCGTCATAAACAAGACAGTGAGATGGTGTAATGCTGACTGCCAGGTTGCCACTGTATCCCTAGAGGATGATTCTCCATCAAATCTAATGGGGTGCTGTATGCAATGTGCCTATTTGCATAGTAATTTTATGCGGAGTATCCCTGACCACTACCATTCTATCAGAACTAGAGGGAGAAGAATCCAACCTTCCACACCAAAAATGTACCCGCTGGAATGAGAAAATAAAGGATGTCATGAGTGAGAAAACTGAGAGAGGAGCTGAAAGGGAAAACAGGATTGTTTGAATTCCTACAGTATAAAATTAAAAGAAATACAGAGACTGACTGAATTCCAAATCCTTGAAAATCGTATTCTGTTCCTGAAATACAAGCCCAGATTGTTGACTGATGTAAATAAATGCAACTTCATTGTCTTGAAAAGAACAATATCAATGTATATCAGCTGAGGTTTTGGCAAATCCTCCTTTTGAGGTTCAATCAACACTCACAGGTTCTCAGGTCAGTAGACACAGGTATATAAGATTCATTTCCAACATACTGTGATGACAAATAGATACAATTACCACTTTCTCCTCATTGCTCATCACAATAAATTTTCACTTTATTTTTCATGCCAGAAACCTGTACACATTAACATCATCAAACCCATATTCTGGAAGACTCTGAGGGTTTCCACAGAATCTTGCCTGCCAGCTTCTTTTTGTGACTTACCACAAAAAGTGATGTACAAGGTAAAGCAGAGGGAATTTCTGATAATTAACTGCATCAAAGAAATACAGTTGATGTGAATTAATTTAAGAAAGAGAATATGATCCGCATCAACAGCCCTATAATTAGACATCATCTTGCCGCAGCAGTACCAGAGAGATCTATCTTTTGTGTCTCAGCTGTAGGTCTAACCTTGGCTTGGAATAACAGTTTCTATCCGAAAGAGAGGATTTCAGTCTCACACATTCACTTAGTCCTTGGACTGTGCTCCGAGAATGCAAATTAGGCTACTGTTTGAGTGAATGACATCTGTGCAACTGGTAGAAATGCACATATAACTGCACAGATATCACTGACTTCTGTCAAGTCAGCGATGATTCATTATGAACAAGAAGCATATGAATCCTGAACTAAGACTCAGAAAGCGTCATGCCCTACAACTTTGTCACCCAGACCTTACGTGCTCAGAGAAGCCTAACAACTGATCAAGGATGTGATGGATGGCAAGGTACTATCAGACTCGACTCCCTCTAGTAGTTCCCACCAGCACATATGATCATTCCCCAGAAAGGAAATCACTCTGTACAACATATTTTCTCTGGATATCACAGGGCTTATTTCTCTGTCTTCGCCAGGTTTGAAGACAGAATGAACACAGGGAGTAGAAAATGTATGAAATAAGAACTATTATGTTTTACATAACAGATGAAGGGAAATGAGGGAGTAGAGGTGTTTTCAGTTCCTAGAAGTGGGGTTTTATTTCCACTTTCTCCTCTCCGTCACCTCTTAGTAAAAATTTATTTCCTGAAGAGAAGTGAGGAACATGTAGGGAACATACGAAATCAGTGAAATCTTTCTCCATGAACCGACAATAATTCCAGGTAAATAAAATATTACACTGATTTTAACTCAAGACATAGCTCACAATAATGAGAACACAGAGTTCCCTGCATATTTTAAATCTGAAAAAAGTTCCAAACCTGAGCAAAATACTTGCATTGATTTTTCTGGTATGAAGTAAAAACATTTGGTCAAATCAAGATTTTGCTGGAGACAGTTGCATTCATCAATTCATTCAACAATTTCATTCCTGAAACTGAATTATTATCTTTTTAAACAAATATTCCAGCTGTAGTGCTTTAAGATAAGTGTACCACAGTAATTTACAAAATCTAGTACAGAGAGCGAGGTGAACTGAATGGTGGCAGAACAGCTGGGCTCAGAGGGTGGTAATCAGAAGAATCAAGTCCAGTTGGAGGCCAGTAACTAGCAGTGAACCACAGGGTTCCATACTGGCTCCAGTACTGTTCAACATTTTCATCAGTGATCTGGATGATGAAGTAGAGTGGACTCTCAGCAAGTCTGCAGATGATACAAAACTGGGAGGAGTGGCTGAACACGAGAGGGTCGTGCTGCCATCCAGAAGGACCTGGACAGGCTGGAGAAAGGGGCTGGCAGGAACCACGGGAAGTTCAAGGGCAATTGCAAAGTCCTGAACCTGAGCAGGAACAATCCCAGGCACAAGCAGATGCTGGGGGCCACCCAGCTGCAAAGCAGCTTGGCAGAAAAGGACCTGGGGGTCCTGGTAGAGGAGAGGTTGAACATAAGCCAGCATGAACATGAGCTGGCCAGTTCAATGGGGTTTTTTCTTGCTTGTTTTTAATCTCAACAAAGGTAACAAGATCTACCAAACATCCCTACCCTAACTCACATACACCCAAACAAGAATTCATAAGAACCTCCACCTCCCTGACTTTTTAATGTTTTATTTCTTGTTCTATTTTCAGGGAGTTATTAAAACCAAGTAACAAGTATGCAAAGAAAAGAGCAAAGGCGAATTCACATTGATTTGGATGCTTTTTGAAAGCGTGAATTCAAAGGCTATGTACTTTGAGCTTTCAGTGCTCCACAATTAACATCTTGTAAGCTGCCATTATCCAGGAATATGTTGGGAAACCCTCTGTTCTGCAGATGTAAAATCTATTTGAACTGAATCAATTTCTGCCACAAAAATAATAAAAAATATTGCTAAAAACCCAACTTCTAATCAGAGGAGAAATAGAACAGGCAAATCTATACATATTATTCCTTAATCTCCATTTTTTTTACCTCTTTGTCTCAGATTTTATAAGACTGTCTGTTCTAATTCAGATTCTTTTCCACTAAAACCCCTGCTCTTTTCCAATCCTTTATCTCCCTCTGTGCAAACAGACCATTCTTCCATGAACTGCAGAAAGAGGCTTTCTGCTTACAGAGCTCAGCATGGGTCTCAGGCAACAGCTAAGAAACAAGGCTTGTGAAACAGAAAACTGGATAAATCCAAACTCCACCAGTTTGTTTCGTATGTTGGAGGCTTATTTCTCCAAATATGATCTATGTGTTTTTGAGAATATTCTCTTTCGGAGATCTCCAGTGGTCCTGCTGTAAGACAAGAGACCTGGCTTTCTAGAAATGTTCTAAATGAAATAACTTGATTTATTTTATTTTTATCTTTCTAGACTTTTATTATGATATTATAATCTCTGGTAAGTGTGGAAACAGAATAATTGCATAGTGGATCAAACCACCCACCTCAGATGATCCTATTAGCAGTAATAGTATTCTAACGGTTGTCAACAACAAACGTGAAGAAAATGCTTAAAAAGCAGAATGCATAAAACAAGTTTGTTTGTTTCTGGAATTCAGTAGTTTGGGGAATTCCTAAGACAGAGGTTTTATTGGTATATTTTGCTAATAATCACCAGTAAAGGAGGTTTTATCACTGATCTGTCAACTTATTTTACCACACACTGGCAAAAGGATGCTTAGAAATCCTTTTAAAACTTATTTAAGATGCCATAACTAGAATCAACACTTTGTTTAATTAATTATTCCTAGTCAAATTTTACCTTTGAGCAAGTGCTAGCCAGTCCATTTTAAAATCAATGTAATCCTAATACAAGAGGAACAACCTGAACTCCCACTGGAAAACTAAGTGAAGGTTTTGGACTGAAGTGATATAGGACACCAAGGGAAACACCATCATGAATGGGTTCAGGACTTCTTTAGGCACAGCCACACATGCAACCTGCACGTGGTGCAGCCCCGGTGTTATTCGGCTCTGGAGGAAAATCCCTACCCTACTATTTGCCTGTAGTTAGGTCTTGGGTAGAACTTCTCAACGAACATACCATGTATCTGAGCTGTGTGAGTTATGGTCTAGTCCACATCTCATCTTTGATTACAGAATAATGAAAGCAAACAAAGACACATGTAACGTAAGTTGTCCACAATATAGTGGTTTCTTTGGAAGCACATAATCTAGTAAAAGCATTTCAACATAGATATCTTACTAATTTTCACCTAGGAATGTATAACCTATGTTGCAATAGTTTTGATAATGAAAAACATAGGAAAAGATATTCAAGAATACGTTATGTGGGATCTCTAATTGCCCTAATAAACCTTTCTAATGACTTGCAGGAAAATCTGCAAGTAGACGTTTCAGATATGTCATCAGTCTTTAATCTTTGCTGACCAGTTGTGCTCCCTACTGCTCTAATTGAAGAGTTGTATTTGAAGGTTGATTTTTTTTTTCTTAAACACATTAAGGATTTTTCATTACCTTCTCAGGGTCTAAATATACTCTATGCGGCAAGAATTAAGCTGACTAATTTTTGTTTGCAGGCTGACAAGATTCACATTCTGATTGTCTTTCTGGAATTAATAATAGTTCTGTCAAAGTTACTGAGGCTAATTCTTGTTTTGCTCATTTATATTTTATTTGTATATGACATGCTATTAGTCCTCATTATCACGCATATTGTTAAACACACAAGTCTCAACTTTGCACGTATGTATTCATTTAATAATTTCACTTCATATTAGCATCAGAAAGACCCCTCTTGTGGACAGACAAGAAGAGATAGGCATAGAACTTTTGCATGCTTTAAGATGTTTTAAAACTTACTTTAGAGATGCAAAATTATTCCTTCAAAGGAAACATTACCACTGAATTGCAGAAACAAGCTTTCCAAATTATTCCAAAGCTCTAAAACCATATTAACTACAGACTCAACTTCAGAGAGTTAAGTTCCATGTACACTCAGATTTCCTACTTTATACTCAAGTAAGAAAAAGGAATTGTGGGCTTGAGATTCTGCTGTCACTAACATCAGGTTCAATTCAGGGGCAAAGCCAATTCTAGGGATGGCATGAGAAGACCCAGAGTGTGGATTATTTGGGTTTGAAAATTTATACTGAGGGATCTATCCTTGATTCATACCTGTAAGGGTGGAGAACCCTATCACAGACTCATAGTAACTCTGTATTTAGTTGAAGGATCTCTCCTTTTTTTATTAAAGGATCTCCATAAATCATTTCAATTCTGTTTGTTATGATATCTGTTAGAGCTGGTCAGTTTTAATTTTTTTTTTTTTTTTGTAGGTAACATGGTGTTGTTTCAGTTCCCAGAGTGCATGACTGTAGCAGTGAAAATAAGTTTGGGAACCAATAAGATATGCCCATAAATTGAAAGTTATCTGAGCTGGGTTCCTGCTAATGCGTGGGAATATTCTGGTTGTGGTGGCCTTTAAAGAGATTATAGATAGACAAATGTGGGTGGAATGCAAGTAACTTGATGTTCCAACTGTATGAGCATCATTTAAAATTCACATAATTGTTTTGCTCATGCCCATTTGCATTTGACCAATTCACGTAAAGGTGGAAAAGCCTAGGTAAAAAAAGTATTACCATGGAATTCACAGACTTTTAGCTTCTTCTATCTTTGAGACTGAGAGCACCTTCTGGGAGTACCATATACTATTCTGAGATTATTTGAAATGCTTCTGACAAGACTATAAGTAGCTTGGGATACTGGTTTCTGAGTAGCTAATTGTAAAATCTTCTTACTTCTATCATATCTCTTTACCTCTTACTGAATAAAAGTAAATATGGAAGATGCAACTCATGTCCAATTCTAGGACTCTAACAGGACCTGCTGTGCACATGATCCAAGCTAGTGACACATCAAATGGCACTTGTGATTCAATACCAGTAGGCATGCTTTGCCAGCTGGGCATATGCTGTCCCATGTTGTGCAACATCTGCCAATCGTGTTACTGGTGCAGCTAAGACAAGGTCTTTCAAGTGTGCAGACTTACAGTTCCACCTCCAGCGTCACTCTCATGACTTGAATAAGCCAATCCAGCATAAACTGATGTAATACGATGCCTAATTACAATGTGAGCAAGAGAGAATTAAGTGCAAGGAGTTCTAGCAAGATAGATCTACTTTTCAAGTCCATATGTGTGATGTTGACGGTCTTCCCCATTCATTTACTCCTCATAAATGGGTCAATGTATTATTTTGAAACCTGTGTTTTTTCTGAGTCAACAGACTTTTCCAGCCTAAAGAACGTGTGAGGTAGCCACGAAAAGGGGTAAGCACAATCTACTGCAACTCTATAACAGAACAGTATTTCTGACATCCTAAATGTATCCTGGGAGAATTAGAGCTCCATTCAGCCTCCAGACTGCCACAGGTTTGTGCACATACAAACTGCAGCAGATAGGCTTTCCTCAAAACAAGTATTTTTTTCAGTAAAACTCTCTGGTTGAGTCTCAGGTTACCTGTTGAACTAATCTGCACTTCCTGGAGGCCCACCTAACCTCCAAAGCAAAACAATTGTTTAGAGTTGAGATCATGACCCTGAGTGGTGGCCTCTTTCATCCAATGCAAACAACATGCAGCTGCAGATTTAGTACCAGTTATAGCGACTAGATTGCAGACCTGTTGCCCCAAGCTCTTCGAGAGAAGGTGAAGTGGGCAGGCTGGCATTCCTCTGTCGCCTTTTACAGCATTCTCTTCCCCTGTGGGGTACTGCCCATCTCCCTTTCAGCAAAAGTAATTATTCATGTCTGTCTGCACAGAAGAACGAGTTAAAAGGTGTCAGTTGATACAAAGCTCTGGAACTACAGACCAACATGCTCTTCTAAGAAGTCTTCACTTTTCTGCTGCTAATGTTGCAAATAGAAAATAAGTATTAAAATTGCATATGTGAAAAGCGCTGCACTTTCTATTTCCTCTCTAGGGACCATACGTCTTATCCTAAGGACTTCAGAACTGCACAGCAGTATTTCTGACTGAAACTCCTGAACTCCTGGAGACAGCCTGCAGCCCAGTGAAGCTGGATCAAATATGTTCTAAAGAAACAATAGCAAACTTTTAAATTGAGCTCTTCAAACTCAAGAGCCCAAAAGGAAAAAAAAAAAAAAATTAGCTTGCCAGGTCTTTGATTCTAAGCTCTCAAAGTTTTACTACATGACAGCACTTTCTCACTATTTAAAAAATCCCCCACACTTTGCTGTGTTTTCACATGGGATTTACTCGTAATTGGCATTACAGAATGAGCAAAGAAGAGATATTCCTGCTGCAGGACCTACACCTACAATTATTTTTGACTGAATCACAGCAGACATCACAAGGAATTCATTTGATCTCTCCCTGTATCCTCCTCCAGAATAAAGCCCTTGAGTTTGTTATTTTGTACAGAAACACAAACAAAGATCTAATACAACTAGGAAAGTATTCAAAACTCATAAATATAGCTTCCTGACAATGTGAAATTGTTCTCAAAAGCGGATATCTTAACAGTGGTCGTCTTTTTTATTATTATTATTATTAATTCTTCTCCTTTTTGTCTTTAATACAGCCAAATAAAAGGAACAGATGTTAACATAGTTCAGCCAAAATTGAAATAAGCCCTTATGGTCAGAGCTAGCAACCCAGGAAAGATATCGCTATTGTGCAAATCATTCCAAAATGGATAAATGAACACAGGAACACACAACACTACAAAAAGTCTACAGGACAATCCATTTGGTAACGGGCAGATCTGACTCCTGTATACATTTGTAAAACATGCCATCAAAGTAATTTTCATTTCCTTGTTAAGGATGGACATAGCAATTGCCTCTCTTTCCAAGCAGTCTGCAGGCTGAGTTACATCAATCTGAACCTACAGGATGTCTAGCAGTAATTGGCATCAGCATTTGGCCTCTCATAGTAAAATGACAACAGATCTATAAAGGATGAGGGTTGCTCTATGACATCTAATTTGTAATAGTCTTCTTAGTGCATTTCTGCTTCTTTGAAAATGACTGTATAAATCTCACCTGGTGCATTCTCGATCAATACGCCTGGTGTACAGACAAAGAATCTTCCAGTCACCCAGTAACAATGCCACCAACATGACCGGAGATCTGAAAGTTAAGCAGGTAGTCTTTTTCATATATGCCCCGCTCTCATACTGTTGTTGGTAACAAAAGACCCTGCAATATCAAATTAGGGTCCCAAAACACAGCCATTTCTGCAGCTGATCTTTATTGCTGCTCATGTTGTTGCTGCCAGCCGAGAATGTCAGGAAATTTCTGTTTTACTGTAGAGAGGGTAAAGCAATTCTGTGTAACATCTTTAAAAAATTCTATGATGTGCATAATGCCCCCCATTTTGACAGATAGATCATGCTTAGTAGTTACTAAGTGGAGTTTAGTTCAATATCATGTTCTTGATACATAACAGTAGTACACAGACTCCCGTTGTACAGTAGCAGAGGCAAAAAGCATTAAACCCTCAGCTTTACCACTTAACACAACAGAACTGAAGAGATTAAATATGTGGAGCGGCACAATCCTATAGGAAGATGCCATTTTTTTTAAAAAACCCATTTATTAGTAAAGGAAAAAAACGCATCTTTTGGAACTTAATTCAGGTAAGACATTGGTGAAAAGTCACCGGTTATGACAGCTCAAAGTACAAGTTAATCTCCCCAAAGGCAAATTTTAGAAATATTCCAAATGCATACAGTGTATTTTTATTGTTATTTTGTGAAAGTCATCCATGGGAGATACTTTCTTGGACAAAAATAGAAAAACCAAACAAAAAAGTGGGGTTTTGCCATCCAAATGAGATTAGAATATAATAGAGTGACAAAGTATCCCACAGACATGTAGCTCCTTAACAACACAGTTAAAAATATAACCAAGAGGGAAAAAAAGGCAGCAGAAGCATAAATAAAAGTAAACTTTTAATACAGGGGGACAAATTTACTTGTGGTGTTTTTATGAGGTTTGGACTAAATGATACTGGTCTGAGTTTAACTCCTTATAGAGCTTGAGTTTATCTCTACTCAGCTGTAAACTTTGACACAGCCTTAATCTCCAAAGTGCGTATACTCTCCAGACTGCCCCTCAAAACTTACAGATTGTTCATTTCTGATTTGCAGAAACTGAATTTTGAGAAGAAAAAATTTCTAGAAAACTCCACAGGCAGAACAGCATCCTTATATTTATGATACACCTAATACAAACTAAATAATATTTTCGCATTAATAGAAAATGCAGAGTAAAGAGCCTTCAACATGGAGTTTAAAAAAATGCCAAAAAAAATGAGCCTTTTTCTGGTTGTTTAGGACAGGGTAAAGCATGCTTCATTTCAGCAATACCGTTTTTGTAACTGGATAGAAAAAAAGGAAAGATTTAAGCACGAAAGCTTAAAGTTTTGTCTAAAAACTAAAAAAAAAAAAGCCTCTTAGTTTTTCAAAATGATAGCATGTCAAGGTCCATAGAATACGAATGAAGTCTGGCTGCCTGGTACAAGCTGCTTCTAGACACTGTAATCTAGGAAATGGCTTTCCTGTACTAACCCTGTTGTGAAAGGTTGAAAACAACTTTTATTATACGCAGCTCAACTAGCCTCTAAGTGTTTTTTTGTGTACAGGATAATTAGAGGTCACTCAGTTACAGGTATCTCGACCTGCTTTATGCAGGAAGAGAGCTAAGATCAGCAATGCTCGTAACTGTACCAAGATGCACACTGTTGGAATATCTGACGCAGCACTACCCAGGTATGCAAAGCGAGTGCTGATATGCTACTTCATTTAGGAAAAAAGTTGTGAAGCCAATCAGGAGGCCACTATTACAGTGTGTTTTCCTAACCCAAATCATTAAACCAAAAATTGCATTCGGAGGGAGATCCATGATCCAGACATGGATATGGAGTCATAAACCCTTTCATCTGTAAGTCACCAGTTCAAATTTGGTTCTTTTGAGCTGTGAAAAAGCTAGCTCTATCTGGTTTCTTTTTGGTGGTCCACAAAGCAAGTTCACAGCCTCAGCCAGGAGAATACAGCCCATGTCAGTAGATCACGTCAGCAGAGGTCCGAGTACTGGGTGAAAGTGCAGACTGAACCAAGACAATCAGTTCAGCAGGATGCCTGTACGTTGACAGAAGAATCAAAACAATATCTGCGCCTCTGTGTATTTTGATACAAAGATTATTAAAATGACCTAATTCTCCAGAAGTATCACTCTGCCACCTTTTACCAATATCACAAATATATAATTGATAATATAATATACTAATTAAACAATACTGTTCAACTGACACTGATAAATAAGTTTAGGAAGAAGTAGCAGCAGATCAACTTACACAGTGAGAAAACAAGGCACATGCCAGGGCCAAAAAGAGAGTTTTTTGTGCTCTGTGTCCATAGACAATACAGAAAGCAGTACACAGAGTAAGCAGGCACCTGTACTTGCAGAACTATTTATAAAAATGCCATGGGTTATGTTTCCATAGTACTGTCTCCCATAATGGTTTAGAAAATGGAAGAAGAAAAAAAAAAATAAAATCCCTGTTCCATCTCCTTTTTCTTTACAGATGTTCTCAGACAAGGTAGGTGTGAGTTGGATATACTACATGGCAGAAAAATCTTTAAAAAAAAAATCAGAGGCAGAAAAATTTGGGAACTGCTCTTTGCCCCTCCTCTGTTACCACAGGGTGTCTTTACAGTTTTAAAAGATAGACAACAAAGAAGTTAGTGGCAGAAGCTGTGATTCTGGAAATGGCAACAGAGGCAGGAGCTGGTTTAAAATTTTAACAACAGTCCATAGCTTCATACTGATTTTCCCCTTTTTATCAGCATCAAGAGATTTGCCTTGTATTCATGTTGCCTGTATTTATCACCTTTTTTCCTATTCTATATTTCAGACTCTTCATTTGCTGATATGTATTTGCAGATGATATTTTTATTGCAGTGCATGTGGTTTTATTTGTTCGAATGGTCTGGCAAAATTCAAAAGGTTTATGGCACGAAGTAAGTACAGTTAATTAGCTATTATCTGTTACACATAACCTTTCTCCATTGAAAGGTCTTACTTTAGCAGTCCATCAGTTTTACCAGTTCTACATTTTATCTTCAATAAAAAGCTCTGTAAAGGATTACTAACTGAAGCCAAATCTGTGAGGTCGTAAGTGGGACTTAAGTGTTGATCCAACACACGAATTAATCACCAATCTTACACAAACTTGCTCTGCTGTCTCTAACACATTTTGAAGTTTTTGAATCTTTGCATTGTGAGATGAGCCCTCAACCCAGATACAGCATCTAGCCAGCTTTTTCATTAATTAGAAAGAAATGCAATCCTTCTGACTTGCCAGGCTGAACTCAAATTTGTACCTGTGACTGAGCAGTGACTGATTCTAGCATGAAATAACATGGAGCCAGAGCCTCAAGCTCCAAAATGAAAAGGCAATAGACTGGAAGCAACCATAAAAACCTGGGCTGGCCCTCTGAATTAGAGACCTTTCTAAAGAGATGTCAAAGTACCTGGTAAGATCCATGAAGGATGCCATGACTTTCAGGGAAGTTACCGAGTGAAATGTGTTTCACTTTGATATAGAGCCTTCTATGAGACAAGGAGACCGAAATCTCTTTACAGCGATTTACAGTATCTATCAAGAATAGTAATTATACAAAGAAGAACTTGCCAGAATTGTCTTTCATGTGTACATCCACAATTCTTCTCTAACAGCACAGAAATCGTATCGCTTAAACTGGTCTTGCAGATGTAACTTGTACATAATGTGCTTGAACCTGGCACGTGTGTGTTCAGATACTAACCTCCATAACACACCAGCTCATTTCCCTGCATTTCCCAAATTACTAGTACACTAAAGACGACTAGACTGAAGGACATTAAAAAGAAAACAAAAACCAGGCCCATCATAAACAATAAAATCGCTACACACACTGCAGGTATGCAGGCCTTCTTACAGCCCCTCTTCTAAATCCAGACCTCCCTGCATAGTTCCAGACCTACTTGATTTATCTCTTTCTGCATCCTGTTGCACTGCATGTCATGTGTATGTATAAAACACACACATACATAAAAATATATATAAATCTTTTTTATAGAGAGAAGTCTCCCCAAAGGCAGCATCCTGTAGACTCTAAATCAATTTATTTTAATCTAATCTTCATCTGTAATGGTTTTCTTGACTGCAACCACCAAGGAAACATCTCGGCAGGTGGGAAAGAATGAAAATGTATAACATTTGTTTCTAATGGTTTCTATGCACCATGAAGTTTTGACTTTCCAATACAGAAATGCCTGCAAAACCCATGAAATATGACTGGGCTTGGAACTGACCTCTGATGCAAACTTAGATCTGTACCGCTGACAACTCTCTAAAATACCAACATAAAGATGTCAGAAACTCCTTTAAAATATCTTTAAAAATCGCTGAAGCAAAGTTGCAAAGTGAACTTTACTACCTAAAGACAAAGCTGAAGTGGAACTTTCCATCCAACCATTTCACCAAATGAGAAGCCTTTTCTATATTCTAACACTTTTCCTTTTATCCTCAGAACACAAGTTTCAAGTCATCCAAAGTGGTTTTCTATTAGGAATTCCTTAGACCACAAACCCCTAGGAATCTCCCTGTACTGTCAGATTTCCACTCCCTGTTGCCAAACACGGTGCCTTACTAATTGCCTGGGGGTGCAGCGCCTTGCTTATAGAAACAAATTATTTTCTTGATGGAATAGCAGGATTTGCACCTGCAGACACGCAGCTTGGGAAGGCTGGCAAGCAATCAAGTGGGCAGCTGGGGAGCCTCGCTGCCCAGCAACTGCCAGGACAGGCCTCTGGAAAGCTAGGAAGCCTGCCGGGCTGCACATCAGCGAGTAGGCAGCTAGCTGGCGAGGAGGCTGGCTGAAAACCAAGAAACCAGGAGAGGTTAGTCCATGTATCTCCTAACCTGGCTCCTGTCAGTAACCTGGATCAATCAACACACTCTGACAGAAAATTTCAGTTCTGTGGCACTGCATAACAAACAAAGTATACTAGAAACAAAATGTTACCCGCCACTTGCCTAGATCCCGGAAACCTCAGAAAGAAAATCAGCTCAAGGTTAAGATGACGTTTCTTGCAGATGTTGCATTGTGGAAAATAACTAAAAGCAGAGCAAGAAGGAATCCCCAGCAGTACTCTGGTCGTGTGTAATACAACGTCTGCACCACACTGGTCAAGATCGCTCGGGGGCTTGTTCTTTGAAAGGCCACGGCTGTAATTCACATTCGTTCACACACCTCGTAAAACTGCAGAGCTGAGTTACTTACAGTGTTAACCACTTATTCTTTTGACCACTAAAACAATAAGAAGTCAGTTTGATTTTAATTTATTAACTGAAAGGAGGTTGACGGTCAAAGATTAGTCTTCTCTGGGAGCCACTTGCAGAAGCCAAGCAACACTTGCTCTGGCACAGAATAGCCCTGCTACCAAACTCTGCTGATGGACAGATGAACCAGAACAGACACCAAACTCCGCTTGTTGCTGGAAGTGGTACTTTTCAGAGACACAGGCAGCTTTCTGTCAGAGGGACAGATCATGCCAAACTGTGTGTGTGACCAAAAACGTGTCTATGACCACATGAGAAAAAGGTTTTGACTCATCTATTACTTGAATAGGTTTGCACCTGGCCCAGCTCGCTTTTTTGCCAAGTTGATCTGACTGCTGTAGCTGGCAGCAGAAGAGAAACTGCTTGTCTTCACTGAGCTTTCTGGCTGTCTGCTTTTCTCAATTTGGACTGGCATAACATAGTCTGACTTGAAGAAGCAGCTACTGCACATGGAATTTTCTATCACATTTCTTACATGAACATTATTAGGTCAAATCTCTCTCAAAATTAAACTTTGAAAAAACAAAAAATGCATGGAGAAACTAGAGAAGATAAAGATTGCATACATATATTATGGTTCAGTGTTAATTTTTGAAAGTGGTCTTAATAAACAAAGAGTAGGAGTTAGAAGACACCTATGTAGTGTCTCCTAAAACCTCTCTTTCTCTCTCTCAAAAAAACCCACTAATCTCACACTCTGGTCTAAACGTTTCACTCAGTCACTGCGAATGCATTTGAATTTAACACATGAAGTCAATGATCACCAAATTATCAAAAGAAAGAACAAATTAAGAAACCACATTAATAGATAGGATTAAAAATTATTGGACCGAGCAGCTTTTCCAGCCTTCCTCCCTCTCCTCTGCTCCAATTTGGGTCAACAAGGAATACTGCCAAGAAAATGTGCTGCATTCACATCAAGAAATCAAATTTACCATCAACCATTTTGATCACAGTCACATCATGAAGTATTGGTCCAACCACTCCCCAGCCCTCTAAAATTACAACCATATCTCCTGAAATAATGTGCTTTCTCTCCTAGTACATTAAATAAGAAAAAAAGATTGGAGAAGTACTGATGTCCAATCCATCAGAATTAAAATTTCACGCCAACACAGACACAGATTTTGGTTGTTTGGCTATATTCACTGCAACCAGGCTAAAAAAAGACAAGGAGTATACAACAGCATCACCACCTGTCCAGAAGACTTCTGCTGGAGAAGAACAGCCATACAAGCTGTTCTGCAGAACACATACCAACTCAAACCACAAACCATTTCCTTCTACATGTTGTACTTGAATGATGGTGTTATAAGAATCCAAAGACATGAAAATAATAACTGTTATTCAGCAGCTATTGTTTATGATTCCAAGTCTGAAGGAAGGAACAGAAGCAAGATAATTTTAAGGAGAGTGGTTTTAAGTGTAAGCAAAGTAAGTGAAGGAAGAATGAAAAGAAAAGCATCCGTGATGATTCTAGGATTTATAAGCCTTCCAGAACACTGTCATTTTCACCCTTTGCCATCTCTGTTGACTACCTTGCTCTAATACATCTTCTGATTAGAAAGCCAGAATGGGAACACATGCAGGATATTTCCACTTCCCAGTCCCACTAGTCACTGTTGGCAGGGTACTGTTCAACACAGAATTTTACTGGTTCACTTTGAAAAAATCAGAAGAAAACAAAATATAGTGTGAAGATTTACTGTAAAGAAATTAATAAAAACATGAATATTTGAAAGCCAAGGTTTTATATCAAAGATCTTTTGAAATCTCTAATTCCTCCTGAAAAAATGTAATCACATTATAACATCGTAGGCAAGACACCTTCATGAGAACCAGTTTCCATTTCTGATGCTGATTACAGCTCTGTTAGGAACCTATGGGCAAGGAATGTCACCTTTCCATATCTCAATCTACTTTTACATAGAACAGAAAAAATATTGTAACCCATTTTGATAAGGTCATACCTTTTCATTATTACTTTAAAAACTCAACCTGCCAAGCAACCAATTCCTCATCCTCTCTGGACTTTTTTCACTGCCTTGGGCAGTGGACATCATTCAGTCTAGTTTTCTGTGGGATTTTTAAATCTCAGAATCTGAAGTTCCACAGTGTAATAGAGCAGAACACTTTCGATCCCCAGTGGTGAACAAAACATTCACCCATAACACGCACAAAAAAGCACCACTAATCTTTAATGGCATAATACTGGTTTGATTTCTTGACATATCCTTTTCTTTCTGTTCCCCCTCCAACAACAATCTGCTCATTTGAGATTTACAGTAGGCAAACCCACCTACATTTCAACAAAGGAAGGGAAACAGGAAGTAATCCCAAATTTACTAACACTACCTAACATCTATTTTTTAAACACATTTCCCCTTCTACCTTGTAACAACTGAAGAATGTATGAAGTATAAAAAGAGCTGTAGTTGTAGACATACTGACTTGACCTCAGCAATTTAATTTTAAAGCCATTGCTTGTAAGTTTATCATGCTTAACCGTCTTCATTCTTAGACACTACCAATATATATTGAGTACAGTAAGAACTGCCATAACTCCAAAAGAGTAAGAGGTTTTAAACCACCATGAATTTACAAGGCTTCCCCCCTGCTCCCCCCAAACAAGCTATTAGCTCTTAGATAACATGAAGAATTCAAAAGGATTTTCAGGATCTTCTCATTTCTCATTATTCCCTAAATCTAGGGAGGTTCTGAGAATTATTAAATATTTTAGTGACCTCCAAACTGTCTATAGGATGCTTATTTCAGCTCATAAGCCAGGTGAACAACAACGTCTCTTTCAACTGCATTGCCAAGTCTTTCACCACAAAGCATCAGAGTCTTTGTACAGCAAAGAAATTAAATTCACCTGCTGATGATCACTCCTAAGTGGCCTAGATATTTGAAAATGGTAGGTACGCAACATTTTTGGTTACTTTGAAAGTCTCTACTTACATTTTTCAAGTATCATGAAGTAAAAAAAGGTCTCAAAGCCTGCTTTGCCTTCCAAATATTTACTACAATATAACAGGCTGTTTGTCTGCACTCCTGATGAAGGCTGGAAGAGACTCACTAGGTATCCCTGGCTTTTAAACACAAGGACTGAATCCTTAGCACCAGGACAATGAAGCAACAAGCAATTTCCATTCTTTTAATTCCTCTAAGCTACTTTCTCTAATATATTTATGATAAAAATGAGAACATGTTTTCAGCATCTAAATTTTCCCTGATATGCCAGTGTCACTAAGAACATATCAGAGTCAACATCCCTTTGGATGAGCTAACACCTTCAAGTAAGAAAGCAGTATGGGTTTTGAGGTAGCCTGTTTATTTTGCTAGTAATTCATTTCATAGTAAAGTAGCTCTCTTCACTAGTCCATGAACATGACATACATTTACACTCTGATTTCATGCTGCAGCACATCAATCTGACACCATCTCTCAAGGGGAACAGTCTATATGAAGTCCAAATAGCTTTTCAGATGAAAAATAAGGGCAATAGCCTTTCATCTTGGGAGACTTGGGTTCAAACCCTTGATTAGGTCACAAGTTAAAATTAGTTTGGTGCTCTCATCCCTCCTCACGTTTGTGCACCTCACACAACTGCTACTCATTCAGGACCCGTCTGATGTGACTGTCCCTGCTCAAAGGGAGGTTGCCCAGGCCTACAAAGGAGGAGGATACCATCAGTCAGGGACTCAGGTGTGTTGGACACAAATATGTAGGAAAAAAGGAAATGTGAAAGGGGAGAGGAAAAAATAGGGAAGAACTCAAAGTTCTCATTGGGTTTTTTGGCGTTTTTTTTTTCATTATCCTGATGTAGCCAGTTTCTTTCTATTAATCTGACCCTTTTTTTAGAAATACCAAGAAGCATGTTGAGGTTGAGCTGCATTTCGGACATTTAACAGACAATGCTGACAGGCACCTTCTCAGGTGCCTTGGTTACCATATATATAACAATTGTAGCTTGTAACTGGCTACTCACAGAACAAAGTGAATGGGAAAAAATCATACTTTAAACATTCTTGTGATCATGATTAAAGAGCCATCATTTTTCAGATCTATACACTGAACCCTGTGACATTCAGAACTACTGGACAAAGACTTGCCATCTGTCAGGAGAAAAAAACCAGTGAGTTGGTAGTAGGATTACAGTAGTGCAACGGAAACATGGGATTGGGCTGTTTACCTGAGGCTCTCTGTGTTTTCCAGCTTTGAAGATATTCAGTCAGCTAGAAGGAGAGACAGTCTAAAATCTTGTTATTCCTGCTCGGAGCTGTCAATCCACACTAAAAATGAAAGACTTCCCGTACTTTGTAGAACACAGCAGTAAATCAGTGCCATCTGCATAGAATACAGCAGCACCATCTGCATTATAAAGGTCTCACTGAGGTACATTATTGCATTATGCCAAATCAATAGCAGGAAATTGTAAGAAACTATGCTGTACACCCAAGTGCATGTTAATTTTTAGCTTACCCTACTTTCTGCTGCACCAAAACTATCTTCCTGTTTATATGGATGTATAAAAAAATGACATTCAATTATAGGTGAAGTGTGTTTTACACTCAAATCCACATAAGATATTTATCTTAACAGTATCTCCAAAGTAAAGAATTTGACTGCAATATAAACTGTAATGTGTTTATTCACAACCATATTCCTGTGAGACAAAGCAGTGTGTTATCCCCACTTCACAGATGGAAATTGAAGTGCAAGGCAGAATAACTTGCCCAAACCTGCACAATAGCAGTTCTGAAACAAAGCAGAAATTTGAACCAACAAAATCCTAGATTAGCCTCTCTCTTTGGTGTTTTTGAGCTAAGCTCCCACTAGACAATATTAAATATCATTTTATCAAATATTATATGGTAAACAAGCAAGACCACATGAATGACTGAATTATCTAAAATGGTAAATCAAAAGCATGCCCCCCCCCAAAAATCTGATAGTTACCATGAAGAAAAAGACAATTTTCAAAGAGATTATTTTTACAAATCCTTACACTTTTCTTTGTGCTAGACATGATTTTGGGGAAAAGGGTATGGTAAGAAAATAGCATAGATATGAATTTCTCTACAAACTTACTTCCTTCAACAACTGGATTTTATTCCACTTATACTCCCACTTGTCTTGTACATGTATATATATATATAATTTTCTGTATAGAACTTGGAAAAGGAGTGGATGTTTGACATATTAACTGACACCTGACTTTGCTAGTGCTCCTGCATCTAGCCAGCTGATGACTGCTTGCTTAAGTATTCATAGTAGGTTTGCACATACCACTGACAAAAACATTGATTATTTTTTTAATAAGTAATCTGCAATTAATTACATGAACCACTGGATATGCCACTTAAACTAATTAAACTTCAATAGGCACTATTTGGCAATACATGTTAACTAACACGCAACACATTTTCTTAAATAAGGCACTTCATTAAAGACTGGTGCTAAGATCATTGCAGTGTTTCATCTGCAGAACTGGATGCAGCTTACAGCAAAAGGAATAGCATGTGTTAATGATGTGAATACCTGGGATTGTACTCAGGTTGCATTCGGTTCACTACTACCTTTGCCTAGGCCTTGCCGGTTAAGCATAATCGGACAGATATAAAATTAATTTGGGGCATTAGAACAGAATTTGTAGAAAATTATTTCATATACCATGGCTTACAACAAACTTAGGAATCAACAGAGTCATCTGTCATGAGCTCTTGTAAGACCAGGTTTGGTTTTTCTGAAACATTGTTCTGATTGTACTTTGAGACTACACTCTCACATTTTGATGTGTCATTTTTCTTTATTAAGAACATTCAGAGACAAATTTTCCAAAAGTGTTTAGGCACCTAGTGATGCAGACAGGCAAGCTTGTGTTATTTTTCAAAATCACTTAGGCAGGTTAGACAGCTAAATCCCACTGAAATTAGTGAGAGTTAGGCATCTGACTTCAGCACTTAAGAAAATTTAGCCAATGCTTATTTGCATTTTCAGGCTTCTAATCATCTTTGAACATCTGTGTGATAAGTTCTGATTTATTTAGGCTGATTCCCAGTGCGTTACTTTCTATCACCTCACTTAAAGATCATACCTCATTGAGCAATTTGCAGATTTTTCTTGCAGACCATGCTAAGAAGACTTACGAGTGAAACAGATGACAAGTCTTTCTTCTATAATTTGATTTTTCTTTTTCCTTTAAATAAGTAAAGAGACAGTGTGGTCCGGTAGATAATGCAAAAGGACTGTTTTATGCTAAAACCTGCCGATTGACTCAATTAGCTTTTTAATAAAGTTAAATTTGGTTTAACACAAAATAAAGAGTGATTTTTTTAAAAAGTTGCCAAAATATAACACACTCAATATACGACTCAATCAGATTATTTTTCTTATCTTACAAAAAAACCAAAATAATCAATTCCTCCAAAGTTAAATGAAAAAAATAGATAAATTTGAATTAAATTTGAGAAGCACTTGACAAATACGTCACCTTACCACAAAACATTCGTCCCTCCGGAACTTTGGTTTGTAGTTTTTCATTGAATGATGAACTTTGGGTTATGAAATATTTCAACAAGACTAAAAAAATAGAAATGCATCTGTTTTAACCATGAAACCTATTTGTAGTCATATTTTTCTAAACTCGAAAATAACAAAATATTTTGGCTTGCTTAGTTTTAAGATGATGATCTATGGAAAAAGGTATAATCAGAGTAAATCACAATCCTCCAATAGGTCCATCACTCTCGCTTAGCAACTTTTGAATCCACTGGCAAATTTACACCATATCTGATTTAAAACTTCTGCGAACTCAAAGAGAAGTTCCTGTAAGTGCCATGAAAATCAACACCAGAGACACAGGAGAGACAGCCTAATAATTGTTGCCACCAATGGAAAGACCACAGGTGAGTTCTACCATTACCTGCATTCCCTTTGATCTGCAGACATGAGCGGCTGATGACCAGCCAGGGGAGGACTGAGAGGGCTCGAAGGCATTGATGAAGGTGGCTGTCTAGAAACAGCATGGAGGACAGAGGTACTATGAGGCAGACAAGGTGGGAGAAAGGTAAAAAAGTAATTACATTGGAAACCAGCCTTCAGTAGTGTGATCCAACATCACCAGAACATACTTTTCATCAAATGATTTAAGACTTTCTTGAGAGACTCTTTTTGGTTCTAAAACAGATGTGGTTTTAGTCTGTGATAATTCTGATTTTTTCATTTAATTTTCAGTCAAAAATACCTTCAAACATTTTCAAAATACCCAAGAGACTATCTGGGATTTTTTTCCAAACTGTTGTTTTGTCTTTTTTGCAAAAGGATTTTTTCCAGTATACAGATCTTTTCATTAGATAGAATGAAACGAAAGAATTGGCTGCCTCTGATGATTCATAATTGTACATTTTGTGGCTTCAATGACAGGATTTTTTTTCTTTTACAACAGGCATTAATTTATCAAAGCAACACAAGTCTAAAGCTGTCTTTCTACATGTGTATGGTGCAGTTTATCTCAAGGTACAAATTTACACATTTCCCATCTTATGTTTACATAAAGGGAACAGCAAAGTCCAAATGTAAGACGTTATATATCATAAAATAATAATCACTCTAATAGGTGGGTGCTGAAGTTGATTACTGACTTAAAGCTTGTAGAATAAATGTACTAGAAGAAGGCTACAAGCAAGGAAGGATACATAGAATACATCAAATTTAATCAGTCAAATGTATCCCTCCAGGCTACTTTGCCTGACCTAAGCTTTCCACTGGGAAACCAGAGTTCAGAATAGTATTTCCGCAATGTAATTTCAGGTGCAACGAAGTCACATTATAAAAGAAGCATGGAAGCTATTTCTCACGCTGTGATTTGCATGGCTAGAGAAGCAAAAGGCAGGCAAGCTGTCCACCCCGAATCTGTAGTAAAATAAGTTATTTCAGAATGCTCAAAAGCCTCTAAATCCATTTGCCCACAGCTGTAACTGTGAGTTCTCAAGAACCATCTTTAATTGAGTCATATCTCCGACAGGGACAGGAAAAACTGTCTGAGAAATTATGTTTTCTAGGTTTCCACTGAAAGTGTTTAATATGCTCAAGCCAAACAACTACTTGAGCTGCAGACAAGTTTCTATATGATTTCTAAAACTGCTGATTTAAACTAAAATGAAATAATCCTTCTTCCCCCAAGAAGTGATTGTACAAAGTGGCTGGATATAGCTGTTGCAAAAAAAAATATGGGCTATTGCTACGTTCCTTGGAGGAATTTCTGCAACTAGCAACTGGCCTAAAAGAGAGTATTAGGGTGGTTTTTTTTCCAGATAGAGGAGGGTTGCACCCCCTCCTACCCACACGTCCCACAAACGCACAACACGAATTCCAAACTCACATTTCTGTGTGTAATAGCAAAGTGCTATATTGACAGTTGAAATGAAAAAGACAGTTAACAAAACAGCATTATCTTGTTGAGGTGGTCTTTAAGGTTATATTTGTGAGTGTTACTGAGATGCAGGTATTTAAGGGGGTATCTTATGTACATTAATATGAATATAAGCTTGTCAAAGAAATAAATAATTATATTAGCCACTGACACTGAGGACAGGAGACAAACTCGTCTTCCTAGAGTCCATATTAACTGCTCTCTTCCTCTGTTTCTCCATGTCAGCTCTGATCACCTGGGTAGTCTAGGACAAAAAGGAATTTTCCTCTGTGCAGGTGCAGCACCAAGCCTTATCCAGCATGACAAAATATTCCAAGCAATACAAACTGGAGCTGCTAACCTGTTCATTTTAACTCATTACTGACTACTTTGACAGGAAACACATTCAACAACCTTAGCTCTCAATTAACAAGATCTTTGTCGCAGGGCTTATATTACACTTTTATTGAATTTTGTTTAAGCATGGTTCTGTAAATACCTTAACACTGGATTAAGGAAAGGGATGACACAGTACATAAATACACATACTACTCAGCAAAGAGTAAAGACAGCCTTTGACTATTTTTGAAGTGTCTTGACAAATGTCATCATTTGACCTATAAATTCCAAAATATCTAAGAACTCCTTAAAATTCCTTCTATGTGAATAACGTAACCGTATCAGTCAGTGCTACATCATCCTCCCAGAAGCCCTGGGTTTGGCAAACAATATGTAGAACAGGATTTTCAATGCCCTTTTAAACCTACTTTATTTTTCTCTTCCCCTCCCCATTTTGCCCTTGCTCAGACTCAATTTATAACAGCCCATACACAGAAAAATCCTATTGGACTAGTCAAGGTTCTTTCCCTCTCTCACCCCCAAAATCCACGTTTTATTAAAGAGAACACATTGCTCATGCAACCTCACATTCAGCTCTCGGCATAAATAATTTACCCACAAGCTGACTTGCTTGGCTATGCTTACAGAATCAAAAGCCATCCCACCTAGTTTATTATGGATTGGAACTCCAGAGGGGGGAAGGATAGAGCAGATTCAGCTTGCAGCAAGACTGCCCAAGAAGCGCCATCCTTAGTTTTCTTTATAAAGTCTCTGTGGGCCTAATGCCGAGGAGTGACAGCACCTCATCAGAGCAATTTCCACTGCTTTCTGCTGGAGTTCTGAGTGCCACTATGTCTGAGTTTCTGCCGTGAAAGATCATTTCATTTCCCAGAGGACCTGAGCTCAAGAGGTTCTTGAAGACAAGCTGGAATGTTCTTTGTTTGGACCTAATTTAGCATTCACATGGACATTAACTTCTTGCTGCACAGCACCATTCCAGTGTAATTGCAGCTTCTGCGTTCCACTGACTTACTGCGCAGTTAGACACTTCCATAACAACTGCAACTGAGCCAGAATAGTTTCCTGACGGACTAATTATCGTCCATACAGACCTTATACTATAGAGAACAGGGCAGAATATTTTCCTTATAAATACAAGTTTTGCACAAAACTGAAAGGTTCTTTTTGCCGTTCAGCCTATACAAATGTTCCAAAAACTAGGTGCTGCTTTTTATATTTCTGTATGTATATCCCGAGAGGGTATTTGACTTCCATTCATAGAGAAGTTTCTCAGGTCAAACTCTTTTCACAAGGATCCCACTTCTCTAAGGATTAAATAGGAAAAGGAACAAACCTAAAACAGTGTATCATTCTGCTGTCATTAATCAATGTGTGCAAGCATACATATGTGTGTGTATTTACAGGTATTTATGCATGTGCACACATATATGCATATACAAAAGCCATCCCAGAACATTTCTGCATAAAACCCTGTACAAACCACTATAAGCAGTGGGCAGGATAAATAACAAAAGACATCGAGAATCTGCAAAACAGGACTTGCCAAAGGATGTTCAGTGCAATGAAAGGTTGGTACATTAAGTTAATACCCACCATGAAACACTGTTCAGCTGAAAACCATCATGGTCTCACGCGTGTATCACGCAAACTTGGATTCCTTCAGAGAACAGCACTAAGCCCAACTCATATGAAGAAGCCCATCAATATTAGGTTGTCACTTCTGGAGTCCACAGTAACATGCTTTCTAGACTTCTAATAATCAAACTTCTGGCTTTGAGTTAGAAGGATGTAATTTTGTTCTTGAAAACTTCGGACTGCAAAACAAACTGTCTCTCCAGTTCTATATCTATCAAACACAGATGAGAAACTGTCACCATATGACACAGACGTTGACAAGACCAATTCACCTCAGTGTATGAGGCACCAAGGTATTACAATGAAAGACACACACACACAAAAAATACACAGTGGTAGGAACTACGGCTTCCTGATGAGAAGATTTTGACCGTTCTTTTCAGTGACGAAGATTTATTCAGAGGTTCAGGAATCCATAATTTCAGATGCTTGCCTGAACCTCCTCATTTGTGAATAAATATAGGATTTCTATGGTCACACCAAGATAACACAAAAGCTAGGGGTAAGAGAGCTTTGGTGAAGATGAGAATCTGATGTACTTTGATATTCTGCTATTTATTCAGAGTGAATCCAGGAAACAAAAAGACTGACAGCTTGTTAAGCAAGCAGAACTTAGCAAAGACAAATTGCATTCCCTGTTGAGATTGCTGGAGATTCTAAATTCAATATGAGGTTTTGGTGAAAAATTAATTTGGCGCTTATTTACTCCCATCTGTTCCAGATATTCCAAGTGGGTACTAACAACCTACCACTGATGTGTGAAGGATTTGAAGCTGTAGAAGTAACCAGTATGGGAGGTGACTCCCGTTCTCCAGAAAAGACTATCTGTCTCAAACACACCATACCCAGAGTTTCTGCCCTTTCAAAAGTCTTCAATCATGAATACAGAATAAGTTCGTTAAACACCATACAGACTCAAATTGTACATTTCAAAGTTCAACTACAATTCCAATACTATCTGTTTTGCACTCTGCATGTAATAGTAAAATATTTTAAAAGCAATGGATTGGAAGGCGGGGAACCAAGGAAAGTGTAGAGGAAGCATGCTCAGCACGCTATAGAAAAAAATGGACATTCTGAGCCCATTTTACCATCATGTTCAAAGTTGTAATTTTCATTGAGGTTAATAGAAATTAGGAAAAGCTAAGTGCAGAATCCATCCCAGTGCTGCCTTCTTCAAAGGATGACTAAATTCCTTCAACAGCCATTAAAGCAGAAGCTTACAGAAGATTAAACACACAGGCAGTCAGGAACGCCACAGCAGCACTGTGTTTCCAAACACACCAGTACCCAGCAATGCCAACACGTTCAGGCAGCAGCGCAGCATTCTCAACATGAGTCTGGCTTCGCATCCCCCCAGACAATCTGGCCCAGCCCAGCCCAGCCCAGCCCTATCTTACACAAGATCTTCACTCCAGCAAGGTTAGGGGAGATGAAAGGGCTGGACACAGTCTTATCCTGACTGCTGGTGCTCCTCTTTCTCCCCCAACGCTTCATGCACACCTCTTTTCTTCACACAAAAATAACAGATCGCTGCTACTTGTTTTGGATTCAGGGGTGGCCCAGCTCATCCAAGAGAAGGCAGTTTGGGTGCTAACCAGTGCCGCTATGTGCACAGAGAGCTGTCTGACTGGGGAATGAGACGGGACCCTGAGAGAGATTTCTCCCAAGGACTTCCCTGCCCTTCACCTAAAACATTAAATAGTATTACAATTGTCACCCCTGCGTCATGGAAGATTTAACTCGTGAAACCTTATCATCACCCTCACTGTCACCAATTTTCACATAAGTTAGAGACATCCAGCCTGATTAAATATAGGAGTCATCCAATTTTAAAAGAAGCAGTTTTATAATTTTAGAAGACAAATTAGAGATTGCATCTGAGACTACCAGGTGGGAACTGTTTGGAGGAAGAATCTTGATCGGTTAAAGGTTTTGCAGATAACTGAGGTTTTGCAAAGTAATTTGATTTAGTGCCTAGAATAAGAAAATGAACTCTAACCACTGAATGTGTGGACAGATTTCACACTCATGGTTGGAACTGCTTGTCAAGAAAATTCTACTTTGAGCCAGTCACACAAGTTCAACAGCTAGGGTTTTTTAAAAGAGCTCTCTGCTCTATCAGAGGTAACAGTATCACCCACTTTTTCTGTGTTTATTCCAGTGATCAGTGTCAAACTGCAGACAATACTTTGCAGGGAGTGTAAATGGGCCAGAAACACATGGATTTATAGAGGAATGTAATTAATCAGCCAACAAACCGTAGGTTTACTTCTCAGCACCTATTTAACAACAACCTAAAGGTAACCGAATATCCCATAAACCTGACAGCAGTAGTCACAAGTGTCACATCCTGTGACTATGGCTTATAGATCACAAAAGTGATTCAAAATGTCCTTGACTTCGTTAAAATTAGGGGGAAAATCTGAAGTGGGAATATTATGATTTTGATGATACAGGGAAGGCAGTTCAAGAAGTGCCTTTGCATTTTATCTTACTATCCTACTACCTTTCAGGCATCTTCCTTTTGTATTTTTTTTCATCTTTCTTCATTGTGCCTTACCTATTTCTTTATACAACAGTTCTACAAGGAGAAAGGAGGAATCACTTAATGTGTCACCACTATCTAGAGTTTTTAGTAAAAGACCTCTAAAAGGACATAATCAAAGACAGGAATTTTAAGTCTATTAAAATGTGTCTGCTACATCAGAGGTAATTTGACTTATGCCATACACAGTACGCTGACTGATGTATCGTGCATTTTTATCCCTCCAGCTGGATCACAGAATGGTAGGGGTTGGAAGGGCCCTTCAGAGATCATCTAGTCCAATCTAGACCCAATCAAAGCAGGGTCACCCAGAGCAGGTTGCACAGGAACGCATCCAGGCGGGTTTTGAGTATCTCCAGAGAAGGAAACTCCACCACCTCTCTGGGCAGTTTCAGTGCTCTGGCACCCTCAGAGTAAAGGAGTTTTTGCTTATGTTCAGACAGAATTTCCTGTGTTCTAGTTTGTGCCCACTGCATATTGTCCTGTCACCAGGCACCACTTAAAAGAGTCTGACACCATCCTCTTGACACCCACCCTTTAGATATTTATAAGCATTGATAAAATTCCCTCTCAATCTTCTCCAGGTTAAATGGGCCCAGGTGTCTCATAAGAGAGGTGCTTCATTCCCTTGATCATCTTTGTAGCCCTCTGCTGGACTCTCTCCAGTAATCCCCTGTCCTTCTTGATCTGGGGAGCCCAGAACTGGACACAATACTGCAGATGTGGCCGCACCAGGGCAGAGTACAGGGAGAGGATGACCTCCCGCAACCGGCTGGCCACGCTCATTTTAATGCACCCCAGGAGACCATTTGTCTTCTTGGCCACAAGGGCACGTTGCTGCCTCATGGTCAACTTGACACCAGAACTCCCAAGTCCCTTTCTGCAGAGTTGCTTTCCAGCAGGTCAACCTCTAACCTGTACCAGTGCATGGTGAAGGGAGTCTTGACTGTTACAGGACTACTTTTGTCCTTCAATTTTACAAAAAGTTCAAAATACAGCTTACAGTTCACATTCACTAACATGTTCAGCCATTTAGGACTTGGCCAATTTGCACTGTTAACATCCTGTTTCAATGCAAAGGTTACATAGCTTAAGTTAAAGTCCCATTGTCACATTTTTCTTCTTCACATACAAGCAGTTCTGTTTATTCCCAACTCAGCAGCCAAGCTATCGATTTAAGTTGGCTTAGGTCAGCCCACCCTGCAATTCCAGCCTCAATCCTTACATTGTTTTCCAATAGCTTGCTTTATTGACTTCAAGTTCTTGTTTTTGACATTAGGATCTTGCTTTTAGCTTTAACCCTGTCCTGTATTCTTTGCTCAAGTTTTTAGTGTTGCCTCAAACTATCCAAAGAAATTGCAGCTGAATGTAAAGATGTGTCTGCTAGCCTAAAAAGGAAGAAACTAGATTAAGCATCAATAAAAAAGCATACAAGGCCTGTCACACGCTAGTTTCAGAATATATATTTTTCAATACAAGTGCATACTATGCCATATCAAAAGCAATCTTCAAAACGACAACTTGTACCATTTCCTGTGCTCTACTAAGACTGGAGGGAATCGCTGATCCTCTCTGCATAGCTCATTTGGTGACCTTTGATATCTAGAGCCCTGAAATGTTTTCTATTTATATGGGTGAATTAAAGACAGCAGGTCCGATTTTATACCATCTCACACTTCATTTGTTGAATCACATTTGTTCTGAGCAAACTGTAAAATCTCATCATTCCTATCGGGTACCATTTTTACTCGCTTTGTCCTGTGAAGAATCAGGCACGCAAATCAGACTTGAGCTGTTTCTGGGAGACGACTACCTGTGAATGTGAGGGCAGAACTGAACTTTTGCAGTTGGGATGGTTCTAATATATGAATTTGCATTTCACAAAAATCCAGTGGTTGTTACATTTGCAGTTCTGTACTACACTTCTGCAGCTGAAGTTAGCATTCTGATAACGTACTTAGTTTGTTCTATTTGTTTTACTGAAAAAGCATTACAGATTTGTGTATGAATAGTTCTAAATATATATATTTTCATTGAACTAAAACATTGTTTGGGTTGGTCAGTAAAAGCTTCCAAGAAAAGTATGCTTCTGGATGTGTTTATTTCTGCAAAAATAAATATTCTATTATTTGTGTGGTTGACAGTCAGCTTTGTTGTAGTTCCAGATGAAAAAGAGAGTATGTTGATTAGAGAAAATACAGCTATGTTCCATCTTCCTCCCCTGCTTCAATAAGAGAAGAGCATTTACATATTAATTCCAGGACTGAACAGCTGCATTCCCCAGAAAGCACCATTCATTGCAGCAGTGAACCCCTGAAAGCAGGCAGGGAGAAAAAATAACAACAAAAAAGAAAAAAAAATGGCATAAAACTTAAGGTGGACAGAGATTTTGCAATTCTTCTATACTTCCAAAAGGAGTACTCTTCATTTTAAGAAGTGCACGTAGGCACTTCCATACAGCCTATAAAAAGAGTATTCCAAATGTCCAATGAGCAAAAGGAATACAATTATTTCCATTTCACAACAAGCCAAACAGAGGCATAAAGGGATTATTTACTAGATTTAGAAAACTATTTACCTATAAATTTAAATCAATGTTCCAAGTGGAGTGCTAGGCGATTTGTCCAGGATTACACAATCCATGGCACAGTCACAGGTCCTTTTTCCATGTCTTATCTTCTACAGTAAAGATTCATGGTTTTGTCTTCACTACCGTTTCATTATATAACTTTAAAATACATTGAAAACAGAGATACACAGTTGGTTTTTTTGGCAAGAACTGCAACAAAGGCTTTGATGTGGCTTAGTGCATCTGTAAAAATCTATGAAGATGGAAGGCAAAGTGAGCGTCTCTGAGGCACTGAGCATTAGCAGAAACATAATCTATTATTTTTGAAGCACAGAATAGTATTAAGAACCAGACAAAAAATGATACATTCTTGTTTTAGCTGGATTTGTCACTCACATTTCTAAAATCTGTGAATCATCTCTGCCATTGGTGATCTCCTCTGTTATCAAGACATGCGAATGAAAACAGGTAGCCTCCCACCACGTCCTCATAAGGAAAAAATGGTGGAAAGCAGGAAAATCTCTCTTAATTCTCAGGGCATTTCATACTTAATAGTCCCGGCATAAAAAGTGTTAAGTTAAACCAGAAATGTTATATCAGAACTGACTGGCAGGAATTTTCCTGATGAGGGTCTGTAAGAATAGTAACATTTGACATTAGAAAAGACATTAAAAAATACACAGCTGAGGGTTTAATCCTGGAAACACTCCTGTCCACTGCTGGCACGAGTATGACTAAGCAGATGAGCAAGGACTAGTTTTATAAGCAATGAGACTGTAAAGTTTCACAGTCTATTAATCTAGTTTAAGAAGCTCTCCTGCTTCCCAAGTCACCTCATCACTTTGGTCACTGACTCCTATTCCTACAGGTACAACTGCTTTGGGGCCATGTGACAAATTCAATCAGTGCAATTACGCAGGTTAAAAATAACTCCCCAAAACACTGTTGTCTTTAATTCAGCCTGCTTGAGTTCAATCATTGGTCTTCTGCTTAATATTCACTCGCACTGCAAGCTACAACAGCAGAATGCTTCATGAGAATGTTTTAAGGAAATGCCATTTATCAATGTTTTACAGAGAAAAAGCAGCACTCTTGGTCTTATTAAATATCATCAGTACCTACTGGCCTTGGAGTTAAGGACTTGGGAGCCTGCTGTTGTCCATGAGGAGTAACTGACAGTCCCCAGCAGGTTACACTGCCGCCTCCTCAGCAGGTCCAGAGCCATTTGCCTGGTATGCCAGCCACGGAGGACTTTGCATGCTCCCCAGCCTGCAATGTGCGGTAGAATACCGTCTTCTCTACAACTCACAGAATCCTACACGTAGTATGTGATTATTTATGTTTTCTGCAAAAATGCACGCTACATGCTTGCAACACAAATTAGGAGTTTGCTTGGCTGCTTTCTAGAACTTCCAACAGTGTTTTTATACAGCCTTTTGCTTATTCCTCCTCCCCTGTATGTTTTTCTTCGTCTAAATTAGAACTTAATGGAACTTTTGAAAGATATAATCAGAAGTTAAAGGCAAGGTAACGTTTTTAAAGCTTATTCAGCTGTAGCTATGAGACGACACAGTAAACTCCCAGGAACTGAAATCATTCAGAGGAGAAATGAAAACTAGTGGTAAATGTATTTGAAAGAATAGCAGTCAAAAAGATGAAAAAGTAAACATAAAAAGGATCTAGCATTTCCAGAAATGCTGCCACCTTTACGTTAGCCTCCTCAAGGACTCAGATGAGATCCTGTGGCACAACAGATAACAAGATTTTTAAAGAAAAGATACTTTGCCTTTACTTTTTTTTTGTTTCCTCCCATTATTTAAGAAGAGGTTCTGCTTAGACTGGCAATTAGCAACAATATTAACAGTATATCATGGTATAACTGGCCATAGAGAAGAACCTATAAAGAAAAATCTCATATTTGCTGGTTTTCACAGTACAGCACTCGACTGCCGGGAGCATTTTATCATGAGTGAGAAAGGTTGTTGCATTTCTTCTGCCCTGTTAGCCAAAGTGACCAGGAGTCAGTGGGCCTAAACTCGATGCGCTCAATGGTCATTGTAACATTTCCACAATTATGTTTCCCTTCAGTATTACCCCTGTAAGTTTAAAAAGAGGTATAATGATTGTGACCATCACATTTAAAAATCATACTCTGCACTGCTAAAAAACTTTTCCATGAACTTGCTGCGCAAGAAAAATTCCAACAACTTCGACATAACAATCAGAGTAAGTATCATCAAAATGCCTCAAATTAGTAATAAAAGCCTAGCTTTGAGAACTTCAGCATCAATTATACACTTAATGCTACAGAATTTTAATGTCTGGAGGAAGCTTGCATTTTCACCAAACACAAGGCTCAAGTGATGTCTGACTGAGTAGTTCAAGAGCACTTCTTTTAACTAGAATACCAAAAACATGTGCTGCCAGAAACTTGGCTATAAATAACCATTTACTACTTCATTTAAATGAAAACTTTTTCTTGCCCAAAGTACCCTTGTCACAGTCACAATACCGGCCTGGGTCTAATTAACTGCATTATTTTACTATATGAATATACTGCATAACTCCTAGAAAAACAAGCTAATGCTCTCAAAGAAAAACAAGTTGATTGTGATTTTTAATCAGTTATAAGGACACAATCATTTTATGTATAGTCAAGTTTCTATGAAAATATTGATAAAAGAACTTTTTTAAAAAATATACATTTTTAAATCGTGAAGTATTTGTCATCAGTCTTAATTTCTAAAAGTATTAGTTCCACTCAGCAAGTTAAGAGGTCATGGACAATTTTTCAGACATTTATTTATTTATTTATGATTTTTTGGTTATTGCTTTCAGGGGACAAAGCATGCCAACTGTTTGACATCTTAGATTCCTCCCACTTTGCAGTCACACTCTTCCAGGAGGGTGAAAAGATAGCATATCGTTCGGCACTCATTTGTCTTACTGAAGACAAGTTCAAGGAAGTTACCTGCTATAAAAGTTATTTGTACTGATATGTTGTCCTGTTATAGTCCAGCAACGCATCACCATCCAGCTATTTTGCAAACAAGCTGCTAAGAGACAGACACTTTCAGAAATTTGCCAAATATGACATGAAAAAAAATGCAAGGATAGGGGGAGAGCAGAGGAGTTAGACGGCACTGCTTATACTGCAAAATACTAGTCACTATGTGCTTACTATCCAATCAGTCATGGATTTCTCATGGAAATTATTCTGGAAGAGAAAAATAAGAATGTATAAGAGCATACCCTCAACTCCTTTGCAGATGACACAACACTGGGAGGAGTGTCTGAAAACGAGAGGGTCATGCTGCCATCCAGAAGGACCTAGACAGGCTGGAGAAATGGGCTGGCAGGAACCACGGGAAGTTCAAGGACAATTGCAAAGTCCTGAACCTGAGCAGGAACGATCCCAGGCACAAGCAGATGCTGGGGGCCACCGAGCTGCAAAGCAGCTTGGCAGAAAAGGACCTGGGGGTCCTGGTAGAGGAGAGGTTGAACATAAACCAGCCATGTGCCCTTTGCTGCAAAGGCAGCTAGCGGTATCCCAGGCTGCATCAGGCAGAACACTGTCAGCGGGGGCTGGAAGGTGATCCTTCCCCGCTGCTCAGCACCGGTGAGGCCGCACTCGGGATGCTGTGTTCAGTGCCGGGCTCCTCAGCCTGAGAGAGAAACACACCTCCTGGAGAGAGTTCAACAAAGGGCCACGGATATGGTTAGGGACTGGAGCACCTCACGTACAACGAAAGGCTGAGAAAGCTGGGACTGTTCAGCCTGGAGAAGAGAAGGCTCAGGGAGACTGCATAGATGTATATAAATATCTGAAGGGAGGATACAAAGAAAACAGAACCAGGCTCTGCTCAGTGGTTCAGTAGTGCCCAGTGACAGGACAAGCAGCAATATGCCTAAACTAAAAAAAAATAAACTAAAGGAAACAATTTTTTACTGTGAGGGTGACAAAGCATTGGCACAGGTCACCAGAGAGCTGGTGGAGCCTCTATCCTTGTACGTATTCAAAAGCCATGTGAACATGGGCCTGGGTAACTGGCTCTGGGTTGCTCTAGGGATTGAAGGAGGGCCCAGATGAGGAGGACCAGTCCCTCACTGCCTCAACCATTCTGTCTATTTGAAGAAAGAAAAAGCAGCTTGTTCATGTGCAGCGTAGACCATTAACACATCTGGTGGAAGGACGCAGTAGAGCGGACACCCTTTCTTTTGAAGCAAGTAATTGTTCCAAACTCTACCTTCACTTCTCCCTGGTGGACTTGCACTGATTAAATGAAGTTTGATTGCCTGAAAGAATAAAGAAGTTTTTCGCTCAATGCAGGTAATTACATGATCTTGGAGATCATCAGGCTGTTCTTCATATTAGAGCAAGTGCTTGCGCCTCTCTCTGCACCACTCCACTTTCACAGTCTATGGTCAGATGAAGAGGTAGGAAGGACTAGGAGATACAAAATGTTTGATTAAATCTTGCCTTCTTGAATTAATAGAGATGTTTAGGCAAAGACAGTGACACAATATCCAAGATTGCACAGGACAACATTGACAATGGAAACGATCAAAGTTGCTTCCAGAAAGCAAGCACTGACTAGAAATGGCATAGCATACTATGTTTCTTTTTTAGCTTGGCTAGCTGGTAGCTTTATACTGATGTCAGCAAAGGAGTATTTAACAGAATTATCCTTATCAGCAACCTTATTTGAAAAATATTAGAGAAGAGCAAGCACATAAAACAGGGCTAAATTCCTGCCAGACTTTTGAATTGAAGCCATCGAGCTAATTGGCTTTACACAGAGAGAACTGACTACAAATGAAACACCACTTTGCTTTTCGAAAGCAATAATTTACTGCTTTCCCTTGACTAATCCAAATGTCCTATATGTATCTGGACACCTGTTTGGGCAGAGTGGGGGAAGTGCTTGAAGCATCATTCTTTTCTCTGCCCTAGTTGCCCACTTGCACAAAGCAGTCCTGACGCTAAGGGAGGACTTCTGGTCAGATGAAGCAACACATTCACAGCTCCCATATTAAGATATCTGGCCATAAACCAACTTGGATCTGGAAACAATGCAACTGCTGGGAGGTAGAGTGCATTAGGTCAATCTCAGTGCTGCTCTAATACAGTTACCTGGTAGGGTAAACACATATTTGCCTTTCAAAAAACTATACAGACATACAGTAATGTTAGAAAAAAAAAAAATTAACATTCTGCCTTGGAAGCATCTACCTACAGTCCTTCTCCTCCCTTTTTCTTACTTTTAATAGGATTGACTTTTTTTTTTGCATGCTTTTTTCCCACAGTTACAGGAAAATGCGTAAGACATGAGAAAAAAGAAATTATTCACAAAGATAAGAGGAACTAGGGAACCCAGGAAAAACACAGTTGGTCTAGATACAAGAGCAGCTCAAATACGCTGTACAAAACTCTTACAAGAAAAGGGAATCTTCTAGTAAATGACATGATTCTTCCTTTACTGAATTATCAAGGAATAAATACTCAAGAATAGGAAGACACATAGAAGGTGATCTGTTCACTATATAAAGTCAGTTTCCTACCTCCTTCAGACCAAGCTTCATCTGTGATGGAATGGCAGATGGTTGCCTCTAGCATGTATTCTTGTCACACACCACTGCTGCTTCCCTTTCTCTCCACTTTCTTTCCACTCACCCTCCATGTATTTTTCATCTTTGTTTTCTCTTCTCTCTCTTATCATACTTCCTCACACCCACACACCCCGTAGTTTTTTCTATTTCCCTTTAAGTTTTACTCATTTAATTGTTTTACAGTTTTACTGGCTTTCTGCCCTATTTTTCCTGCCATCAAAAGATATATTGCCTAGAGCGGAGAGTTGAAACAATCAGATATTTTAACAAGCTGAGCTGGTTGAACAGCTAAAGGTTATTTTCAAAAGGAAACACATAACATTTTAACATATTGGTTTTGTTTAAAATTTCAGTGTTATTTAGACTGCATGGAACCCAGAGTTTGTCAATCATCTGTTTTTGCAAGTTCTGTTCATCTGAACACAAAAACATGAGACAAATACTATGTTTGGTAGTTGGAAGTTTCTTTTTCTTCAAACCCCCTAAACTGAAAGATTACCTTCCATGCATAAAAGAATTTATTTTAATTCTTTTCTTACCAGCAATCTTGCCAAATTCTCCCCCCAGTATAAACTCCATTTAGGCACTTTTCCCTACTTTATCCTACCTGCCCCGCACTCTTTCCAGAACCTTAATATTATTCAGACTGGTGACATCAAGGTGCCTTCCCAGCATGCTACGGTATGAAAAACCACAACTGCATCAAAGTTCATGGATTTATACCTGTTAGCACTAAAGCAAACATGAGTCTGACTTCCCTCCAGATGGCAAGCTGACAATCCTGTGTATTTGATCAAAGACTCCTCTCTTTCATCTTGAAGTAGATGCAAGTTATAGGTATTCACCAAACAGGGCGCATGTATTTGCTTAAGCAATTTCTCTGAACAGTCAGGATTTACAGGGGTTAGCATATCGGGTGCCTCACTTGTGTGTTTGTTTAAACAAGCTTCACGGTACCTGATCTGTACTGTTTGATAAGTGCCTGAGAAATACGTGTCTGGGTTCAGGCGCAGATCAAACATACCCCAAACTGACTTTTATCCACCTCACTTCTGAGCTATTTGGTCTGAGTTACTGTTCTGCAGGACTGATTCACTCAATATGAAATTAATAGCAAGTAACATCATCTTTCTTATCACAGTTCTCATACCATACAGAAATAACTGTGGTATCCACACACTGAACAAACAGAAAGCATTTTTGCACAGAAGGATGAGGGAAAAGACGTATAAAGCAAAGACCACAGAGAGTTATATAAAGATTATTGTCATATTAAGTTATACAAAGATTACAAAGCCCAGGTACTAATCGATGCATTTGTGCCATCATCAGCAAATCAAGGTTATGGAGCCCTGTGAAATCCAAACTCAGCTGAAACATATGAAGAACCAGCCACAGAAATATACTGGAAACGCAGACAGGTCCTAAGCTTTGGTCTTGGTATGACAAACAAATTCTGAAGTACCACAGAGGTATAAAAAGACGTTATGACATAACCACACCTAAATTACATGCCCTGAATGGAAAAGAAAAAAAAAATCGCTGTATTCCCTAGATTAGAAGAATGGATAGATTTGATTACTTCTAGATAGATTACTTCTAAACCACTAAAAAAGCTTAATCAGTCGCAGCAATAGAATTCTGACTTGAAGTAGAGACTTAACTTCTGACTGAAGAGCGAAGCACAAAAGAGATTATATTCTGGGGCACCGTAGATAGGTATTTCCCAGCACTCATCCGCTTGAAATCACGGTGTGTATTTTCTGGGAAATCCACATATTTTTATCCCCTCAAATCAATTAATCAGAGCCTCAGGTCACTTAGGGTTAACAAAACAAACAAACAAACTCTATCACCCACACTCCCTGAATTCATTTTACAAGGGTAAGAACACTTTTTGAAAGCAGAAATTTTCACAGGCTACTCCTCTATGTGTGTTTTGGAAAACTTCAAAATCAACAGGCTATATCTTCCTCACCACCACAGCCCTCAAAAAATCCCTATGTTTTTATTTGCTACAAATTCATATTTACTGGAAAAATAAAAAGTCAACTCAAACTTGGATTTGAGCAAATTGCCTGACTTCTGTGTACAAGCTATAAAACTGCAAAATTAAATCTGCAGGAGAGTGAATATTTTTCCCTGTTATTCCACAGAGATGTGCTTAGGATGGTTTTAACTTTATTTGAAACTTTACAAGTTAACTCAGATTTTGTTATTCACAGTGAATAGTAACCATCCCAAAGCATATTTTTCAGACTAGATAATATATGCTTTATGTCACCGGAAGGTATCAAAGATTTCTTCTTAAGCATGTGAGAATATTTTCACACTAGATTACAGCCTCATTTAAAGTGAAAAGATTATAATACAAAACACAGAATAATTGACTGGGATACATCTTGAGAGAAGAAATGTTTGGTTTTTTTCTCCCCCCTTTAAGAAAAGCATGAGAAATTCTCAACCAGTTTCTTGGGAGTCAGACTCCTCAAGAACACATTATCTGTCACTGCTAGGCTCGATCAACCTTGTGCTGCTCCTCCTATTCACTTTTAACACATTTTTTTTTTTTTTTTTACATTTCAGACAGAGAAAATCTAAAGGTAATTGTTTCTTTTCACTGAACTAAGTTTGATGTCTGTGCCTCTAGAATATAGGAAAAGGAACAAGGACAGGAGGAAATGTGATAACATGATACTTCCCTC